>JAJHZJ010000496.1:5495000-5736467 GCA_023548195.1 Bettongia penicillata ogilbyi
AAAGGAAGAAAGTACTGTCAAAGAGAGATACAGCCAGAAAATCAACTTTAAGAGACTTATCAGTATTTCTTTAGAATTTTGATCATTCCACATAGATGTAGAATTGCTTTTTAATTTTTCTCATAGATTTAGAGGTGAAAGAAACCTAACTCTGCCCAAATCCATTATTTTGGAGCCCAGGGAAGAGAAATGATTTGCCCAAATTCATACAACAAAAAACTGGCATATAGATAGATAGGCCAGGGAAGAGAAATGATTTGCCCAAATTCATACAACAAAAAACTGGCATATAGATAGATAGATGATAGATGACATTTTTACTATATGCAAAGCACATGGTAAACATTTAATAAAGTCTTGGAAGTAAAAATAAAAAAATGGACTGGGAATAGAAAGTCTTCTAGATATTCTCTGCCCTACAGGAGCTAAAAGTCTCATGAAGAAAGACAACACATAAATGAGGACTGGAGTGGGGGGAGGGAAGTGGGATGAAGTCTACACTGGATCTCCAGTGTAGTCTGGAGAGTGCCGTGGAGGTCTGGAACCAAACATGATGAAACTGAAGTTGGCCTCTGGAAGCTTAGGGAGGATCCAAGGATTGAGTCCAATTTTTTTGGAGATGGAGAGTTATGAATAGAATGGAATGTTCAGGCAGAATCAAGTTTCAAACTCAGAACCTCTCTACAAACTCAACAATATCTCCACTCAAGCATTACATTGCAAAGGATTAGGGTAAGGCTCAGAGAAAAGAATCTCAGAATGAAAATCAAAATTAGAAGGAAAGGTACCTTCTGAGATTACTTCCCATATTAACTCTTGGTAATTAGATGCAAAGTTCAGTTGTGTACTAAAAAAAAAAAAGAAATGTTAAAATTATTCAATTTTTTAAAAAGAAGAAAGTTAAATGTTTGTGTCCTATAAGTCATAGCACCCTGGGTCTGTGTCCAAGGTACCCTAACCTAGTTTATATCCCTCTTTTGTTATAAAAGAGCTACTAATCTGCTGCCCTTATCACTGTTCTGTCCCTGGCATTCATCTGTGTTAATTATGAGGTTGACGCTGTTTGTAGCATAACAGTTGTTAACTCCACTGGCAACATGATTAATCCTCAATTACAAGGGTAGTCACAGTAAAGGTAGCTTCTTGAAATAATGTTATTATAATTTTAAAGAGGAAATTAGGAAACATCTCACAGCTGTTAAGGGTATGGAGAGGTTTTATAGAGCAATACAGAGTCAAGACTTTCAGTCTAATGAATTGATTTTTTAAGCAATGCAAGTTATTAGCATTTTACAAATTATCAATTTTTGTTTGGCAACTTTTAAAAAAATCTTATCGGAGACACTTGTCTTTATGCATGTGCCCTTTTTGAAATGTTAGGGAGTACAGAACATTTTCAAACCATAATATTCTGCATGATTTAACAAAATAATCCAGGAACAGTTGTAAGTAGGAGTATTACTCACAAAGCACCACAGAGGCTTACCATGGAATTAGGAAGACCTAGTTTCAAACATCCCTCTGGAGTAGGATGACTGGGTTAGTTCAGGCAAGTCATTTAACTGCTCTTTGGTCAGAACAAAGATCCATCTACCCTGCGCCTTCACCAGGAGGGGGTGCCATGAAGCCTAAATATGGCATAATGTCTTTGGATTGCCAAGATTAGGGGCAAAGTGATATACAATAAATAGTGTGCAATTTTCTAATTTGTTGGGAATCCATAAGAGATGTTTCCTGTGATTTTACAAGACTTGAGAAAGAAGACTATTTTCCTCTCAGAATGAGCCAAAGTAATTTCCCAAAAGCCCTTTATATTCCTGATTCCAACAAGTTCAGTAGTAGTCCACAGATTCATGTCCCTGGATATTCCCTTCTCCCATGTAAACAGAAACATAAAGACTTACACTATATGTACATACATACATATACACATACACATACATATATGTGTGTGTGTTCAGGTCTGTGTGTTTGTCCTTCGTTGATGAAGAAGACTATGCCATCAGAAAAATAATGACATGAGTTGCACTTGACTTTGTTTTGAGTGAGGGCTGTGCAGGTCACCAGCCTCATTTCTCCAGAGCCATCTGAATCCAGATATGCACCAGGATGACTAGAGATGAGGTAATTGGGGTTAAGTGACTTTCCCAAGGTCACACAGCTAGTGAATGTCAAGTGTCTGAGGTGAGATTTGAGCTCAGGTCCTCCTGACTCCTGCACTGGTCCTCTCTCTCCACTGCACTGGCTCTCTATCCACTGTACCACCTAGCTGCCCCTTGTTCAGGTCTACAGTGAGGAGAAACTACCCATAGGCCAACTGTGAGAGACCTCTTCAGCCTTGAAGCTAAGCATTTAAATCTAGGAGAGAAAATTGCAAGGGACAAGTGAAACAAGATCTTTATGTTTCCTCTCTGCATCTATGCCTTCCCCCTTCCTCCCACCTCCACATGCTCAGGGGAAGCTACCTCCCTAGGATACAGGAGAGAATTACTCTTACCCATGATGAACTCTAGGCTTAATGATGGTATCTATGTTTCTTCAAAGTTTCTATTCTGCGTTCTTGCCTACTCACACCCACTGCTTGCTTTTTCCTTGTGATAGAGTTATTATCTTCAGGGAAACTGGAATATATCACATGACCCATAGAACTGCAACAAGTACAGTAGAATGGTTGTATTAAAAATGGATGTTTGTTTCTGGGAGAAATAGGAATTTTAAGAAGTCTGAAGCCAAAAAAATGATATCAAGGAAATGTGTAAGAGAGAGTGAGGAATTGGTTACTTAGCAAGAGCTGCACTTAGGTTCTTAGCACATCAAGAGGAAGAGAGGGAGGGCTCCTGTGAATGAGGTTGGCTTCTTATATAGAAACTATGGGAAAATTTGGAAAAGGGTCACATAGGATGTGTGAGTATGGATAGGTTATGATCTGAATGATTGAAGGGAGCACCTATAGTGATTAGGATACAGATACATTGAAGGGTACTTCATATATTTTTAAGGGAAAAAAGGAGGTTAAAGGAAATTGCCTGTTGGAGCAGTGGTACCAGCAACAATTATATGTCTTCTTAGAAATAACTATTTTTCTTGTGATGACTGTTTTATGATTTTTACATATGGCATATGAAGTTGCTGTATGTATGTGTGCACACACATATAAATAAAGCATATACATATGTCACATGTATACATGTATATGCACATATCACACACATACATACACCCACTAGATGCTTCTCATAAATGATGCATATATATTGTGTCTATATATACGTTCACATGTGTGTGAGGGTAAATGTATATGTACAAACATAGTATCCTGCCTTAGATACTCAGTAGCTTCATGACCCTGGACAAGTCATTCAATCCCTTTATATACTTACAAAATGGTGATTAGTAATAGTAAAAATAATGGTCTCCTATGATTCCAGAATATTGAAATGTATCTGTATCTTAATGGAACATCCTAGGACATTGCCTGAGGTCCACCGAGATTAAGTGATTAGTTCACAGTCAGGAGTTAAATGTTAGAAAGTGGGCTTGAATGTAGGTCAAAAGGACACTAAGCCTTGGACTGTATCAGCTATGCCACACTGTATAGGGAGGGCATAGCTATTCTTAAGTGTCCTACTTAATATTTAGAGTTAGGTGATATAATTCCATTAGTTACCTATAAAGTACATGGTAAGAAAAGACCAGGGTCACTCTCATTTTATTATGTCTTATTTATAAGAAATGGCCATTATATTTATGTAATTTACACCTGTAAGTCAATAAGCAGACCCATATTTGAGCCACCTTGTTGGGACTGAAGTGATTCTTTGTAAAATAATCAATTCCAAAAGCCTCTTCCACAGAAGACCTGCCCTGGTTGTCCTGGGCCTTTCCCTGGGCTACTTTCCATTTACTCATCTACTCTGTGCTGTGTGGTCTACACAATCCATTCTTAAAGCTTAGGTAAAGGGATTTTTCATTTTAACTTTGCATCTCTAGCATGTAGCTTAGTGGATTGCAAATATTGCACACTTAAAAATGCTCGTTGATTAAGCGATTGCTTGATGAATTCTTTCCACCCTAGAACTTTAGGATTGGGTATTGATTTTATCCAAGTCAAATACAAAAAAAGAGAAGAATAAAAATGAGTGATCTGGGTAGCCAAACAAAACAAGAGGACTTTCAGTTCTGATGTGATAAATGATTCTTCCTTTGTCTTTTTTCTGTTGGTTCTTATAAAATATGTAAATAAACAAGGAGGGGCAGCCTATAGATATAGTCATTGCCTTGGGGGCCAATGAGACATGGTGACAACGTTGAGTCGTGATATACGCGACAAGTTTTTCATCCTTCAGCCATCTTTTATTTCCTCAATAAAGTGAATGCATTTCAGTTTTGTGTCATAACATTATTTTAACATTCCCATAAATTGGTTTGTATGCAGTCATCATGAACCATTGTTTTCATTTTTCAGGCTTTTTCCTATGCTCTGTTTATACATGCATACACATCACATGTGATGCACATACATATCCACAATACACATGTGTACAAATTAATGTGTATGTGTATACAGATATAAACATGTGTGTGCACTTGTTACTGGGTAACTCTTTTGAGAGAATGTATATATATGTGTGTCCTTAGGAACACTGTAGTATCTTTCAGTCAGAAACTTGAGTAGTAGGTTGTAGACTGGGGTGTTTCCTCAGGTAACGTCATTTTAATCCTTATTCAGAACAAAATCCTAGGTCCGGGATTCACTGATAGTTGCAGGCCAGTTTTCCTAACCAGTTACTTAACAGTGGACAGAATAAACACTTGTACCAGGAAGCTTTTGAAGGCTAAATATATTTTCCTCATGCCATTTTATAGAAATAAGTTAGGTCAATAAATGCAAGTAGAGTACCCTAATAGATAGAGTTTGCATGTTTAACTTTTATGGGAAAAGTAATTCTAGCTAAAAATAAAAAAAAAAGAAGGAAGAAACGAGCTGTTCATCTTGCTTAAAATATTGTGAATCACAGACACTGGTAAATAATGCCTCATTAAATGTTCATTTATGTGAAAAGCGGCTTTTTTCTTGAACTTGAAAGAGGAAGAAACCTTCATTAATGTAGCATTAAATCTCTCAAACCCCCATTCCAATTTAACTTCTCTGTATGTTTCATTGTATCTTAGGGTTTTAGTTTCCTCTGTGAATCATGTCTCTTTCAGATTGAGATACAAGTCCAAGGATTAATGTATAATAGAGCTAAGCTTTCTCAGTCAGTCATCTAAGGAAATGGGATAAACATATTTGTTAGATGGCTAGAACTTACTCTTCTTCCTGCCCACCATTGCTGCCTGTTCTTTTGGGTTATGGACACCATCAGTGAGAATAAGGTATGATTGATAAAATCCCTAGAACACTCTGATTCCTTAATAATTAAAAAATCATAAAAGAGCAGTAAAAAAAAAGATGGCATGACTTCCTAGATGGAAAGCTGGCCTCAGGAGGACCTGAGTTCAAATCCCACCCATAACATATGTGTGCTATGCAATCATGGTTAAGTGATTTAATTTCTCAATACCCTAATCACCTCTTTAAGATCATAAATTGCACAATGCCTGTGACCTCTATTGGCAAAGGGAGTTTCTTCATTGAAGAATGTGCCGATTAAATCATAGACTAGTCCAGTATAAGTAGGAAAGAACCGTATATAATATGTGCAGGACAACTGGCAAGACAAATATAAAGGAAGAGAAATATAGCCCTGACCTCAAGAAGTTTACATTATAATAAGGGCATCATAATGAAGTCCAGAGGTCAGAGGCACAGCCAGATGGGGAATGAATATTTTCCAGTCTGAGGGCCAGTCCAAACTAGAGGCCCTAGGAGGAAGATACAAATATGAAAAGTGAGTGGGCAAGGAGGATGGATGTTCTATGGTGCTGAGGGAGTGCCTAGTGTGGGACTGAAGCAGTCAAAAATCCTAACCGCAACACATCAGCTTTTCATCAGGCACATTTTTCAGAGAATGAATTAAGGATATTTCACTTCAACAAAAGAATTAGAATTTTTAAAATTCGAGCTGCCATGATAGCTGTTTGCCTGCCATTTGTCAGAGGGATTAGATCTGTTTTTCTTGTCCCCCTCCATTTTTATCCCCTTCCCCCAGGGGTGGGAGTAAGGGGTACGGGGGGTATAGAATTAGGAACAGAATTAAGTGAAAATTGCAAAGACTCAAATGAGGGATTAATGTTCAGGAAAAGCAACTTCCTAAATAACATCTTCCTATCAGTTGTCGTTGACTTGTTTCAGTCCCATCCAACTATCTGTGACCCTAGTTTGGGTTTTCTTGGCAGAAATACTGGAGTAACTTGCCATTTTCCTTCTCCAGATGAGGAAACTGAGGCAAACAGGATTAAATGACTTGCTTAGAGTCACACAGCTAGCAAGTGTAGATGGTCACATTTGAACTCAGGTCCTTCTGACTCCAGGGCCTGTGCTTTATCCACTGCATCATCTAGTTACCCTCTCCTCTTTCCAATGAATGGAACTGTCCAAAAGTGGAATTAACTGCTTCCAGAACCCATGAGTTGATCTCCTCATTAGAAATCTTCAGTCAAAGTCTGATTGATCTCTTGTTGGGTGGAGATCATTAAAGGATGTTATTCAAGTAACAGTTGAATTAGATGACCCTTTTTTGTCTCTTCTATCCATAAAATGATATGATTCAATGAAAATGTCCACCTCCTGCTCTAGCCAGAAGCTCTCAGTTGCCCTGAGGTGACTAATCAAAGCAGCAAACTCCTGGTTGGGACTCAACCTATAAAAAGTATGAGGATACCCTGAAACATTGTGTTGTCCTTCTATGGACTGGGAACTCTTGAGGGCAAGGACTGTTTGATTTCCATCTTTCTTTGTGTCCCTGAAGCTCAGTATGCTGTCTGGCATAAAGTTTAAACTGAAGGAGCACATGTTGACTTGATTGAGCTTGAAGGGTTACTGAGTATCTGTTCCCCTGATGCCTCTCACATACCTAGAAATACAAGGATTCCATGAGAGGTTATTACTCCCTCTCAGCCTGGCCCCAGTCTACTTTTGTGAGGTTCCAGCAAGCTCTTTACTTATCACTACCTACTATATTAACAATGACCTGGTGATAGCACTATGCATATATTCCCCTCATGGAGAAAGGAACAATGTATAGGTATGGTAAATCAGCAAGTGTTTACTGAGAATCCACAGTGACCAGGCACTGGGCTGGGTTTGGGGTTGTTTTAGTTTAGGATCAAGCTGACTCATTGCCAGTAAATGATAAAATAGTCAGAGTCATGGTTCATGCTGGGTGAGGGAGTTCTGCTTGCTGTTCCTGTTCAGCATCAAGGTCATGTCTAGGACATTTCATCCACAAAGTACTTGACAGAACCTGTGAGTACAAACCTGCCTTCCAAACATGCCTAGGATAATAATGAAATTACGTGAACAAGATTGGGAGAAGAGAGGCTCCCACCTAACTCCTAATCTGGGAATCCTGTGATGAACAGAAGGTGACATTTGGGTCCTGTATCCCATCTCTGTATTTGGCAGATAATGAACAGACTTTATATCCATGGAATCAGGCTGATAGCTACCTGAGACTGCTGTCTCTTTTCCAATTCTATAGGTGAGAAAACTGAAATGAAGTAAGTCACATAACATCATGAAGAGGGAGATGTGAAGTCCCTTGAAGTCAAGTCTAGTGGTGCCATGTTGCTTCTAACTTGGCAATTCTCATCCTGTAGCAGATGGAGCACTGGATTTGGAAGAAATCTTGGATGTGCAGCCTGACTTGTGTACATAGTATTCAGGTGCTCCAGTGTCTCAGCTTTCTCATCTGTCTAATGGGTATAATAATATTGGTCTGACTAGAACGTTTGAAGGAAAGTAACTTATAATCAGCATAATTTTAAGAGAGAAAACAAGAGAAATACATAGAAGGCTGACCTTGGAGTCAGGAACACTTGAACTCAAGGTCAGCCCTGAACACATATTAGCTGTGTGACCACAGGCAAGGCACTGAACCTTTCAATGTCCCCAAGAAAATTCCTAGAATATACATTTATAGATGAGTTGCTAATCTGCATTGGTGGAACAAATTTCCAACCAGAATTTTTCTACACTACTCAAAACATTGTCTCATCCCAATCCCTTTTCCCTAAAAGCCTCAGAAGAATGTTTGTTTTTTTATTTGTATTATAGTAATTCAACATATAATATTTTGTTCCATGCCACTATTAATGGTGGAAATACTTTCAAACTGGTATTTTTTGTTAATCCTTTTTTGAAACATTGGTGTTCATTTTAGAGACATCAGTCACTGAATAAAACTGATAAGGCAGAGATAATACAGCAGCCACAGTGTCAGATTAAGTCCATACATGCAAAACCCATTCTGACTTTCTCTATGGGATTTGATCTCAGCTAGTACACTTTCTTTATTATCAAGGTGATATTCTGTCCCTGGCAAGATTCTACAAAGCTCAGAATTCAATCAAACAGACTCATCATTACCATGCTAGAGAATACTCAAATACTTGAAGAATCTCTGATTTTGACAGGGAACCCAACAGTCTTTGAAGAATTGAAAATGAATTTCAATTCACAGAGGGTAAGGGTAAGACAGAGCTGGAAGTGAGGGGGAAGCAGATTGACACACACAAATAGTGAGGAACTCTGATAAACAAGGATAGTAGGTGGAAAACGTGAGAGGAATCAAAGGGAAGATGGTCCCATAGTTAGAGTGTGGAGGTAGACATCTCATGTACCTGGCTGGTATACTTGCAAGGTCCAGAAAAAGTGATCAAGGTTCTCAGCATGTTAGATGGAAAGAATCACAATGACAACATATGAGCAAGATAAGCAGGTCACCATCTATCATGAAGACAAACTGCCAGATCAATGATTTCTCTTAGGTAGTGGAATATTGGAGAAGTCAAGAGAGAACTCCTCGCCCCTAAGCTGATGACAACCTGTCTATGTGTTTGTCCTTCATTTCAAAGAGGACCGTGATATCAGAGAAATGATGACATGACTGGCACTTGACTTTGTTTTGAGTGAAGGAGGGCTGTGCAAGGTCACTAGCCTCACTTTCTTGTCCTGAGCCAACTGGATCCAGTAACCAGATATTCATCAGAATGACTGGAGACCTTGGTCTTTTAGGCTAAGGCCTTCTCAGGTACTAACTTAAAGTGAGGTAATGCCCATTCAGTAAATAGGCCTTTTAAAAAGTAGTCAGAGGGAAGGCGCTTTTAATAGAAAAGAAAAAAAAAATTGGAGGGGCAGGGGCCTAAGGGTTGTTGTTTGGAAGAGAAACTGTTACTATTATCATCCACTCTAATCCAGGGGGGTCCAAACATAGCCATTGAGTAGAGGCTGGGCAGGGACCCATTGTTGAATTCTGAGCACACTGGGTCTAAGATCTCTCTATGACTTAGCCATGAATCCTAGAGAGCTGCCTGAGGTAGGCTAAGATCAGTGACTTACCCACAGACACATAGATAATTTAGGCAGGATTCAAACCCATGTCTTCCTTATACTCTGCCTCCTAGTTTAGTAAAAAGAGAGTTGTATTTGTAATCAGAGATTCAATACCTTACTCTGTCACTTACTCATTGTGTAATATTAGGCAAGACAATATCTCCCTGGGCCTCAGTTTCTCTAAAGTATAATGAAGAAGTTGGAGTAGATTTTTCTGTGTGGTACCTTTCAATGCAAATCTATAGTTCTAAAATATTCAATCTGTTAGAGAGTATGAGAGCTTAAATGAAGTATGCCAAAATAAAAACACAATTTTGTGGTTTCTTGAGATTGCTTTTAAAAAATATGGTTACTGAGAATAACACCCTGCTGTATACATTAAGTGCTCCATAGCTATTAGCTGTTAGGTGTAGAATCATATAATTTTGGGGGTTGGAAACACTGTCAGATATTATTCAGTCCTACCTCATTTCATAGCGACAGAAACATGACTACAGACCCACACAATCCCCCAGCAAATATGCGCATACCACACATACATCCTAAGACATAACCTCAGAGTGTCAAGTGAGCTGACCTTCAACTTTCAGAAGATTCATGTGACTTTGACTGTCAAAATCTCCTCCCCTGTACTATATAGGTTAGTTGTTCTGAAAGACATACATTTATTTAAATGCTTTCTCCAACATAAACCATGTGATAGTGGAAACTGCTAAGGCTGTTTTACTTTGTATAGTTCTGAGCTGTGTCCCTCCAATCCCTCACCCCTTATTGTATGCTATGTACATACCTCAATTATACATACATACATCCCTACAAACATACATACAATACCTCAGACTGAGGAATATGTCAATGTCAAACCAGTAGAAAGAAATAAGGAGGGGGTTTCATGGCTTCTGCTGATTACAAATATATCCAGTTATTTACGCTCAAAAACTTCCAGTTGACCCTATAACTTCCCAATTTGGCATCTTTTATCTCCCTTCCCTTTCAGTGGTAAACTCCTAAAAATAATTCTATTTATGGCCTCCATTTGCTCACAAGCCACTCACTCCTTGAGCCCTAACAATCAGGCTTCTGAGCCTACCACTTGACTGAAACTGCTCTCTTGAAGGTTACTAGCTATTTCTTCACTGCTAAATCCAATCACCTTTTGTTAATCTTCAATCTACTTGACTTCTTTGCTGCTTTTGAAACTACCAATCACCACCCCACCTCCTCTCAGATCCACTTCCCCAGGTTCCCACCTTTTTGTGATGCCACTCTCTCGGTCCGTTTTCTACCAAAACATCCACTTATGGTCTCACTCATACTTTATCACTCTCCAAGAGTAGAGGCACCCCCAGAGGGCTCCCTTCACTTCTCTCTCTATTCTCTTTCACCTGATGATCTTCTGTTTTTCCCTTTTTGCTTTGGTTCACTTCATCCAACACACACACACACACACACACACACACCCCTCCCAAAATGCCCATCTCTGATTTTTATCATCCCTGCTTTGAAAGTTTGTCATATGTCACCTCCTTCATAAAACTCTTTCCCATTTGTACTCTTATTTCCTCTTTCTTTACTAAAAGAAATTCTGGAGTTGGAAATACCTGGGTTTATATCATGCTTCTGATATTTTTCTAGCTCTTTGGAAAAAGACAAATAATTTAACTGCTCCAAATCTCAGTTTTCTTGTTTTCAAAACTGGGTGGATAATAATAGCTACAGACAGGTTTAAAACATAGGATTTTATGAGATTTAAACATTTGTGTGCGTGTGTGTATGTGTGACCAGCTTCAATAGCTTTTCCAACAGGTTTTAGATACTGTTGCTACATCTTTAAGAAAGTGTGGATGGAAAGATGGTGGAGTAACAGCATGGACTTTCTAGATCATTGCCCCCAAGCTCAGCCAAATACCTGTAAAAAATGACTCTAAACAAATTCTGGAACTTCAAAACCCACAGAATGATGGAGTGAAGCAAATCTCCAGCCCAAGAGAGCCTGGAAGGTGCCTGGGAAGTGGGTATTGAGCCACGTAGGGGGCTGGGCACAGTATAGCATGGGTAATGCCGGCACAGAGACGATCTGAGCAGGCCTTGAGGAGACTGAATCTCTAATACCTGTCGCAGTTTCCAGACTTCAGAACCCTAAAACACCGAGGAAACATTGGAAAGTCAGTGGAAAAAGTCTGTGGGATCAGTGTCAGAAAGTAGAGTAATCCAATCCCAGCCTCAGGGCAGCAGAGGGCAAAGGGGTCAAAGGAACCCTCAGTAGCCACAGCAGCATCAGGGGCAGAGACAGTGACTGTTTCTGGATCTCTAGGCCCACAGATTATGGGGGAATTGAACAGCTGAGGGTACACTCCCCACCCCCACTGGAAGCAGAGATCAAAAGTCAAGCAAATGACTGGGGAAATGAACAAAAATAAAAAAAAGAATCAAGCTATAGAATCTTACTTTGGTGACAAAGAAGATCAAAACATGCAAACAGAAGACAACAAAGTCAAAGTTCCTTCATCCAAAGTTTCCAAGAAAAATATGAATTGTTCTCAGGCCATGCAAGAGCTCAAAAACGATTTTGAAAATCAAGTAAGAGGAGTGCAAAAACTGAGAAGAGAAATGAGAGCGATACAATAAAATTATGAAAAATGAGTCAACTACTTGCTGATGGAGACCCAAAAAAATTGCTGAAGAAAATAACACTGTAAAAAATGAAGCCAATGAAGACAAGAATGCCCTAAAAAACACAATTGACCAGATGGAGAAGGAGGCTCAAAAGCTCAGTGAAGAAGATAATTCCTTAAAGATTAGAATGGAGCAGGTGGAAGCTAATGACTTTATGAAATATCAAGAAATTATAAAACAAAGTCAAAGGAATGGAAAAAAATAGCAGACAATGTGAGATATCTCATTGAAAAAACAACTGACCTAGAAGATAGATCCAGGAGAGACAATTTAAAAATTGTGGCATTACCTGAAAGCCATGATCAAAAAAAGAGCCTAGACATTATCTTTCTTTTTTTAATAGTTTTATTTATTTATTTTTAGATTTCAACATTCATTTCCACAAAATTTTGAATTTCAATTTTTCTCACCATCTTTCCCCTCCCCCCACCCCATAATAACTTGCATTCTGATTAGAAGATAGATCCAGGAGAGACAATTTAAAAATTGTGGCATTACCTGAAAGCCATGATCAAAAAAAGAGCCTAGACATTATCTTTCTTTTTTTAATAGTTTTATTTATTTATTTTTAGATTTCAACATTCATTTCCACAAAATTTTGAATTTCAATTTTTCTCACCATCTTTCCCCTCCCCCCACCCCATAATAACTTGCATTCTGATTACCCCCTTCCCTCAGTGTGCCCTCTCTTCTATCACACCCTTCTCTTATACCTATCTTCTCTCTTTTCTTGTAGGGCAAGATAGATTTCTATACCCTATTACCTGTATTTCTTATTTCCAGTTATATGCAATAACAATTCTCAACATTCGTTCCTAGTGCTCCTCCTCATCCCAGGATCATGCTCAGGACTGACACTCAGATAAGCTGCTCAGTTCCCCTAGGGTCTTTAGGTTGCACAGGGCCACCACAAATGCTGCTGCCACCTCTACAGCTGCTGCCACCTGGGGCCAGCGCTGGGGTGGGAGGACCTTGCTCCCCTCTCGCCAAGTTGGGAAAGCCCCCTTACTGACCTTTGAAGCTGTCTTTGGCACTTGTGCATTGAGGGATCTGGGACTCTCCCTGCTGAGAATTCTGCCCCAGAGGCCTGTTCTGTCCTGTTCTTCCTGCGCCACACAGACAGGGCTGGGCTCTGCTCCACTCAGTGTCCCATGGGATAGACGTTTCCTGTAGGCTTTCCAGGTTACTTTTTGGAAATCTCTTTCACTCTGTAATTCTGTGGCTTCTGCTGCTCTAGAATTTGTTGACAGTCATCTTTTTACAGATATTTTATGGGTTGTGGGGGAAGCACTAGAGTATGTGCATCTTTCTACTCCACCATCTTGGATCCACCCCCCCCAGACATCATCTTTCAAGAAATTATGAAGGAAAACTACCCTGATATTCTAGAATCAGAGGGTAAAATAAATATTGAAAGAATCCACTAATCACTTTCTGAAAGAGCTCCCAAAGGAAAACCTTGTAGGAATATTGTAGCCAAATTCCAAAGCTTCCAGGTCAAGGAGAAAATATTGCAAGCAGTCAGAAAGAAAAAAGTCAAGTATCAAGATAACACAAGATCTGGCAGCTTCTACATTAAGGAATTGCATGACTTGGAATATAATATTCCAGAAGTCAGAGGAACTAGGATTAAAACCAAGAATCACCTACTCAGCAAAAATAATTATAATATATCAGGTGCAAAGTGGTAATTCAATGAAATAGAGAACTTTCAAGCATTCTTGATGAAAAGACCAGAGATGAATAAAAAATTCGATTTTCAAACACAAGAATCAAGAGAAGCATGAAAAAGTAAACAGGAAAGAGAAATCATAAGGGGCTTACTAAAATTGAACTGTTTACTTTCCTACATGGAAAGATAATATTTATTACTCCTGAGAATTTTCTCAGTACTAGGGTTGTTGGAGGGATTATATACATATAGACAAAGGGCACAGGGTGAGTTGCATAGGAAAGGATGATATCCAAAAAATAAAATTCAGGAGTGAGAGACAAATATATTGAGAGGAGAAAAGGGAAAAATAGAATGGACCAAATTATCTCTCACATTAAAGAAGCAAGCAAAAGTTTTTTTTAATGGAAAGAAAGAGGGGAGGTTAGAGGGGAAAAAATGAAGCTTACTCTCACCACATTTGGCTTAAGGAGGGAATAATATGCACACTCAATTTGGTAGAACAACTTATACTATAGGAAAGCAGAGGAGAAGGGAATAAATGGTGGTGTGGGGGGATGATAGAAGGGAGGGCAAATGAGAGGAGGGAGTAATTAGAAGTAAATACTTTTGAGGAGAGATAGGGTCAAAGGAGAGAATAGAATAAAAAGGGGACAGGATAGGATGGAGAGAAATATAGTTAACCTTTCACAATATGACTTTTATGGAAGTCTTTTGTATAACTACACATATATAATATATGTCGAATTGCTTGCCTTCTCAGTGGGGATGGGTGGAGAGGGAAGAAGGGAGTGAAGTCGGAACTCAAAATTTTAACAACGAATGTTAAAACTTGTTTTTACATGCAACTGAGAAATAGGATATACAGACAAAGGGGTATAGAAATCTATCGTGTCCTCCAAGAAAAGAGGGAATGAGGGTAAGAGTAGGGAGGGGAGTGATAGAAGAAAGGGCAGATTAGAAGAAGGGGTAATCAGAATACACACTGTCTTTGGAGTGGGCAGGGGAGAAAGATCAGGAAAAAGTTTGGAACTCAAAATCTTGTGGAAATGAATGCTGAAAACTAAAAAATAAATAAATAAATCAGATTTTTTAGAAATAGTACTGAAGGTTAATTTATTCATAGATTATTGATATGGTTAGCTTGAAGGATATAGGGATGTGGATAGATGATCTTGAATACTAGCTTGGAGTGAACTGTCATTGGGTGAGGGTTAGGCACATGACAAGAGAGGGTAAGGAATCAAGCTGAGAACTGAGAAGCACCGATGTGAAGCGGGTGGGCAAAAGAAGGCCTTAGCACCACATGACAACTAAAGTGTCTCTAATGAAGGACGCAATGTTGTGGCAGGATGATGAAGTCAACATGAATACCTTGACCTTGGGCAAATAAGAATCATCACAAATATGATTTTCTTTTTATATTTCTTGTTTCACTTGGCCTTTTGAGTTTTAAGCATTGAAATTTTCTTCTAATTGACAGATCAGTGAAGCAGATGTCTCTAAATTATGGGGTGGAGATAGTCTTACCATCATACAGACAGGGCTAGAATTACATCTTGATAATTTTGGAAAAAAACCTTCAACTTCAAGTTGAAAATTTGTATTCTTGTTCATCAAGAATTTGTGAATATTTTAGAAAAGTTGTTTTTTTAATTATTATTATGGTGACAACTTTTCAAAATGTTACCAGAAGGCAAGGCAAAATATGTGTGGCTTTTAAAATGTAAATAATTCACAAATCCCATTTTAGTGATTTTTTTTTTAATATATTGTTGAGTTTATTGATAGAGAACTGGATGGTAAAGAAAAGACTAAAACTAAGTTTAACTCCACATATTTTAGTCACTTTCTACATGTCCTGCATAAGGCTCTGGAGATACAATACAGATCCTGCCTTCAGGGAGGTAATATTCTATTAGTGGGAGCAGGGATGAATAAATAATACAAAAGCCATTCAAGAGAGGAAGTGCTGAGAATGTCAGGAAAAGGTCATGAAGGCCTCTGGAGGAAGTAGCAGGAGAACTGCACCTTGAAGGAAGCTAGAGATCATAAGAAGTAGAGTTGAAGAAAGAGTATATCCTAGTCAGGAGGGACCTCTTATGCAGTAATGTAGAGATGAGACTTCTCTATGAGATGTCTAGGAGACATGCATGAGAATGGCTCAGGGATCAGGTTA
Organism: Bettongia penicillata ogilbyi; assembly: GCA_023548195.1. Taxonomy (NCBI): domain Eukaryota; kingdom Metazoa; phylum Chordata; class Mammalia; order Diprotodontia; family Potoroidae; genus Bettongia; species Bettongia penicillata. Next base: position 5,511,024 of record JAJHZJ010000496.1, read on the forward strand.
TCTCAAATGAAGAGTTTGTAAAAAATAAAAACGTGTAATATACAGTCAAACCAAACAAATATTATCAGTTAGATGTATTTTAAGACCCTCAATAGTTACATCATGAACTGAGATTAATATGACAAGATAAAATATTGTATTACATGTGAGTATGTAGATATTTTGAGTAGTGATGATTGATAAGGATAATGTTTATATAATAAGTTTTACAAAGTTCTTAACATACAGTTATTCATTTGATTCTCCTCCAAATATCGAGAAGTTGGTACTCACTGAATGGGTATTACCTCACTTTAAATAAGTACCTGAAAAGAACTTAGCCTGAAAGGCCAAGGTGTCCCATTGCATCCTGGGCCATCTGCAGCTGTCCTGATGAATATATGGTCACTGGATCCAGACGGCTCAGGAGGAGAGTTGACTGATTCGTAAAGTAGTGAGGTCTCTGTCATTAGAAACATTTAATAAATGTTAGGTGATCATCAGTCAAGGGACTTAGCCATTGTGTGGGAGTACGATAATCTGATACCTGAATTCCCTTCCATCTGTGAAGTACTGATTCTGTAAAATTATGTAAATTATTTGTAAATACACAGGAGGCAATTCAATTATTAATTTTTTCTCATAGAAAATTAGATAACAAAAGGCTCTGTTTGTTAAGAAAAAAAAAATCTTTCTTATGATAAGCCAGTATCTTCTTCCTTTTAGCTTCTACCCTCTTTCTCTTTACCCTCTCCTCGATTTAGTCTTTCTTTTGTATAAGTTCTGTCAGTCTATCTTCTCTCTCTTTTTCTCTCTCTCCCCTCACCCTCTCCCTGTTTCTCCACACACATGTATATATGTGTGAGAGAAATCATGCATCCTTTCTTTTTTCTTATCCTCATTTTTTCCTTCCAAATATTCCAAGTTCCTTTGACCCTTCCTTGCATCACATGATGGGCACATCCACCTATCTTGTTAGTTCATGATATACTCCAATTGATCTTCATATTTGAGTGATTCTCCTCAAAACAGAACTCAGTCCTATATATATAGTGCAGTTAGTACTAAGTATAGTAAGAAGATCATGCCTTGCTTTTTGGATACCGAACTTCTTCACATTTCAGTTGTAGATTAAATTATCCTTGTGTGCAACTGTACTGTAAATTTAAACTCTGTGTGGTTGATAAAAAGAAGAAAAAAGTTGCTTTGGTTCATTGGAAGAATACTGTCACTATCCTCTAAATCTGGCTTCATATTATTACAAAGACATTATTCAGCATTCCTTGTGTATGGTCATCCTGCAAGTCTAGCCTACTATAACCATCTCATTCATAAGAATTTTGGCAGGAAATACCTAACTCTAATTCTACTTCATCTGTTAAGTAGGTATGGGTGAAGCCTCAGAAAGTCATATTTCAGAAAAGAGTTTAACTATTGACAAGAGTGTAAGTCAATTTTCAACTCTAGCTACTGACCATGAGTTGCTTAATGAATAATAGTCAGATTTGTCTAAAAAAAAGTCCACTAGTATAGATTATGTAGTGGGATTTGATTAAAGAATCCAATTTTCCAAGATGCCAACTTAACAGTCATTTGACACAGATACCAAGGAAAAGATATGCACAACTCGTGACACCAAAAATAGAGTGTCCTACCACTGTAAATGTCCTGTAAAATTATCCTAAATTAATTGACCCAAAGTCTCAAGACTCTGAAAAACTCAGCGGGGTGAAGGACATCTAGCTTACAAACACTGATCAGCAAAACTTGGGGCTACTTTCCAGGCTCAAGTATACTAGTGCCTACCTAAACTATTGTTGGGGTAGAAATAGCTTCTGTCCAATCAGGAGGAAAAACTACACAGTGATATTCGTTTGCCTTGCAGCTGTGAGCTAGGGATTTGGCCACATCAGCACTATAGTTAGCAACTTGGTCTGCACCACAATTACCACAATGGCTGTTGCCAAAGGCATTGGAAAATTTAGAAAGTATTTTACTAAAGTCAAATTACCATGTGTCTAATAACACTATTCAACAAAAGATATAAAGACGATTTGGTTTTGCTCTTAGAAAACTCATGTGAGTTCCTAGAGATTAAGGAATTATTTTATAAATGCCGCTATTGATAAGCTTTCCTGATAAAATATTGAAAGATCTTTGAGCTTGCTGTCATATCTTTAAAACTAAATGAAAATGATGCATGAAATTTCAAGAATACTAACACAATATCAAGTAGCTCATGTTTGAAAAATTAATATTTTGTAAAAATGCAGTAACAATGTCCATGTAGACAGAATAATGAGGTCAGGCATGGTTGCAATGGGATTCATAACTATTTTGAATCGTGTTCAAGCTAAATTTCAATCACAATATTACTTTATTGTAGGAGTGTTGTATTTAATTAAGTTCTGATTTTACAAATCATTCTTTTATTGCTTCTGGAGATCCCAGAGAATGCCCCTAAAGATTATTCAAAGCATTTAAAATAACAAGTCTACCTGGGTCAAGCCCAATAATTAATATTTTCCAGATACAAAAAGAAAGCATTGGGTTTCTCTTTATTAAACATTAATTTGTACTCAGTTTAGATCTCAGTATATATTAATACTACTTTGCATTTACAAAAATGTTTTTTATCAAAGGACAGATACACATATAAACATATACTGTTTATTTTGATAAATGAATGGAGAATTGATGAAATAGATATATTTTCTATAAATGGAAAATCAAGTCAATTAATTTATCAAGCCTCAAAGCAAATAGCTTGTTTTATAAACTATCACTCAGGGGAAAATTTTTAGTCTGATAAATATGACTCCCCTCGTCCTTTCTTTGGCTTTAGATTTTCCCTCATTTTGGTCTGTTTCATTTATCCAGTTTCTTTTATTTCTCACCCCTTTACCTTCAATTTTATTCTCCAGCGAGATTGTTCTCTCTTCCTCCCACTCACGTGTATACCTAAATCATGAACATCAATAGAATCATATGATCACTGCTTAGACCTGGAACGGTCCCCAGTGTTTCTTTTGTCCAATTTCCTCAAATTAGATTAGGAATTGAGACCTAAGTTACCCAAAGTCATAAGGACGCCCAAGGTCATAGACAGGAGGCAGGACCAGAATTTGAACCCAAATTCTCTGCATCCAAATCCTATGTTGCCCACTGTATCACGATTTCTTTAAGATAATTGTGAGATGAGAGTGAGAGTTCCATTAAACCTTTTAATTAAATGTTGATATTGAGATATAAAGAACTCTAAACATCATCTTGTCCAAACCCTCAATTTTAACAGCAGAGATAATGTTGACCAGTGGGATTAAATGGTCCACCTAAGGTTACTTAGACAGTGAATCTAAGTGCCACAGTTTAAATTCAGTTTCTCAGAATTGTTCTTTATACTCCACCACAGCATCAAATCACATGCTTCTTTTTAGAATTTATCCAGTTCTCTGCTCTTGCATGTACCCTTTCCTCCTTACTCTACCCCACTATAACTTGGCCTCTCCTTACTCAGAATCTCTGCATCACTTATGGGTAGGTCTATCGAATCAATTCAGGATAGTTCAGTGGATAGAGCATCAGGCCTGGAGTTAGGAAGACTCATTTTCCAGAGCTCAAATCCAGCCTCAGACACTTAGCTGTTGTGACTATAGGCAAGTCACTTAATCCTGTTTGTTTCAGTTTTCTCATCTGTAAAATGAGCTGGTGAAGGAAATGGCAAACCACTCTGATATCTTCACCAAGAAAACTCCAAATGAGGGTAACAGAGAGTTTGGACATGACTGAGATGACGAAACAACAAGACAGCATCTATTCAGAACTTGTGTTTTTCTATGTTTATTATACTCTAATTATTTGATCTATGGAATCCTTTTCTCCTTGAGTCAATTGTACTCTCTTTGAGAGCATATATCATTGCATAGAACTCACTTAAGGACTTGATACAATCAGAGCTCAATACGTACCTATTATCAGGACTTGGTATCAATGAATAGGGATATTATTGAATAGACTTGAGGGTTCACTGTATGGTCAATTTCTCAGCTGAAGGACATTGACTGAAACTATTCAAATGTTCATTCAGTAAGCAATAATTAAAACCCTACTGATTTCCAAGCACTATGTAGCTGTAGGACATACCAAGAAAAATAAAAGTCTTCCTGAGCCTGAAGATTTATAATCTACCAGAGTAAAACTACATGTATACGGAGAAGTCATTTTGGATGTAAGGTAGGTGTTCTAACAACTTTAAAAAACCCAATATGCCTTGAGAAGGCAGTGACATTTAAGCTAGGTCTAGAAAATGAGCCTTGAAAAAAAGTAGAGATTCTAAGAAAAGAGAGGAGGGCATGCACTCCTTTCATGAGTATAGGGTCAGGGAACCTGCTGCCTTGAGGCCATATGTGGCATTGTAGGTCCTCAGATGTGGCCTTCTAACTGAGTTCAAGTTTTACAGAGCAAATCCTTTTATTCAGAGGATTTGTTCTGTGAAATTTGGATTCAGTCAATGGACCACACTTGAGGACCTGGAGGGCCGCATGTGGCCTAGAGATCATAGGTTCCCCATCCCTGACATAGCCTATAGTATGGCATTGAGAAAGAAGATGGAAGAAGTAACAGCAAGCAGGCCAACTTGACTAGGAATGTAGAATTCAGGAAAGAGAGTGATGTGTCAAATGCCTAGAAGGATCCCCTAGAGACATGATATAAATGACTTTAAATAACCAAGGGAAAGTTATTTATTTTTATATGCCCCCTTGCAATGCCTCATGCTCATGTGGATTATGCAAAAATCAAATAAAAGGCAGATCCAGAAAGTATGTATGTCCCCAAAGCCTCCAGGGTCACAATTCTCAACTCTATTTAGTGTGCTAATAGAGACTGTGTTGATTGTGTAAGTGGAATGTAGCAGGAAAATTCAAGCATTCTGATTGTCTAGGTACAGACAGATCCACAGGGGGAAAATGCTGTCCGATGGATTATTTTCTTAATTATAAGGGAACTGTAGATAATAATAGTTGTAAGGGGTCTGAAACTCTCAGATTATCAGAGTCATGATGCCCTCAGGAGAAATCTCTTTGAGATGCCATGTCCTTGCATGATTTACCTGATGGCCACCCCTATGCAATTACCAACCTACACAATTATCTTGAGCAAGAACAACAGCCAAGCACATAAGCATAGCAGACAGTATTTACATAACTTCTTGCTTGAATGGAAGTAGAATGCCTATATATACTCTGATCTAGCTGAGAATAAATGGAGTGCAGACCATCCTTGCTCCTGCCTCATTCATTCGTGCCTGGAAGAAAGATCTCATGCAGGCATGAGGTCTTTGGGAACTTAACAAATGGTGGCCTGAAGAAAAGGTGATGCTGACTTCACATGAAGCAGACTTTGTCGATAAATGGATAATAAGACAGTGGTTGAAAGAAGACCCAAGTATACAGAGAATTAGAGCTGGTGGGAGGGAATTAATACTTATAAGATTATTTTATCAAATATGAATATAGTAAAATCCAAAGTGTCCAATAGGTGTTTTCTAGTGATGGTCAAGGACCTTTAGAGTTTAATACATAGAATCACCATTCCGTTTTCAATGTTATATGCTTCTTGAAACTCAGAATCTTTAAAAAGTTATTGATGACATGTTTTTAATTCAAATTCATCATCCCTTAAGCCTTACATTTTTTAGTTGCCTAGTAACTAAAAAAATCATGCAAATGAAACAAGTCAACAGTATAACCACATAGCATGTTAGCCTTCCCTTTTCTGCTGACATAAGGACAGTGCATTTCAGCATTGGTACTCCAGGAGCAAAGCTTTTTGTTACAATTTTTATTACAATTGTTCACTGTCAGTTACCTTTTAATGTTACTTTTTTTCTTCCTTTACATTATTGTAGGTACATACATTTTCTCAGTTTTGCTTTTTTCACCTGAATCGCTTTGTACAAGTCTTCTGACAATATCTTTTTTCATGTTTCTTTCATATAATGTCATAATACTCTATTATGCTACTCTTCTATAGTTAAGCTCTTCTCCATTTTATCTCTCTCTCTCTCTCATACACACACACACACACATATACACACATACACATACACACACATACTCACTCACTCATAGTTGCTGTAGATTTTTCAGTATTTTGGGGACTTTTCTATTTACATGTTCTTTGTGGTATATTGCCATAAGTGAGACTGTTAACAACAAAAGGTTTGAGTATTTCAGTGAGTTTCCTCCTCAGAATAAATCTTCTTTCTTAAAAGTAAGTTTTTATTAGAAATTTAACATTAAATGTCAATTTAAAAAATGATTTGTGCTTATTCATTTGTTTTCATTGATTTTTTCCTTATATGATTGTATTTAATGAGTGTGCCGTTCTCCTGGTCTTGCTTTTAGCATTTTGTGTTATTTTCATAATGATCCTTTCAGTTTCTATGTATTCTTCATATTTCTTGGTCTTCCTATACTATTGTGTTACATGAATAGATCATATTTCATTTAACAATTATGCTATTAGATCCTTTATTATAAGGGATGTATCTCTGGGAGGGGATAAAGAAAAGGATACAGGGGAAAATAAAGGCGATATAAAAATAAAATCTATCAGTGGTGTTTATTTTTTAAATTGCTGGTTGTTGAATCTGAGGTTGTTTCTGGGGTTTTTTGTTTGCTTTGGTTTGGGGATATTTTTCAAATTATATATTATACTACTATGAAAGGTTTTCAATAGATGAGTCTGTTCTTGCTTTTAGTTTGCCAAGGTATTGCCTGACAATAGAATTATTGGGTAATTTGAATGTATGCTATCAGACTGCTCTCAAAAAGTTTCCTTGACTTAAAATTCCTAAAAGCAAAATTCCACTTATTTTCTCTCAAACCTGCCAGCACTGAGTTTCATTCTTTAGTTTTTTTCTTTCCTATTTCATATGTGAGAGAGAGGACTTCAAAATTGTTTTGATTTAAGTCTTTGATTTCTGGTGAGGGTAAACTTTTTTTCAAGTCTTTCATTAGTCATTCATCATCCTTTAATAATACTCTATTATAATCTTCAAACTCATGTATCACGTTTAACATGGGATTTGGAAGTTAAGCTGAAATAAGTTTTGGGGAAATTGGCTTATTTTTATCAAACCCACCTTTTTGGGGGTTTTTTCTGTTTCATTTTTTTCTTTTCAGTAGAGAATTTCTGTGAACTTCCTATCTCATGATTAAAGCCACTCTGTCTTTCCAAAGTTCCTTACACAGGTTGTAGAGAATGTAGTTAGCCATTTGTTCCCCAAAATGAGAGCACGCCTGCCTAATTTAGTTTGTAATTACCTAGTCTCATGGAAATAATTTTCTTCTGGAGATAATTGATATTACCTAAAAGAAGACTGTACATCAACATATTGGTCATAGATGTGTGTACATAAATGTATTTATTTACACTTCAATATAACAGTCATACTTATTTTATGCAATATGTGCATTTAGATCATTCTTAAATTGAAAACCTAGCATGGAAAAGAAAGTTACTGTGTCTTAGTAAATGGAATTTACCACAGATGCTTGTATTCAGGAATTTGTCTGTTGCAGGTAGTATATTTCTTTTTAATGCTGGCCAACTTTGCTATACATACAAATATTTCCTTGCAATTCTTCTTCTGGTCAATTTTAAATGAATGACTCATTCATTGACCACTTCCTTCTTGGAAAATGCTAAAAAAAAAAAAGGTTAAAATGTAGTCCCTTTGAATGAAACTTGAATTTCATTAATACTTATGTGTTCTCTGTAAAATATGGATGACTCTCTTGCTCATTCATTGCCTTGTCAATCTTGAAGCATTTTATTTAGTGTCATTAGGTGACTGTACAAAATGGAAAAGGCTAGAAAATGATATCATGTCTCTTTTTATTTTCAAAATAGCAAGAGAAGGGAAAATTTGAATCACAGCCTTCAAGGTCAAATAGGGACTTCTTGCCTCATCCAATTACTGCTCCATTTTGAGGCAGTAAAAGAATTAAGAGCTGTCTGTCCTATAATTTGGCGAGACTTTCATTATAAAAATAGAACACATTAGTGGGAATCTATTAAATACTCTTTATGTGGGAAAAGACCACTCAGAGTTAACTTGTTACTATCATTTGCAGTATTAAGTACATGTTACCATTTCACATTAAGTTCCACTTGACATGAAGAGAAATCCCCCTTTGTTAAATTAACTCTATGGTTAAAAAACATTCATATTTGCAGTTTAAGAATGATACACCTCCATCCTCTTACACATTAACCCCAAACCTTTTCAACTTACTGTCCTTACATTCATTAGGAAATTTCATTCACTCAGGGATATATCTTTTGTCATCCTACTGCTTCTGATCAATCTTTCTACATGTCTTAATGTTTTTTTTTTAACTTTGGGGGAAAAATAACTATGCTGGGAGGTACAGTGTATTTGGCCCATATTTTCAGGGTTCTCTGAAGAAAAGTCATGCTACCACAAAGCTTCATTGGCAAGGATTCACGTTAATAATCAAAGGAAGCAATCTTGGGATAATTGGGTTTAACATGACTTTTAGTCTTTGGAATTTTAGATTTCATCCTGCATTTCCCAGCTCTTCATTGGACTGATATTTATATCCTAACCACGTTGCATATATGCCTCATACATAGTAAGTTATATAATCACTTATTAACTAACAGAAACTAACTGTGTGATCTTGAACAATTTTAAATTTTTGAGTGTACCAGGCAACTTTCTAAGACACTACTCTCTCCGAGAATGCACCTTTCTATAGTGGTAGAGAAAGGTCCTCATTGAGAGCTCTTCATCAATGAAATCAGATAATCTACCATTCCATGTCCATATTTTGTAACTAGGTATGTGTTGATGTTATTTTCTCTGAAAAAATTCAGGCACCCTGAGGTCAGGGAAACTTGTTTTTTTCTTTATATTCTCACTGCCTAACATAGATAATCTCTGCTCAATGAATGCTTATTGACTTTAAGTCTTAAATTAAGTTGGCAAAGCCTCATGAGTCCTCTGTAGTAGTAAGGAAGTGATCCAAAAGGAGGCCTGGGACACAGAGGTTTTATTTATATTCACAGAGGAAGACTTAAGTCAACCAATGTACCATCTTTGAATGGGGTGACAACATAGCCAAATTCCATCATCCAAAAGACATGGTAAATATCGAAAAGTCTGGTAAATATCGAAAAGTCTTTGATTTGAAACTTATTTGGAGAAAGAATTTCCAGGCACACACGATCCAAGGAAAATGGACCTCTTTTAGGAATCTCCTCTCAGCAGCTCTCTCTGAGGGGCTTCCAGAAACCTGGCATATTTAGCATTCTTGAAAGAAGCTTGGCTTTCTAGCAGCCCTTGAATTTTGAAATAATAGTGTTAATGCAAATAGGTTGAAAGGATAAATTGATGCAGGAGATTCAAAGGCCTTGTTCTTTTCTCTTCTTTTTTTTTTTCTCTCACATGAACAACAGAAGTTGGTTTAAGACCAACTTTCAAACACCATTTGGCTCAAATGATTAGGAAATGAATTAAATGCTAAAATAAAAGAACTTCCGGAACAAGAAGCAATTAAGGCAGTCACTGAATAATAGCTTATCTTCAGGAGCAAATTAGGGGGAATGGATTAGATAAGATGCCCTCAACTTCAAACCAGCCAGCCTTGGCACTTTGTAGTAGTCTTGAAAACTGGATAAATGGACGAAAGCCAAACCTGCAGAAGTAGATCTGTGACTGGGAACTGTCGGGATTTTCTCATACACTTTGAGTGTCATAATAAAATCTATTTTTTTGAATAAACACATGTATTTTAACATCTAGTGACAAAGGTGTTTTTTAACCATTCAACTTGACTGTGAAGTTAGCCAGGCATAATCCATCCACAATGTACTAGGCATAAGAACCCTGAAATTCAATTTTTGGCTTCAGTGTTAAATTATGGGATTATCCTACATATTTCCATTTATGAAATTCAAGCCTATAGTAAGGTTGGGGAGTTATTCAACATGAGCAAATCATTAGATCACCCTGGGAAGATTTGCATGAAGAAATGTAATTAACAAACTACCAAGTCTGGTTAGAAAGTTATACCATGACAAGTAAGCATTGAATGGGGTAGACTCTTGGAATTTGATAAATAGATGTTGTTGAGTACAATGAATGTATCAAAAAAGATGCAGAAATCAAATGTCTGTAGGATCTAGTACCAGAGCATCATTAAATATACTTCATTTTAATAACACTTTATTTTTCCAGAACATATAAGTCATGTGATTTTGGTGCAGGAAGGAATATCAGAAGTCATCTTGTCCATTTGATACCTAGCCAAGAGTCCTCTTTACAATATCTCTAACATTTAGTTATCCAGGTCTTGTTTGAAAGCCTCTAAGAATGGGAAATCAGTTGCCTCCCAAAGTAAGCCCTTCCATTTTTGGACAGACCTAGTTTCCGGAATATTATTTTTTATGCTAAGTCTAACTTGCTGACCTTGAGCCTGAAAGTAACTCTTTACTGTTGCTTTCTCTGTCAGGATGTGTGGCACAGCTGTAAATCATAGTTTCATGGATGATCTTCAAAATGTGGCTTGAAATTAGTTGCTATTAAGGAATTTGTTTTGTCTATGTATTGTCATTATGGAAGTAGGGAGCCAATAACCAAATTTTCATGAGAGGTTATCTTGTTTCTGGATCAGAAAGTTATCTTAACCACCAAGATAGATCTACTACTCCATAAAAACTAACATTGCAGGAGGGTGATCCCATATTCATTAGTTCATAGTAATCATTCTTCAGTGTACCTTTCCCCACAGCACATTGTCAACCAATTCACATATTCTAGGCAAGGTTCCTTTTCTATATCAAAGAATGAGGGTCAAAATCCCTTTGGATCATAAACTTGGCTAAACAGGAGTTGGGGGAGCAGATCTTCTCCCTCTGCCTCTTCTAATATTCCCTATCCCTAAAATTATCCTAGAGTTTATATAATGATAATAGTAATCCACTAAGTAGTTCAGCACATAGAGTGCTTTACTTCCAGTCAGAGAGGCAAAAGGAAAACAAAGAAGCACATAGAATATCCATACCATGTAGAACAGTAGGAGGTAATCACAGGGCAGTAGTTTAGCACCTGGGATGGGAATGAGACCTGGAAAAGGCCTCCCCAAGAATGTGAGATTTGAGCTAAGCCCAGACATGAAAGACAACCATGTGAGAAATGAATGTGCTTTTAATGGAGGACACCAACCTTGTAACTTCTAGTAAGCCAGACTGGGCCCTCGTAAGAATGTGTTAAACATTTTGAGAGTTGGTGAGTGTCTATTGGCCAGTAGATGAGAAGGAAAGAGGAGATGATGGGCTCTTTGTTATTTCCCATCGTGATTGCTCTCATGGTCTGAACTTGCTTTGACACGGTTATTTGACCCCTTCTACCAGTCCTAAAATATCCTCCAGTCTATGACCACTGTTTTCCCCACTTCAGTGCAAATATGAAACTCTATAGCCTGTTTTGATGTTCATGGGCAGTTAATACTAAGGAGATAGGTTGGTGTCAAATTATAGAGGGCTTTTAGCACCAGACTAAATAATGAGTCTGAACTATTTTCAGTAGACAGTTGAATGCTTTGAAGAATAACTTGGTCAGATCTATATGTAAAGAGATTTTTTTGATAATACTATGAAGGATAGATTGAAGACAGGAAGCAGTGGATACTGGACAATTTTTTAAGAAATTATTGTATTAATGCAGGTAAGTGGTTATAAGTACTTGTAGAAAAATGATAGTCACAGGAAGAAAGAAGAAAGCTACAAATAGTGAATAGATAGGAGTTGGAAATTAAATGGATATGTAAAGTGACTGAGAAGGAAGAATCAGAGATATCACTTAGATTTCAAAGGTATAATGATGAATAGTAAATAGGAACACAGCCTAAAGATTAGTCTGGAATGTGTTGTTTTTGAAGGTTCATCAAAGCATTCAGGTAAATACCTACTGCAGGGAGGTCAACATCATAGATACAAATGTTGAAATCATCTGCATAGTAACAATGTCAGAAGTCATGAGTTAAGGAGATTTCTGAGAGAGAGTACAGAGAGAGGAGAAAGTGTACTAGGAAAAGTTTGGGGGAAAGTATAGGAGGTCAGAGAAAGGATGAAAAATGGAAGCTAATGCAGATAATAAGGCATGGAAAATTGAGTGGAGAGAGCACAAGAATGTGATTTTGGAAAAACCAAAGGAAGAAAGAACATCTGGGAGGAGTGACTTTTCAAGCCAGAGATGACAAAGAGAATTAGTATTGAAGAAAAGTCACTGGATGGGTAGGTAGGAGATGACTAATAAAATTTAATGTGCTTTCAAGAAATTGATAAACACTGAATAAGAAGCAAGAGAAATTAAAGCATTTGTTTGATATTAGTGCAAGGAGTCACTTTGGAATTGCTTTACTGCTCTACAACATAGATAACTAGATAATTTAGGTAAAAATTTATTTATGAGTCTAAATTGAGTAGTTTGGGTAATTGTCATGTATCTCTTCTATACTGTATAGTTTTCACACTGAATGATGGCAATGATTTCATGAGAATGAAAGACATGGACAGGTTACGATGAACACTGAGATGACCCATTAATTAGATCAAAGACCCACAGTGGTATTGCCTTTTAGCTTGGTGTAAATGCTGTATCTACCGCTGCTCAGGACTTTTTGTCAGGTTTTATTTTGTCCTTTTTTTCTCTTTATTTTCCTTGTGTTGTTGTTGATGACAGTGATGAAAATGGTGATGATGATGATGACGATGATGATGTTGATGATAGTGAGTCAGCTGTTTCAGCCACATCTGGCTCTTCATGATCTTATTTTAGGTTTTCTTGGCAGATACTAGACTAGTTTGCCATTTCTTTCTCCAGTTCATTTTACAGATGAGGAACCTGAGGCAAAAAGAGTGAAGTGATTTATTCAAGGTCACACAGCTACTATGTATATGAAGCTGAATTTGAATTCAGGAAAATGTCTACCTAACTTCAGGCCCAGTGCTCTGCACTGCCCCACCTAGCTGCCTTTTACTACAGTTAAATATAAAATTCAACAAATAAAACAATTGTATTTTATTTAATTGAGTGAGTCACTGTATTATGACACTGTATGTATTAAAGCATTACGACAATTTTTGGAGTGCCAGAACTGGAAGAGAGTCGAGAAGGCAAAATAGACACAAAGGAATTGTGACTTGCCCAAGGTCTGGCAGTGGGAGAACCAGATTCCAAATTCAGGTCCAGTAATTGTAATTTCAGTATTTAAAGTTTATCACCCTTTCTCAATGCTGATTTGGCCATCAAATGGAAAGTGGCCCCAAAGTCAAACGGTCTTTCTCTCAATTGCCATTTGGTTGATATCTACAACTAAACACATGACAAAGCACATATGTCTACAACTGAGAGACCACAAATAAAATGACAATATCTAGAGAATCAGAAATATAGTGGACCTAAGGATCAATCTACATAGATGCAGCCAAACAACTTGGATATAGGTTGCAGAGGCACAATTGCATACTGTGGGCAAGATAACAATGCACAAGGAAAATAAAGAGACAAAAAGGACAAAATAAAACCTGACAAAAAGTCCTGAGCAGCGGCAGATACAGCATTTACACCAAGCTAAGTATGATATAACTTGAGGAAGGAGAAGAGCTAAGAGTTAAGATCAGGAAGGTTTCCTAGACATATCTGGTGATGTATCAGATAAGCATTGAAGGGAAGCAGGTATTCTAAGCATTTCTGAGAGGTAAGCAAGTTATATAAATTTCCAAGCCTGAGAATATAGACTGTTTAAAGGCATCTAGGTTGAAGGTGGGACGCTAAGCCTGGGGAACAACCTGTAGACCACTAAGGGTAACATATACAATGTTTAAAGGGTAGTCATGTGAAATAAGCCTATACTTCTATGCTGGAGTTCAATTGTAGAGGACTTCTGATGCTTCTTCTTGCTAGAAGAAACTGTCTTGATTGGAGTCTTTATTGTGTGCCACAGTGTTGCCTAGTTGTTGTGACTGTAGCCTCTTTATATTTTAATGTAATTTATCTTTGGATTGCTATATTACGCAGCCCTAGGCCTTAGATGACATAAGTCTGGAGGTCATGTATCCATCCAAAGCCATCATTTATCCAAATTACAAAGCCATCATGTGTAATTTGACTCAATTAGCGACTTTATAGTTAGCAATTAACTTTGCTGTTAATTGATTCCCTATGCAATAAATATGCAAGAAAGAGAAATGAACATAGTTTGATATTTATTTCAGAAGAGAGTATATAAGGGATAAAATTTAAACAAAACTTACATTTTCTTAGGAACAGTCTTTTGTTTCTGCCATAGATGTCATTAATAATTGGTGGAAATCAACATAAACTGAAGACTGAAAATTGTAGGGATCATTTTAGCAGGAGTCCTTGTTTTCATTTTTAAAAAAAGGACTTCTTGCTAAAAATGTTATTCTAGTTAATTTTTCAACATTGTTGTCTCATGTTTGATATATGGTTCCTGCACAATGATATAATTAAACGTGATTTCCTAAAGAAATTCATTGCAGTAGCATTTTGAGGAAGCCTACATAAATTTATAAAGGATTAATTTAATATTATATCTGAGATGCTCACTAATGCAGATGTTAATTTGAAAACCTCACTTGTGGAATGAGTGAGAATGCAGCAGCTTTCATAGTAATTTTTCCTGTGGACAATAAAAAAAATAAAACCTCCTAAAATGTCTCATTATGTCGGAATGGACAGAAGGCTGACTATAATTGGGAAACAAACAGTATAAAACCATATAGAATTTAAAGTAGTAGTTTGGTATTAAAATATCTCATATATCATTTTTTTGAGTTACAAGTAGGAGTACTACTGAATGTTTATAAATTCCTGGAAAAGGACAAAAAAGAGAGGAATCTCCAAATAAGTAATTGTATATCCAATAAACATATTCATCCATCCATTTAACAGACATATTAACCAACACTTGACCCCACTCCTCCATGATAAAATTGATATATGGACAGTAAGACCAGGGTTCAAACCCAACCTCATAGCTGTGTGACTAGGACCAAGTCACTTAATTTCTCTGGGACTCAGTTTCCTTATTTGTATTTTTAAATGTGGGATACTGTGATCTGTTCATTTATCATTGGTAATTTTTTCTCAGTCCTCATTGATGAGTTTGAGAAAGCAGAGAGTGGGGGAAGGAAGAATTGGCCAAGATGGGATTGATACCTAAACCTGATCAGTTCTCTCCACAGCATTCTCAACAAATAATTACCTAGCTTCTGCTGTTAGTCTTATGGTATAGGTTGATTAACAACTTGGAGAAATGGAAAAGGGGATTTGTGTTCAGTTGTAGGCTGGTTGAGATGACCACTTAGGTCCTTTCGACAAGGGAAATTCTGTGATTCAGGGATGCACTGGTATCATGGAAAGAGAACAAAGAGGCAGAGAAAGTAGCATTTTTACAGAACAGTCAAAAGAAAAAGATGAAAATATAGCCCTCAAAGAAGTCTAATGCTAGCTCTTAGTATTCAGATTTTCAGTAAGTCTTAATGCTATAATTTAAAATAAAAACTAGCTAGAATTTTCAAATTCTGTCCTTGATTTGAATATTTAATGAGACAAAATGAGTTGATTGCTTATCTTTATCTCTTCTGGGAGCTTTTTCCCGATAAAAAAATCCTATAAATATAAAGTAGAAAAAATTCTCTATTTAAGTACCTTCTAATTACTGTAAGATCTAATGATCATTTATGATAATCTTCATTTTCAGAGGATATTGATCTATGTGCCACACTAATACGTAAAATAAGTCATTTAATTTATATGCCACACCTACCATGCTAAGCAAGAGACACCATAGTATAGCAAATATAGAGTCATTCTTGGTTGCTCAAAGACCACTGTTTGAGCCTTGTACATAACTGTTCATGTGGCCCTGTAAAGTCCTTAATCTTGATTTCAACTCTAAATCATATGAACCTTTAAATAAGTGTTCTGGACAATTAAATGCTATAGATGGAAGACTAACTTTGTCTGGTGGTAGACAAAGTCTCCTCAAACACAAAAGATAGTTCAATGTTTCCCTATCAAAGATGAGAATACTGAACCATATATATTTCTTATTCTGATTAAAAGCACTGACTAGTGATCTAGAGATCTTTTCAGTTAGGTTAAGTGCTCAGGTTAAACCTTTTGTTTCAATCAAGTCCCAGATAAAAAATTTACCTTTCACTAGAAGCCTTTTCTTATCCCCTAATGCTATTGCTTTCCTTTGTATGTGTGTGTCTATACACATAAATAGATACATACATGTGTACATATAAACATATATATATATCTGTGTATTATATATCCACATGAAATTTCTCATATAGACATGCATATTTATGTAATGTGTATATGTGCATATGTGTAATTTATCCACATTTGTTTGCATTTTGTCTCCCGAATTAGACTGAGCTCTCTGAGAATGGAGACTCTTTTACCTCTTTCTTTGTATCCCTAGCACTAACACAGTGCTTGGCACCTAGCAAGTACTTAATGAATACTCTTTGACTGACCACCTAATAATCAACAACACCCTCTTAGCACTGGCTGCCATTTGTTTGGTGTTTGGGGAAAACACATAACTGGATCAAATGTCCCTTGGTTGCTGTCTTCAAACATTTGAAGGTCAAAGTATTTGATAGCTGTTTTAAAGACTTTGAAAGGCTGTCATGTGGAAGATGGATTATTGACCTTATGCAGCTTGGCCCTAGATTTCAAAAGTAGGAGTAATAGCTGGAAACTCCGAGACAAATTAAATCTAAATACAACAAAAACTTTCCAATGACTACAACCAACTAAAATTGACATAGTCTTAGATTTTACTTTTTACTGGATACAGTTAAGGAAAGCCTGGATGTCCAATTTTGCAAAATTCTTGTTCTGAAATAAGTTGGACGGCCTGTCTAATGGGGTCCCTTCAAGCTCTGAGATTCTCTCAATAACTCATTCTGCCTTCTAGGATGGAAGCCTTCAGAAGTGTTTTCTTTCCAATGAGGCTCTGTTCTAGGCATATGAGCATCAAGTTGGTGGGGGGACTCACATTACCTTCTGTACAATTTGGTTCATGCCTTACCTTTCCAAGTTTGTTGATGTCTGCTTGGTTGTTTCCTACTGAGAGTAAATCCTATTCTTTAGCTTCAAGTACTTGGTTTTTCCTAGATGGTGTTGGCCTCATGGACCATTCAGAAATTGCTGAGCTTCTCAGGAAGCAGTTACCCTTCAAATGACAAAGAGAAAAATCCCCAGAAAATTTAGATGGCAGGTAATTCTGTGTTAGGGAATCCCATGGAGATGAAATGGTCACCCTGGACCCATAGAGTTCTGAAGCCAGAGGGTGAGCTCTCCCCAACATGATTAATATTACTCCCTTCCTTCTACAGGGCTTTATTTTGCTTAACTTTCTGCCCTGGTAAGAAATTGTTTGTTATACTCTCTTGGAGGAAATTTCAGTATTTGGATGTTAATATCTCTTGAACCAATAGAAATGTCCCACAGAAGTCATACATAAAGGGGGGTAGAGAGTCATAGCATTATTCATTTTTTTTCTTTATTCAGGAAGTCTACATATAATCAGACCGATTCACCAATTATTTGACCCTTGGTCAGAAAGATGAGAAAAAGCAAAGGAAGAGGGGCAAAGAGGAAATGGTAGATATGTGGGGATAGAGAATTATAGATTTCATGTGTAAAGAATTCTTAGATGTTCTATAAAACTTTAAGAGCTTTGTGGTATTATAGATAGCATGCTCGTCCCAGAGACAGGAAGACTTAAGTGTGAACCCTGACTAAATCACTTCCTAGCTTTATGACCACAGGCAATTCACCAGATTCTTCTAATCCTCAGTTTCTTTATCTGTAAAATGTGGATAATAATAGCACCTACCTCAAAGCGCTATTGTAAGGATCAAATGAGATATTATATGTAAAACTCTTAGCAAAATTTAAAGCACTTTATAAATGTTATCCATCATTCTGTGTTTATCTGTGTGTTTTTGTATGTGTGCGTGTATACATACGCATATTTATATTATAGCTATGTATGCATTTAACTTTATAACTCTATTAGACTACTTATTCTGGAAAATGAATAATTTAAGTCAAACAAATGTGTGTGTGTGTGTGTCCCTTTCCTGGGATAGAAATATTTTTTTCAAACTACATTCTTTGGAATAGTGTTGATTTTCTGCAGCTTCACACGCCAAATGTTACCTGGCCCAGAGATGGTGGTGGTACTCTCACAACTGGATACACATCATCATTTCCTTCCTTGTTAAAAAGGAACTAGCATATAATAGTCACTTAATAAATGATTATTGATTTATTAAAATCAATGTATACTTTACAAGGAAATTATTTTTTAAAAAAAACTTTGTAACATCACCTCAGGCTTTAAAAAATTTAACACCTACAAAATGCCTATCAAGTTACAATCTGGTGGCTTGAATTATATATCAGAAGCTCTCTGTCTTTTATGGATGGGCATATGATAAATCTTTTTGCTACAAATATGAACTTTAAATTATTCTGTAGAACTCAACAAATAAACTGGACTGGAATTAGTTTATCAAATAACATGGTTCAATCTATTGTCTCAAATTATCCAGATATGATATTAATTCTCAAAACATAATTTAAAAATTTAATAGATGTCACCATCCCAAATTTTCACAATCTTTCATGAAAACATGTTCTTGTTACATGCATGTATACGTGAATTACATATATGTGATAAATTAATACGTATTACATGCATGTGTATTATAAACATATAACATCTACTTCATGCTTTGCATTAGTGGAATTATCCTAAAGGTGTTTTCAGTAAGTTTATGATATTCTAATGTTTTCATTCCATTAATAAACACTATCTACCTGGGTAGTAATCTATCCCACATTTAACATGCAAGGACAATAGGAGTACTTTTGCTGTTCAGTTTTTCCAGTGAGATCTGACCTTTTATGACCCCATTTGGGGTTTTATTGGCAAAGATATTGGAATAGCTTGTAATTTCCTTCTCCAGCTCATTTTATTCATGAGGAAACTGAGGCAAAGAGGGTTAAGTGATTTGCTTGGGATCATACAACAAGGAAGTGTCTGAGGTCAGATTTGAATTCAGGTTTTCCTGACTCCTCCAGACCTGGAACTCTACCCACTGAACCACCTAGCTGTTCAATAGTAAGATAGTGATAGAATACAAATATAATATAAATAGAATCATTATCCTCATTTTTCAGATGAGGAAATTGAGTCTCAAAGAAGACAAATGATTTTCTTTGACTCATATAGTTAGTAAAGGTTAGAATCAGGCTTATGTGAAAAACATATGCCAGGCAGAGAACCCCATAATTTCAGAGTTGCCATGAAAAGCTTCCAAAACATAAAAGTTTAACCAAGGATATAAAAAGAGCAATGGGTAACAATTCAGTACAGATCATTCCTTTTGTCCCATATGGTACTAGAGATGTGCTGAATATGCTTTTTGGTAACCAGAATGCTTTCAGTGAAAGGATGAGTGTATATTCTATACTTTTCAATTAAAGTTATTTTACCCATCTACTCAATTATATTAAGTAAGTTTTATATAAAATAGTAACAGCAGGAAAGTTCTTGTGCCAGGATCATTTCTGCATGAAACCCCTCAGAAAGATAAGAAAGAGAAAACAACAGAATTAATGATGATACAACTACTACTAATGATGATGATATGATGGTGGTGGTGGTGGTGGTGAAGAAGATGATGATGAAGATGTTGATGATGATGATGATGGCAGCCAAAGCTTATGAGTGATTTCTTAGAACCAAAACCATCCATGAAAGACCCAAGGTTCCGAAGATAAAAGGCAGCAGCATCTTTTAAAAGCTTCATCAGAACATTTCTTCCACTAGTGCTGTCCATAATACTCCATTCAAGTACAGCCTTCCAAAGCCTCTTCAGCTAGGCAATAAACATTTTCCATCTAGTGTGTGCCAAGCATTGTGCTTAGCACTAAGGATATAAAGAGAGGTTCAACACAGTCCCTGTTCTCAAGGAGTTTGCAGTGTACTGGTGAAAACAACATGCAAATAACTATGTGCAAAAAAAGTAATACACAGGATAAATTCGAAATAACAGAAAGAAAGCACTAGAACTAAGAGAGATTAGGAAAGATTTCCTGTAGAAAGTAGGATTTTCTTTGAAGGAAAATAGGGTGGCCAACAGATGGAGATGAGGAGCGAGAGCGTTCCAAGCATGTAGGACAGCCAGTGAAAATGCTGGAAGCTGAGAGATAGGCTGGAGCAGCAAGGAGGCCAGTGTGACTGGATAAGAGTATATAGGAGTGGAAATATGTGAACTAGAAAAGTAGGAAGCAGCTTATAAAGGACTTGGAGTAGCAAACAGAATATTTGATCTTGGAATTGATATGGAGCCCCAGGATTTTAATGAGTCAGGGAGAGGATGGTCAGACCTGGACTTTAAAAAATCACATTGACAGAGGAGTGGAGGATAGACTGGGGTGGAAAGAGATCTGAGGCAGGGGGACTACCCAGCAGGCTACTATTAAGAGTCCAGACATGAAGTGATTAGGGCCTACACCAGAGTGGTAGCTGTGAAAGGTGAGAGATATACGAGAGATACGAAGATAACGTTGACTTACTTTACAATCAGCTTGGATATTTGGAGTGTGAAAGAGTGGGGAGTAGTGGACAATACCTCACCTCAGTGATCTAGCCTCAAGGTTCTCTTAGCTTTAGAGTGCTGGAAGAACATATTCCTGTTTGATCAATACTTTATCTCCAATTCTCTTAGTAATCTGGTGTGTGAGTATCTTACTAGGGGTGACAGTAGAGGAAACCTGATAGATTTCTTCATGAACTTACAGGACTGTCATGTGGAAAAGTCTCCGATTTGTTTAGTCCAAGAGGGAAAAATGGAAAAAAGATGAAAAAAATTAATAAATCTGGGCTTTAATCAAGGGGGAAATCTTCCTAACAATTAGAACTAAATAAAATGGAATCACATATATTGGAAGGTCACATATGGCTTTTCACTGGATGGCCCTAGGCAAAGGCAGAATGATCTTTTAACAGGAGTGTTTTGCTGATAATTTGTTGGGGGTATTACTTGGGTAGTTGTTCTGTGAAGTCCCTTCTAACACTGAAATGTTGGTATTCTCTGCCTGCCAGACCATAATGTCACATAAACTTAGTTCTGATGTGGATCCTAAACAGGTCACTTAACCTCTGAGCTTTAGTTTCCTTATCTATAAAATGAAGATAATGCTATTTACTATTTATGATACCTATATCATAAGTAACACTGAAATCCTAAAGAAATAATTTGTATTATCATAGTTCTGCCTATGATGTGTCACATTAACCCTAGACTTCCTGAATGGTTTCCTTTTTTAATCTCCATTAATCAAACCCATTGTTAACTTACATAAAAAGGAGAAATGCCAAATAGGCCATCCTGAAGGACAGCTTTGTTTTATTGAACCTAGCAAGATCTGTTTGCCAAAAGAGGAAGGGAAACCTGGCAAATCATATATGACAGCAACGTTCTGTGTATCCAAGTTTCTATAATCTCAAAAATGGAATGCACACCCAAAGTCAAAGTAGTTTGAGTAGAACATCTCATGATGATCTATCAGTGTGTCTCTTATGGGAACAATCATACTGAAGAATATTCCCATCCTACCCTCAAATTCAAACACCACTTCACTACCTTCTTCACCAAATGCAGTCAAATTGGCTTTGATAGAACTGGTAGATATTTCTATGCTTTGTTGGGGAGGGGTTTTTCCCAGTGGTTCCCAAGCAAATTCTAAGGCACCTAGAAAATGGTCAATCAATGTCAACATTTATTACACACCTGTGCCGCCATAAATGGTTGGAGTCTATCATACTTCCCTCAAGTAATAGTAACTAGTTTCCTACCCCTAGACTAATTCAACACGAAGTTGACCCTATTTCTCAGTGTCTCTGTGACTGAAAGGATGAAACAACGGAGAAAACTGTAGTCAGCGTCCCATTTTCATCACTTCTATTAGTCATTCATCCCAATGTTCATCCTCATTGTAAATTTCCTCCTCATCTTCCTCCCATCTTGTGTCATTAATATCAACTTGGGCAATTTCAGTGGGACAGAAGTAACAGAGATGGGGTAGGAGCCACAGAATAATAGTCTGAGAAGGAGTAAACTTATTAACAGGTCAGGCTCTAAGTTTATTGCCAAGAAGCCTGAGCTGGTATGAGTAGGGCCTCTCCTCAGCATAAGGAAAATGTATCCTTCTCTCTTAGTTCATCAATGATACTTATATCTTGTCTAAAATATCATTTCTGATATTTATTGTCTTAGACTTGTAAACAGGGAGATGGACAGACAGACATTACTAATTATACAAATGTATAGACTCCTGAAGAAAAATGTTCTTTTGTATTAAAATTACTTTTCCCAAGGGGAAAGAGTAAAATAAATAGAGTGGTAAAAGAAATATAGTTCCTCACTTCTGGGGGACATCATTTTGTGGAAGGAAGAGGCCCTTGGTCAGCTACATTGTGACTGTGAATGGGATAGAGGCTTCTCTGCCAAGGCATCTATGATTCTTCCATCCTGCCAACACTTATGTCCTTCTCCGGGATTTATCTTTGACTTTTCTTCATTCGTCCATTAACCATTATTCTCATCTTCCTCTTCCTTCTTCACCTCATCTTTTTATGAGGTTCACATATAAGGGACTTAAACCTAACGATAATATCTCAGACTAATCCTAATTATTTTATTATGAATGATGATTATGGTTATAATTATAGCAATAATAATATTAATATCCCCCCAGACAATCTCATTGATTCACGACTGAAGCATCTGTCAGGCAAGCCAAGGCGAGTGGAATATTTCACCAATATGCATTTAATGAGTCAAATGGAATTGCTACAGTATCTCTTCCATCTTGAACTCTGGAGCTTGGTGGGGGGTAATGAGAAGGGGATGGATTGTCCTCTGAGGACCCTTTTTTCTCTGAATCTATGACTTAGTATGCCCACCATTCTACCAAGCTACATAGTGAAGTCGGGAAGGTAGGGAACAAAGAAGGGAAAATATGCAAGAAACAAACGGAAAGTGTTCTAGACCCCTTTGGTCTTCTGATAGAGGCTGTGGACCTATTTTTAGAATAGTTACAAATGCATAAATTTAAATACATAAACTTACAACAGAAACCAACTATATCTAAGTACCATTATAAAAAATTAGGGTTGCATATCTGTGGTTTATAACCCTGCATTAGAGATCTTTTTCAATTACTAAACTTTCATATTAAATGCAAATTTTTGGGAAATTGCATTTAGGTGGCACAGTGGATAGAGTACCAGCCATGAAGTCAGGAGTTCAAATTCAGCGTCAGACACTTACTAATCATATGACCTTGGGCAAATCACTTAATTTTCTACCCCCCCCCCCTCCCCAGAAAAAGGATGGCAGATTCATCCTATTTCTTCATGAGAGATCAAACCTCATTCATAGTTGGTGTCATTTATTTCCTTTAATGAATTAAACACACCCTAGATAGCAGATTTTAAGGAAAAGGAATTCTGATTTGTGTACAGAGGGCAGAGGGGGCATTTTGGGGAAGAAAGGCAGACCTGGATGGCTTTAGTGACTTTGGAGGATACACAAGACAACTAGTTCTCTGGGGAATTTGAGAAGCCAGCAAGAACCAAGCAATTTATCTATGCATATGAATGCAGGAGAAGGATAAAGGCACATTTTTGTGCTTTGGAATTTTGCCTCAATTCCTGATGGTAGCCATGTCTAAATTAAGAATGACGATAGAGTTGGAAGGCTGAGAATCTCAACTTCTCCTAGTGTTTATCAAGATACATAGTCCAGGTTTGTCCAACATAGTTTCTCTAAAAAAATCACAGCTGTGATTGCCATCTTTCTAACCCCAAAAGTGGAAAAGGGAAAAGGAAAGAGGAGAACAAGATTTACTCATTTGTCTCTCTAGCTCTGGCCTCTCTACTTCTATTATTCAGCAACTTCTCTGTAACTTAGAGTTATATTTAGAACCCTAATTCCATTTCTATTGAGCAGCATATTTGTTGAATTCCCTGTTCTTGTGAACTTTTAAATCAATTTATCAATGTCAGCAGATGTTAATCAAGTACCTACTAAGTGTGTCACACACAGCTAGAAACTGAGGAGTCAATCCCCAAAAAACAGCCCCTGCCCACGGAGATCTTGCAGTCTATAGGGAGAGTCAACTGACTCTCCTGAAATGATTGCAATTTTGTTTTGTTTTGCTTTGTTTTTGAGTGAAAGTCACTAGCATTTACAGAGATCGGGAAAGGCTTCATGTAAAAGATATCCAATGTCCCAAATCCCAGGAAAAACAGAACTGGTTAACTGTATTGACAGCAATGGCAGAAAGGACCAGAGAGAAAGACAGAAAACACATCTATGAAAGTTCTTAGGGTGTAAGCTTCCATAGAGTTTGACATCTGTTTACTTCCTTGGAGGTGGAAGTCCACCAGTGTGATCCTGTTTGTTAGCACTGTTCTATCAGTTCCCTCCATTGGCAATCATCCATAAGAGATTCCTCATCAGGCATCCATCGAAGCAGTTGTTTGGCTCCAGCCTTTGACCAGCTGGGACCACGTAGTTTCTATGTTAATAGTTGGGTGAGAACAGCAAAGCCTGCCAGATTATGCTGTGTTACAATCAAAGGCAAGGTATCTTTGGTTAAACCCCAACATGACGCTCTCCAGGTGATGAAGAGACAAAGGCATGAGTCCTGACAAAGCCTGCCATTGGCTCCTGTGGGCTTCATGTGGGGGCAGATTATTCATGAAGAATGGGGGAGGAGAAAATGAAAAGGACTATCAGGGCTACAGAGAGGGGCAGAGTATAGGAGATACTCCCTCAGTTCTGCTCCATAAACAATGATACTTGTACCTTATGAGAAATAACCCCATAATCACACAACCAGTATAAGGGCAAAAGGAAGAGAAGTGATTGGACCAACTGTGCCAGCTCCTGTGTCTACTCACCACCATCTCTCACGTTTCTGTAGTATATTAAGTTTACAAAGGACTTTGCCTCAACACCTGCCTGAATCATATGTAATACAAGGGAGAGGTAGAAAAATAGATTTGTATTAAATTATTTTTCATTAAAAATAATATGACTATTATCTGTCCTATTTCTGATGAGAAAACTGAAGTTTGGAAAATGTATAACTTACCTGAAATCACAGAGTATGTATGTGTCAAGACCAGAGATCAAATTCAATGATATCAATTTACTGGTGGCATTACTATTACAGAAATATTAAGTGGCCTGTACTGTTTTTTTTTTTTAATTTGGAACAAATGTACTTTAATATCATAAGTAAACAGGTGAATGAAAGTGCTGATTTTGGAGTCTAGTGAAGTGTATTCACTAGAGTCCTCAATCTTTTATTTCTTTCATCTATGACCTTAGGCTAATGATGTTGCTTTTTTGGCTCTCAGTTTCCTCATCTGAAAATTAGTATTTTGGACTTGGTAGATTCCGAAGTACCTTCTAGCTCTAAATCAATGATCTTTGATTTATGATTATATTATATCTAAATCAGTACTGTTTATTTGCAGACACATATAAAACATATATGAACCACAGACTTTCTTCATCTCTAAGTGTCCCTAGCTACTAGCACCACTCTTTATTGCTACTGAAAGCATCACCTCTTATGTGTGTGCATACGCTATATATACATACATATATGTATATGCATGTGCACAAGTTACCTCTCTTGAAAACACGAAAGCTCCATTAGAGAAGAGATTATTTCATTGATGTCTTTAAGTCTTCAGCATCTTACATATGCTAAGAGCTTGATAAATGCAGGTTGAATGATTAATTTTTCTAACACTAACCTCAAGAATTTTTCAGTCTAATTATGAATAATATAGGTAGCTCTAGTATTACAACCTCCATTTTACAGCTAAAAAACTGAACTCTAGAGAATTGAAATGACTTAAAAAGTCAATGAACTGTCTAAGGGAGAGAATAATTCAATTCCACATGTATTCATTAAGTACCTTTTGTGTGCATTACACTGTGCTAGCTACCAGCAATACTGAAAGAAAATGAAAACCATCACTGCTCTCAATGATGAGGTCAGAGTGTTCAGGGTGCATTTCTCTTATGCAGAAAAAAACGATTTTCTTCTAGCTAAAGCCAGTTATGCTTTAAGTTAGCTGGAAGGACCCAGATCAGAGACTACCTTAAGTTTATAGCCCATGTAAAACAAGCCACAGTGTCACGCCTTTTACATCCCACTGAGCAAATTCACTCCTTGTTTGTAAAAACCTGAAGCTCCGAATGATAGTGTTATTTGTGCGTGGCCTACCACAGACCTCCTCCAGGGCATCTCCTGTAAAAATGGGGTCATCTTTCAAATCCAAGTGTAGTCTCTAAAGCTTTTATAAAAAAAAAAAGAAGCAGATGCAATGAGTAGGCTGCCCCAAATTCAACGTTAAGATCAAAGACAGAAAAGACAAGCTGAGTAGTACTAGAATTGGCCATTATTAACCAGGATCTTTGGAGAATTCCTTGGATCTTTTAAACTACGCAATTCAATTTAATAGTACAATGCTTTAGTCATTGATCCCACAGATGTAAATCTTGCCTCCATCAATGCAGATTCCAATCCATACATGAATACTGATCTTGCATAACCCTTGTCTATACCTTCCCACAAATGCACCATAGTGAGGTCAACGCAACATTCCAAAGGGGACCTGCTATCACCAATTCTTCATTCTTGTGTTATGGCTAATCTGTCTTCTTTTGTTTGTCTACACAAGCCTTTCTTTGTTATCGTACTTTAAGAGACCTCTCAATCCTGATGTGTTATGCGTTTGTACTCTGTTCACACTCACCAATTGCTTTTCCAACCTCCCCCCTTACCTTATCCTCACCTTAATTTCTTTTTATTGCATGACTTACACCTACCCATCACCACTTAAGAATGTGGGTATTAAAAATCAATATACCTTTGTTTTAGGAAGAAGATTGGGATCATTTAAAAAACTTTGCAGTTCCCCAAGGTAATCCAGCCTGATCAATTTCTCCTGTTCATTTCTAGACCCAACTCATGGTTCTTTTCTAGTATCTGCCCAAAATAAATATACTGATAGATTATCACTATAGATTGTCTGCGCAGTTCTATATTCTAGCCTGGAAAATAAGTATTCTTCATCCACTTGGCTTTTTCCTGTGTGGATAGCTATGTCAATCTCTTGGGTAGTTACAGCCCTGGGAGACCTCAGCTCCTTCTAACCAAAATGCACTGACAGAATCTCATTGAAGAGGCTCTGTGACATTCAGACCCTTGATGTGAACAACACAACATTTCTGAGCAGGAATATTCATGGAACATGTGGACTTCAGTCAACAACAGTTTATAGCAGACCTCATCTTTAAGGGAACACAACTGACTACAAGGTGTACAGAATAAAAGATCCCAATGGGATCATTGATCATTTATCATTTTATAAATGATTCAGTAGATCAAATTGTCAACAAATTTTCTTACAGCAAACTCTAATATTTATTTCAAAATTGTACAAGTTTTATGGAACAATTTAAAATCAACGTGAGTCCCTTCGGTGACATCTTCAACAGATGAACATCCACATCCAGGCTTTGCTTGAAAACTTCACCTCATGATGAAGGCTAAATTGGAGAGGTAGAGTTTCATAAGTTCACTATCTCTAGAGTTAGAAGGTCTGAGTTGAGCTTTCCTTCCAGTGGCTGGTTCCTTTCTAGCTTTGGCAAGTCATTTATCTTCCATTGTCTGTTGGCCTCTGAAAAAATTTTCATTGTAGCCCTGGAGGTCCTTGGACCAGACTATTTAATTATTATGTATTTATTTTTATTCTCAGACAACAGCAGGAATGTTTACCCTTTTTTTGGTGTGTGTCACAGAAACCTTTGTCAGCCTGAGGAAGCTGAATATTATGGCTTGTAAATGCATACGCAGAATTACAAAGGAAACTGATTATACTGAAATATACATTAAAATTAATTGACAGACCCCAAGTTAACAACCTTTAGTATATAGGTCTTGTGCTCAATGGCTATCACACATTGCAAGCTTCCCAAAGGATCCCCAAGCTTTTTCATTCTCCTACAGACATCTCTAAGTGGTATTATATCGTGTTGTCAATACACAGAACTCTTTACTTCCCATGGTGATGTCTCTGAATTGCCTCTGACCAGACCACTAATGCTCCTGGAGTTTGATCTTCTTAATAGCCCTAACATGGTTTCTGGTCCCTGGCCTGTTGGAACCACTTGTACTGATGAGGCCTCTGTGGATCATTTCGATCTCCGGCCTCTTGCTAAATCTCAAAAGCCAACGTGTCAGGGCACTTTGATTAGCACAAACTGCGGCCTCTGGAGGCTCTTAACCTCATGAAATTTAGTAGGGCAGCCTGTTCTTATTTTATATTATTTGTGGCTTTGTTTTCACTTCAATCACTAGATGAAATTCAGCCAGATCTTGCTGATATGACAGACTCCATCTCCTTCACATCCTCTGTTTCTAGCCCAGGATTCCATCCCCTCAAAAACAAAGCAAAGACATAGACGCTGAATCCATAGAAGTTGCAGGAAGGTGTTGATATGGAGAAGAGAACTGGTTCTAGAATCAAAAGACCTAGGTTCTCATTATCCCTCGGGTATTTGCTAGTCAGGTGCCCAAAGGCAAATTGATGTACCTACAGGGGCCCCAGTTTCCTCTTCTGTAAAAGGAAAGTGTTACATTGGATTCCCACTGAGGCCCCTTCTAGCTCTCAATCTATGATCCTATTATCATTGTACCTTTGTTCCCTCTGACAGACCAGGGCATCAAATCCAGTTCAGTCACAAGGCACAAATAGAATACTCAAAAGTTTACAAAACCCTTTATATTCATCAGATCATTTAAGTCTCATAACAACCTTATGAACTAGGGAATTTAGGTATTACTTTTCCCATTTTACAGATGGGGAAACCAAGGCACAGATAGGTACAATAGCTTGCCAGTGGGCACACAGCTAAGAAATATCAGAGGTAGAATTTGAACCCTGACTCCAAATCATGAATTCTGAACCCTGTTGTCTTCTGCCTCTCTAGGAAAGATAATTAGCTGACAAAGGTGCAAAGAAGAGAGATTGGAGAATGAAACCATCTTATCCTTCTATTCATTTAGTCTATTTGCACCTCTCATAATCACTCAAATCACTCCAAAAAATTTCCCTAACTGCTCTGTCCCACGCTCAACTTTTCCTTTTCTAAATCACTGAACAAGCCCTGACCCCCAGCCTACCTCTGAGTCTTCATATTGGTTTATACCTTCTGCCCAGACTGCCTCTGCCATCCCATCCTCATGTGCCCCCCTTTTCTCCAATCTGCAGCTGTACCTGAGGACTAGCATTGTTTGGCATTTGTCACTATATCCATAACTCCTAGCCCATTGTGTAGCATCTGTTATGAAGGCAATATATTTTTGTTAAATGTATTTGAATTGAATAGTAGTGATGAGTAAATGTCAATTTCTGTTCCCTGATGAATACTTGTTTGGGCTTTCTAGGGGACACATATTGCAAGAAAATATAAAGCATCAAGAATCTACAGAGGAGAGAGCACAGTTTAAGTAACAATCTCCAACTCCTTCCTATATTACCTTTCCAGGATGCTACATCTGTCCTTATCCTTCAATCTCTATCTTAGACTGATCAATATTTTAACAGAGAGAGGGAAGTTTGATAGTATCTCACTTTCTAAGTTTTAACTTTCACTTTGAGAATAGGGCAAAGGAAGACTTCATGAAGGTGGAGACACTGGAGCTGAGCCTCCAAGGAAGAAATAGAAAATCGCTTCTCCTCCAACCCATGTCTGACAAGTTCTCAAGTTCAAGAATTCATCAGAGTAATTTTTCTCTCCTACCTAGAAGCTGGTGAGCTGTCTCTCAGTAGGACTGCCTTCTGCCAACATAACTGATGTAGAAAATTGTCACTTGACATCAGAGAGCAGTGTGTTGATATGCTGATAGTGCCAGAAATTGAAAGTGAGCAGGTTAGAGCCAAAGGTTTAATAACACTGCATTCTGCTGAATAAATAAAATTTCAATTGTACTAGAACAGAAGCCATTATTTACTAATGGGTAGCCGGAAGAGAAAAGCCTTCCATCTTTTGCCTTTAGGTAGGTCTGAGAACAAATGGTGGGATGGGTATTTAAATGGAAAACAAACAAAAAAAAAAAGACTCTAGGAGGCATCATTGTACTGTGGAACAAATTGTGAATTTCAATTTAAAGCCCTTGAGTTCTAATACTCTCTCTATCACATTTGTGACCCTGGGAAGATCACTTAACATTTCTAGTGTTTACTCTCATCCTCTATAAACTGAGGCAGTTGACCTCTTGAAAGTCTCTTCCAGCTCTAAACCTGTGGTCCTCTAGTCTTATTTCAGAATAATTAGAAAATGTTAATTTTTAAAAGTATTTCCCCAGTTATTTTGAATTTCAAAATACCTGTCCTGTCCCCTGATATGGAGACACCAAAATAGCAATTAAATAGTCATAGATGAAAATCCAGGGAGTCGCACTAAGCATATTAATTGGGTGGCAATTTTGGTTGTAAGAAAGTATAATGGATAGTGTGAAATTGGGTATTGACAAAGGGTATCCTGGGGATTGAAGTTTGAATAGACTGAAGAAAAGAGTGTTGATGCAAAAAGAATGGGCAGAGATGATGCTTGATATGAATGCCTCCAGTAATGATAAAAATATATTGAATGACTTTTATGACACAAATACAATGAAGAATATAGAAAATCATGTTTCTTATTCCAAGAATGTTATGAGGCATGAAGCCAACTGACGAATATTAACTAAAACAAGGTAGTAAAATGGAAAGCAGGCTGAGTAGTCTTTGCTATAGCCAAGAATCTCTTCTTGTTCTTGTTCTTTTTTATTAATGTTTAAAATTCTCTGTTTCCATGGTCGATTCACTGAACTGGACTGTGCCGTTGAATTTCATAAGTGGAAGGGGCTGCTTCAGGATTTAGTGAATTCATCTTTACTAGATTTCTTTGGATAAAGTATGAAAGACCATTTCTCCAGCATGTCATAGGACAGATTCTGTTTTGGTTATGGGTTGGAACAGATGACCTCTGAGGTCTCTCACAGATAGAAGATTACGGAGATTTCTGAACCAAGTTTGGGCTCCAGTTGGATATTTGAGGCGAATGGCTACATCTGCCATCATGTATAATGTAAATGTGTATAAGAGAGGATGTGGTGTATGAATGGGGGTGGGGGATTGATAAGAGAAGCCAAGTTAACCTGGCTAGTCTTTGGGGTCTGGCATGGATGAATTCCCTCTTGTTATCCAATAGCTTTCCTTCTTGGGTTGTCATCCATAGTTTAGGTCCTTCCATCAAAGAGGTTCAGGGTTTCAGGGGCAAATGGAGAGACTGGCATTTCTTTTTGTACTGAGCAATGGGGTAGTAGATCAGACCTTGTCTGTCATTTGTCCTAAATAGGGCTCATTTCAAGGAAAGGAGATAATTTGCTACATGGTGCTACATGACTAAATTTCAATTCTTAAAACTCCAGGAAATTCTTTGTGCAAAGACTTTCCTTAAGCTACCCCTCTTCTCATCTATTTCCTAGAGTGTCACACTCTGGTAGCTTTTTCATGGAGAATATTGACATAAATCTATTTAATTCCCTACTTACAACAGTTTCCAGTGGTGCCAAATGCTGCAGAGAGGTCAGTGAGGATGAACACAGACAAAAGGATATTGAATTTGTTGACGGAAATCAGTGGTAACATTGAGAGTGTAGTTTCTGTAAGCAGGTGGCATCAAAGCATAACTTTTTTCTAGTGACCACTAGCACTAAATTGGTACTCATATATCAACCATAATGAATGATCCTACTTTATGGAACCTGGAAAGTTCAATCTAACTTGTATTCATTTCTTGTTTTTCTAAGGAGAACACTGTACTCAATTAAATTGATCTTTGATGACAAGTCCTCTTATTTTTAAAAAAGTGATTGATGTGGTTTTTACATCACTTTAATTTCCACATATGTCCCTCCATGTTCAACCACTGAGCATGCCATCCCTTGTAACAAAGAATAAAAACTAATCAGTTCATCACAACCAACACAAAGCACAACTATTGAGTGTGTCAGTGCATGTCATGTTTTACCCTTCAAGATCCCCTCCTACGAAAAATAAAGCTTAGTACATTTCCTCAACTTTCTTCAGGGTAGATCCAAGCTTGGACATTATAACACAGAATTCATGTGCCCTCCTTTTTTTATTCTTTCTATTTGTTTTATTGTAGTCATTGTGAATATTGTTTCCTTATTTACTTCATTGTATCAGTTCATATAAGCCTTCCAATGCTTATCTGAATTATTCATGTTCATCTTTTGTTATGCTGAAGAAGAATTTCATTACATTCATGTACCAAAATTCACTTAACTATTCCCAAATCTATGTTCATTTAATTTTTTTCATTTTTCCAAAAGCTGCTATAAAGACAGACAATATGATGTAGGAGAAAGAGAACCAAATCCCTGGGAAAGTCACTTACCTTCTCTCAATAGTCCTGGAACTGACTACAAATTGCAAGTCAGTTGCTAATATGCACTGGTGGGAGACAGTTTCCTTGGTCATAGTTCCTTACCTCAGTGAAGTCACTGGTCTGGATAAAAATAAGCATTGCTATGATAAGGCTATATGTCTGGCTTTTAAGAACCTCTCTTCTGACTTCACACATGTTTCTTCCCTCCAAGTATTTTATGGCCCAATCAGACTAGACTATTTGCTTTTTTTAGACACTAGATATTCCATCTCCTGCCTCTGACATTTCACTGGCTACTCATCCACTCCCCTCATCCATAACTGATCCCTCTTTGCTGTCACATTTAGAATCTGTAGATTCTTACCAAGTCAACTCAGTCTTCCCTCCATGAAACTTCTCCTGATCCCACCAGCTCGGAGTTTCTACCTTACATTTTTATGTCATGTTTTTTTTGTGTTCACTTATATGATTTCACATTGTTTCACTTGATAAAAGGTAAGCTTCTTGAAGGTGGAGAATATTTCATTTCTGTTTTTGCTTCTTTCACCTATATTACTGTGCCTGGCACATAATATGATATTAAGAAACATTTTTGATTAATTGCTTGATCTCATGGTTATGGTTCTTCCTTCCATGGTATGAGTCAACATTGATGCATAGCCTCACTTCCTGTGTACTACTACCGTATGACTCTTTGATAATGTGTGTGTGTGTGTGTGTGAGAGAGAGAGAGAGAGAGAGAGAGAGAGAGAGAGAGAGAACAGAAAAATGGGTCATAGAGGAAGAACTTTTTACCATAATGTTTTTATCCTTCAGTTTTCTTAACTTTTATTTTATGTTCCTGAATAGTTTCTTTACTCTCATGTGGCAGGCATTCT
Source organism: Bettongia penicillata ogilbyi (assembly GCA_023548195.1). Classification (NCBI taxonomy): domain Eukaryota; kingdom Metazoa; phylum Chordata; class Mammalia; order Diprotodontia; family Potoroidae; genus Bettongia; species Bettongia penicillata. Next base: position 5,544,593 of record JAJHZJ010000496.1, read on the forward strand.
GTCCTATATACCTTTGTTTCCCTTTGGTAACTAGGTAGTGCAATGGATAGAACACTTGATTGGAAATAAGGAAAGCTTGTGTCCAAATATAGGGTCATACTTTAACAGTGTGACCCTGGGTAAGTCACTTAACCTCTAACTGCTTCAGTTTCCTCATCTCCAAAATTTGAGGATAATGGTAACATCTACATCCTTGGGTTGTCATGAGGACCAAATGAGATAATATTTGCAAAGCGTTTTGCAAACTTTAAAGCCCTATATAAATGCTTGATGTTACCACCTAGTATCATCTTCATCCTCATCATTCATTCAACATCAAGGACAATGAATAGTACAGAGGAGATGTGTAATCACTATTTGAAAATACTATTTTATGAGTAAGTCCTATCTCTCTCACTGAGTTGTAAGGTCCCTAAGTGACAACTTGATGAAGTAATGAAGGAACGTGGAAATGTGGTCCTGATTGAGTTCATCAACATCGCCACCATTAAAAAATATTCAGTGGGGTTTAGAACAAATAGATCAGAGACATGGCAACATAGTGAGATTAAAAGTAGAATATAGTAAAATCCTATTTTAAAAACAAATTAAAATGTGGAGGAGGGCAGCTTCTATGAAAAAAGAAATTAGCAAATTGGCCTAAACTCAAGGAAAAAATGAAAAGATGGTCATGTTTCCTCTGTGGAACTAATGCTAACTTTCCAAAAGGGAGAGAGAGGGAGAGGGAGAGACGGTAGGCAAGCAAGGTAGATACATGGTCACAAGGGTTCAGGGGAAAGATATTTTAAGAGAAAAATCAAAGAAGGTTGATGTTTGCCTGTGAGCCAAAGGGGAGAAAAACTGAAGGGACAGAGACACTGAGGGGAGATCTGAACAAATCCTGAGGCACTTTAAAAAGAACATCAAGGAAGCAGGAGAGGATGGAATTGGTGACATTTTGGGAAGCGAAATGACCCAGGAGATAATAGAAGTAGTTATGCTCAGAGCATTTTTAAACTGGTGGAAAGTCATCAAAGCCCTAAGACTACTGCCACCACCTGGACATTAGTTTTATGGGAAACCATATGAGGCATTTTGTGGTTCCCAGGAAGGTGTACTTCCTTTAAATGGTGTTTGGATGTAAATAACAATCCACAGATGCATCCCAACCCTCCTCTTTATTGGCCAAGTTTGGATAGCTCTGCTTATCATTGTGATTAAGTAACAGGTTAACAGCCTGTTGTGGGGAATAAGGAAACAGGACCATTTCAATTAATATTTTTTTTCCAGTGTGTTGAAAATAAGGCAGTTATTCTATGTTTGGCATAATTATTTCATTACCATGGTTCAGAGAGATAACATTTGATTTGAGAGATCAGGCGGGTAGGTATCCTGTTAGTTTTGAAATCAAGGACACCTAGGTTTGGCTCCTGCCCCTGAAATTTCCTAAGCTTCTCTGAGGTTGGGTAGGTCACTTCTGAGTCTGACCCTTCTCTTAATGAGAATAATAAACATACAGGGTGCATCTCACAAGATTGTTTCCAGACTCGGAGACAGCATCTGTAAAGCACTTTGCAAAATCCATATGTGTGTGTGTATCAGCATTATAACTGTCATTATAATTAATGTTTCTATCATATTCAGTTTAAGAACATCCAGTAAAAGACAATATGGATAAGGGGAGTACTTTGGCAAGGATACATAAATGTTTTTGGAAGATATTTTGTTATTTAAATAATGTTTCAAGAATTAAAAAACCAATGTGTCATTACAGTTTTAAAAACCACTATCAAGGCACAGGGGAAAATAGGTGGAGCAGTGGTTAAATCTTCCGGTCTGGAGTCAGGAATATCTGAGTTCAAATCTACCCTCAGACATTGACTAGTTATGTGGCCCTGAGCAAGTCACTTAATCTCCTTTTACCTCCAGTTCCTCATAAGTAAAATGAGAAAACCTTACAGGTGAAGCAAAGTTATTGTGATGATCAAATTTGATATTTGTAAATTGTTAAACACTGTCTGAAACATGGTAGGTATCATATAAATATTAGCAGTTGTTACTGATTCATTCTTGCTTTTTGGTTGTTTCAGTCATGCCTGACTCTTTGTGATTCATTTGGGTTGCTACACCAGAGTGGCTTGCCATTTCCTTTTCTAGCTCGTTTTATAGATGATGAAACCAAGGCCAATAGGGGTAAGTGATTTACCCAGGGTCACACAGCTACTAAGTGTCGGAGGCTGGATTTGAGCTCATAAAGATGAGGCTTCCTGACTCCAGACCCAATACTCTATCCACTGTACCACCTAGCGGCAGAATAAAAATAATGAGGGTTATTATTATTATTTTTTATAAGAAGCCTTATATTCCAGGCTTGCCAAATATTTGCAGATTTTCTTCTTTAAGGTAGAAGTGGGAATCACTCCCACACAATCAGCATCCCTTTTTCAATAAAGAAATTTAGCTTTATTTTACAGAACAAAAATTGGTAACATGAGTAATTCCCCAAATGTTCTGAACACAAAGGTTTTGATCTCTGAGTGACAATATGAAATTAAAAACCCAGTAGTAGCTGCATTGAATAACCAGAGTTGTTTTTACACCTCCCATCAAGATAGACACTGCTATTTCTCATCAGGAAAGACAAGAGTTTTGCCTTCCAAAAAATTTTGAGGGCTTACAGACAGTTACTGGACATAAAGTAGTCTAACTGTGCCTCACTTAGCCACAGTTCAGTTAATGGAATTCTAAGGTTTAGGAGTTCACTAATTAAGTCACAAATCATTCCAAATGCTTCTTTTGAGCTCCCCTAATTCCAGAATCCCAGAAGCAGCCACAACCTGCATGGCCCAAATTACTCCAACTAGAGAAAGCTTGATATGCATTACATTGATTTCCAGGAAAGGAGCTGACTTGAAAAGCATATTGCTCCATTCAGCATACAAAATTTAAGTGTTGCAATTTAGGAAGGGCTGGTGGAAGTGTTAAATTTCGAGTGAGAAAACCTGGCTGTGAATCCGGGCTTGGCGGCTTCCTCCCTGTGGACTATGGCACAGTTACTTAGAACTTTAGGTTTTCCTGTCCTCATTTATGATGACAGTGTTTGACTGGATTAAATAAGAAATCCTGTTTCACTTCTAAGGCCCATCTTAGCTGGGTCCCTGCCCTCATTTCCAGTCTTCTTCCATCCTACCCCACCTCCACATACTCTGAGGTTTAGTGATATTGACTGCCTTAGCTGACCATTCCATGTATCACTTCATCTCCTGATTGTCCATTTCCATTGAATGTGACTCAAGCCTGAGGTGCTTTGCCTCTTCATATCTCCTGCTCATTTCTGTAACTTCCTTCAAGTCTCTTGTTAAATTTGTTTTCTACAAGAAGACCTTCCAAGTTCTACTTATTGATAGTGCTTTCTCTCCCTGAGACTGTCCCTAATTTATCCTATATATATATTTTGTTTGAACAAGTTGCTTGTGTATTGTATCCCCTGTTAGAAGGGGAACTCTTTGAGAGCAGAGGCTATTTGGTTTTTGGTTTTTGTCTTTTTATGTATCCCATGTGCCCCTGTCACATGTTCAGCCTTGAATAAATGGTAGTTGACTGACTGATGGACTGACTGAATGAATTTGGAGGTTCCTTTTAGTTTTAGAGCCTAGGATTGACCCTACGGTAATTTTCTGAACTTCATTGACCATTGTCCATTTGCTAAATAAACGCATGCCTATATACACCCAGTAAATGTGTACATATATGTGTATATGTTGTTTGCACAAATATGTGTTTATCTGGATGTATGTCTCAGTCACTGTGGAGAAAGCAATACATAATGCTGGACTTCAGTAATATCCTCTCAGTGACAAGAGACTTCTATCATATGGGCAGCAGTGTATGGAAGACCCATGCTGGTACATGAAGAAGAGGTAGATCAGGTGAGCTTCCACTCATACCATGGAGAGCAGTATTCACATTGACAACATGAGACTCCCGTTATAGCATTGGGGTCATCATGACCTCCAAGTATGCAAACTCCCTTTCCAGATATCAGTTGCCACCCCCTCTGAAACCTACATTTTAGAGAATTATCTGGGGCACTGAATGACTGTTCCTTGTCCTTTGCCATCCTGCTTCTTAATTGCAAGGTTAGCCCTCTATTCACTAACCTCAGAGCATTTCCCACATAGCAATATGCAGATATATGCATAAAAACACTTGTATACATATAAATACACAAAGTATATTAGCCTACATGTGCTCACATGTATATATGTATGAATATATTAGTGGACCTATGTATGTGTGCCCATATGTCAATTTATTATGTCCATATATTGTTGTTGTGTTTTGTCCTTCGTTCTGGAAGAGGACATGACATCAAGATGATGACATGACTTACAGTTGACTGATTTGAGGGAGGGAGGGCTGTGCAAGGTCACCAACTTCACTTTCTTCTCCTGAGCCATCTGGGTCCAATGGCCTGATATTCATCAAGATGACTGGAGATGGTCCAGGATGATATCTTTTAATATCCATCTATATATTAGAAATGAATATACATATATACAGCATGTATAATATATATATACATGAACATTATGCATATATATATATATTATACATGTTGTATATATGTGTATTCATCATATAACATTTATTAAGCAACCATTAAGGTCAAAGGCAGCCCCTAACTTTAAGTAGCTCACCACCTAATGGGGAAGAGATTGTACAAATAATTCTGTAGAGATAAGCTTTAGACACGATAATGGAAACAATCTACAAGGGGAAAGGCATTAGAAGTAAAGTATCTCAGAAATGGCTTTCTGTGGGAGGTAGGATTTTGCCTGGGACTCTTAGAAAGTCAAGAAATTCCAAAAGCAGAGATAAGGAGAGAGAGCATTGCAAGCATGGGAGGCAGCCAGTGAAAATGTGTTGAGTTGGGAAACTTAGTGTCTTGGAACAGCTAGGATTCCAATTTCATTGGATGGAAGATTACATGGGCAGGGGTGGTAGTGGTGAGATAATTTGTAAGAAGATTATAAAAGTGAAGAGGAGGCTAGGTTATGAAAATCTTTGAATGAAAAACAATGAATTTTAAATTTGATCCTGTAGGTGATGGGGAGCCACTAGAGAGTTTCTTGGATAGCAGTTGCATGTGACATGGTCAAAACTTATGCTCTGGGGAAAATGTTTTGGCAGTAGTTAGATTCAAGGTAGATTACACTGAGGAGACAAATGAGGCAGATCGACCCACCCACCCCCCCACCCCCCAATACAAGCAGGCTATTATAATAATCCAGGAAGGGGAAATGAGAGTCTATATTGAAGTGATGACATTATCAGAGGAGAGAAGGGGCAATATTTGAGAAACAACACAAAAGTGAAATCTGCCAGCCTTGGCATCTCATTGGCTATGAGGGGTGAGAAATAGTAAGTAGTCAATGATGACATCTAAGTTGCTAGCTCAGAGGACTGGATAGGATGGTTGCACCCTTAATGGTGATAAATTTGGATATTGATATATCCATTATGAAACTGTAAGTTGTTTTGCTTTACATTCAACAAATTTTAAAGGTGATTCCAGGCCAATATACTTGGAAACAGAGCAGTGAATCTGAACAATGGGGAATACTGTTAAAAATTATTTTTACCAACTTCCTTGCATGTATCATTTTAATTTGCTAAGGTAGTCTGTGGCTCATTAAAAACCATCCAGATTTCTCAAGCTTTGGGGATTGCCATTTTACAGTACAAACCTTATTCCTGATAGGATGCACCAGATGGCTGTGCTGACAGAGTTCCTAGTACTGTACCCTGTTTTAACTTGCCATATGTGTTTCCTTATTATAAATACAGCCCTCCGTGAAAGTCCTCTCTTGATGCCTCCTCTTGGCAGGGAGGTAAACTTAGGTCAAGTTTATTTTTGATATATTTTATTACTATCTTTTGTTTTTTTTTTAAAAAAACCTACATTTTATACAATACCCACCTTCCAAATCACAACTTATGATGAATAATTTTAGGAGTTTTTTTTTGTTCAGCCTTTCATAAAACTAACCAGTATTCAAGAAAAGTCTGATGTTATATGCTATGCTGAAACTCCTGGGCCCACCTCTTTCAAAAACTTGAGACTTCCCAAGCATTTTCTTTGGGTTCAAACTTGGAAATTGGTTGCCATTCATTGCAATTATTTTAGTGGTGGAGGTGGTGGTGGTGGTGGTGGTGGAGGTGGAGGTGGTGGTAGAGGTGGTGGTGGAGGTGGTGGAGGTGGTGGAGGTGGTGGTGGTGGAGGTGGTGGAGGTGGAGGTGGTGGTAGAGGTGGTGGTGGAGGTGGTGGAGGTGGTACTGCTGCTGCTGCTTGTTCTCCCCTCCCCCATCTACATTGTGGTTTTATTATTTGGTGGGTTTTTTTAACTAGTTTATTGTTTTCCTCTTTCTCATTACTTCATGTTCAATCAGTTCATTTAAGTCTCTTCTTGCTTCCCTATATTCCTTATGTTCCCCCTTTCTTGTGGCATTACAGACACTTGACACTAACTAGCTGTGTGACCTTGGGCAAGTCACTTAACCCAACTGCCTCTTCCTGGGTCGTCTCCAGTCATCCTGATGATTATCTGGTCACTGGATTCAGATGGCTCTGGAGGAGAAGTAAGGCTGGTGACCTGCACAGCCCTCCCTCACTCAAAACAAAGTCAAGTGCAAGTCATATCATCATTTCTCTGAGGGAGTGGTCTTCTTTGGCCACGAAGGACAAGCACACAGCATTACAGTATTCTCTCACATTCATGTAACATAATTGTTTTTGTAATCCCCAGCATTTAGCACAAATAAATATTTGCTGATTAAATGATTTTATGGACTACCAGGTAAAGATATGAGAGTGAAGCTCAGAGATGTATAGGACAAAGAAGCATGAGGTCAAACAAAGTCCTAGGAGGCATCCCAGATGAGATTTGGTAAGAGAAATATGATCTAAAAGCAAGGGGAGAATAACAAGAATGGGAAGCTTCTAGTTTGTGATACAGAGAATAAGTCAAAGGCACTGGGACTATTGAGCCTAAAGAGAAAAAGGTGTCTGTGGGATGGGGGAGTGGAAGTTGTGCACCTGCACACATGAAATTTCAAATGGCTGTTTCATGGAAGACAGATTAGACTTCCTCTACGAGATTACTGAGGGTTGAATTAGTAGCAATGGCTAGAAGATTCAGAAAAGCAGAGAGACAATAGAAGGAAGGAACATTTTCTCAACAATTTGAGCTTTCTTAAAGTGAAATGTCTTCTTTGTAAGGTGTTGGGTCATTTCTTACTGGTAGTCTTCGAATAAAAATTGGATGAAAGCCCATCAGGTATGTCTAGATCAGATTCTTATTCTCTCAGTTTGGAGAGAAGATCCTCTGAGGTTCCTTCTATAACTGAGATGTTGTGGTTCATCAGAAGACAGAGAGAGAAATCAAAATGAGAAGGAAATTAGTATTGTAATCATAATTGTCTATTTTATGAATTATGGAGAAAGTAAACATTATCAGAGAAAATGTGAGAAAGTCTGAAGACCCTACAATCTAAAGCATTTGAACCATTGGAAGATACCATCACTAACTTGATTTGTCACCCTAGGCCAGGAATGGGGAACCTATAGCCTCCAAGCTACATGTTGCCTTCTAGGTCCTCCAGGCCACTTGTTGCCTTCTAGGTACTTGGGTGTGGCCTTTTGACTGAGTCCAAGTTTTACTGAACAAATCCTTTTTTTAAGGGAATTTGTTCTGTGAAATTTTGATTCAATCAAAGGGCCACTCTCCAGGACCTAGAGGGCCACATGTGGCCTGGAGGCCTAAGGTTCCCCACCCCTGATTTAGCCTAATCCATAATGTCTTAAATCTTGTCTTCATTACAAGGTAAAAATGGCTTACCAGGCTTTCCCCCTCCCACCTGTGGGTCTATTTCTAGATCTTCAGAATTGATGATACTTTCTCCCCTTATTAGATCTAGAGTGCTTTAACTCCTTGGAACTAGATGCCATGTCTAGGTACCACTGTTCTTTGTGTATTATTAAAGAAGAGTTCAGCATGTTACATGATGGACTGAAACAAAGTAAACTATGAAGTTGTCGGAGGGGGGAGAGAAAGAAAAGTAGAGAAACAGCAAAGACAGAAAGACAGTGAAACAGAGGGAGAGAGAGACAGAGACAAAGAAAGAGATATAGAGGCAGAGAGACACAGAGAAACAGAGAGGGACACAGAGACAAAGAGGGAAAGATAGAGAATGAACAGAGACAGAGAATAAGAGATAGGAGGAGAAAGAAAGGGAGAGAGAGAAAGAGAGAGAACAAAGATCAAGGAAGGGATGTATGAAGTATGGGAGAGAGGGGGAAGAGAGAGCAAGAGACAGAAATCAAAAAGAGAAGAATAGTCACACACAGAGCAATGGGAGCAGAAAGAGAGAAAGAAACATTGGAAGCTAGGGAAGAGGAAATATAGATAGGGAAAGAACGTGAATGGAAGCAGAAGTAGAAGGAAATAGAATCAAAGAAAAAGAGATGGGAGAAAGGATAGACAGGCAGAGCCAGACAGAGGGAAAGGAGAGAGAGGGATCTTCAATAATCTATACGTTCCTTAATGTGTCGGACAAATGCATTGATAGAAGGATATGGAGTGAAAGTGAGGTGGAAGGAAGATGATGAATTTTGGAGCTCATTCATGGATGAAAGAGAATAAGGTTACATTAAATAAGTTCAAGAAAAAAGAGACTTTTCTAAGTTCAGGGTCTAGTTGATTAAAAAAAGCAATATGAAAAAAGTCAGCTGGAGAATTATCAGAAGAAAGGAGTATAGTAATACACATAGGTATGAGGAATATTTTGAATTTAGTAGCATATGTCATCAAGACAGATTTGAGAAAAAAATTACCTGTTTATTTCAAGGTTTTCTTAATCAAAGATCAATACATCATGAAACAACACAGAGAAGACATAGTTCTGGATCTTATGTTGACCAGGCAGATCAACTGACCTCTCTGAGTCTCATTTATACTTGCACACTTGTAAAATGGGGATAACAACAGATTGCTTATTTCACAGAGTTGTGAGAATCACCTGAGGTAATGGATTCAAAGTGCAAACACACTATAAAGTCCTAGAAAAATATTTATTATCATTATAATTATTGTTCAAGGAAACGGTATCAATCATGATACGTGGCATCAAGAAACGAGAGTACTGCTATCTTATGTACCTGGAGTCTTGTGTTGAGTTCCCAGTGTGCTATTTCAAGGACATTGATAAACTGGGTTGTGTTCGGAGGAGTGCTTCCAGGAAGATGAAGTATCTTGTGTTCATGCCATGGGAAAATAAAGAAGACAAGGATGTTTAGCTTAGCCTAGAGAAGACTTGGGAGGGGAATGGGGGAAGGGGGTGAAGGGGGGGTTATAAAAACTGTCTTAAATATTCAAAAGCCTGTCATATGGAAGAAGGATTGAATTTGTTCTGTTTGACCCCAGACAGCAAAGAGCGGAAATTGCAGAGACCTATTTATGCTTGCTGTTAAAAAAAGAAATCTTCCTAACAGTTAAAGCTGGCTAAAAGTGGCATCACTATCTTTGGATGCCCATGGGTTTCCCCTCTTGGAAGGTTTGTAGACGGAGGCTGAGTGACCAGTATAATGTAGTGGCTATTTGCCAGGTATGGCTTAGATTAACTGACCATTGATATCCCTTCTAATGCTAAATTTTGACCATTCTGTGGTTTTGTTTCACATTGGGACCAAATCTACTTGAACTTAAATTAATGTGAAAAGCTTACTATAATGCTAGTTGCTGTATCAGTGAGCATTTCTTAAGTACTTCCCATGTGTCAGACTCTGCTAGGTGCCGGGGATTCAGATCCAAAAATGAAACAATCAATATTTACAAGTAGCTTACACTGTGATGGGGTAAGAAGGGAAGAGAGGTTACTGACTTTAACACTTAGATGTTTCTTGTTCTGCTGCTGGGAATCTGAGGATTGGTGATGCCTTGGGAATATTACAAAAAGGGCAAGGCACAAGCAGTTCGACAGGGATTACGAAAGATATTCTTCAACAGGTAAGGTGTGAACTGAGTTTTGAAGGAACTGAGAAATAAAACTTGGACTGGAGCAAAGAGCATTCATTGGGGATAGCTTTGGGGATTGCCTTACCAAAGGCATGGGGAGAGGAAATAGACTGGGGACATGAGAGGCAGCAAATAAGCAAATAATGTAGGTAGATTGCAGAATGGAGGATCCAAGCAGCAAGTAAGACAGCTGGTAAAATAGGAAGGGCTAGACTGTGAATCATCTGAATGCCAGATAACTTTATATTTAATCATAGGTGTAATAGTGAGCCATGGGAGGTTTTTTGAGGAGTGAAGGATTGATGAAACTCCAAGAAAAAAATTGTTTCCACAAAAATCATGTCACAAAACAAACTCCAAGCTCCCAGTTCAGAGTTTTGCACATAGAAGGCACTCAATAAATGATGATATATTGATTGCTTCAAGGTATGGGTAGTTTCATAACAGCAGTGATACAAATAGATGCTATGTTTCTGTCAGTGAAAAGATAGTAGGTTCTAGAATGAAAACTATCCTGAAGGAGAGTCAACTACTTCCAGAGGGAGGGATTCCCCTTCTTGGATGTCTTCAACCAAAGATCTGAGGGCCAGTAGCTGAGGATGCTGTGGAGGGGAGGGCTCTTAGTGAGCATGTGTTGGACTCCTTGCCTTTGAAATCCTTTCCCATGTTTGATTATTTGATTTTTGTCCATCTAAAGCATGTGTACATGTTTTTCCCTCTAAAAGAATGAATTTTTGAAGAAAGGTGCTATTTCACCCTCATTTATTCTAAGCACTTTGCACAGAACAGGGCATACAATAGTTGCTTAATAATTTTTATCAATCGTTTAAAGCTTAATGATATTTTATTTTTTTCCACATGTAAAGACAATTTTCAACATGTATTTTTAGAGGATTTTAAATTCCAAATTTTTCTCCCTCTTCCCTCCCTTCTCTCTTCCCAAAGATGGCAAGCAATCTGATATAGGTTATACATGTGCAATTATTAAAACACATTTCCACATTAGTCATGTTGTGAAAGAAGAAACAAAACAAAAGGAAAAAACTCATAAGAAGTAAAAATAGCATATTTCAATCTGCATTCAGATTTCATCAGGTCTTTTCCTGGATGTAGATAACATTTTATATCATAAGTCTTTTGAAACTGTCTCATGGCCAATTGATTAATAGGCACATATATCTTCATTAATAGGTATACATGACATCCTTGATGGTACATATAACCTCAATACAGTCTTTTCTCTTGAACTTTTATTATTTTGTGGACATCAATGCAATACTTGAGTTGTTACATCTTACTCTCCCTGCATTACTAAACAATCTCCTTTTTTTCAGATAATAAGATTTGAAACCACTTCTGGTGCTCATCAAAAGAGTATTGGGTTCAGTGAAAAAGTTGTGGTTATTAAAAGCAGTACAGAATTTTCCAAATACAAGTCGATCTGCTCCCCTTTATTCAGTTGTAGGTCCAGCCCATTATTTAGTGTTACTCCCTGTGCAAGCTTTATGCACTAATTTGATGGACTGCCCATCCAGCTGTGTGCCATTTCCCCAAAATTACATGCAAAATCCTTGAGGTTAGGGACTATGTCTCATTTTTGTCTTTGTAACCTGAGCATTTGACTGAATCTGTGGCACACGATTGATAGTAGAGTCTGAAAAGGAGGATTTCATTTCAACGTCCTTGGTCCTTGTAAGTACACACTAGGTATACCTCTATCCCCATGACTCAGGTTTTATTCTGAGCCAATAAGAATTTAAACTTTCCCTGCATAGGCTACTGCCCCTAAGGGGGAATGTGGTATGAATGTCATCTTTCCTAATGAGCTGAGCTGGCCAAAGTACTCCACATGATGTTGGGAGGACACTGCATGGGGTGAAGGAAAAGGATGGGGCTGACTAAGTTCTAAGCTGGTGTAGGTCATACAAACCAAAGTAATGAGGCAATGATGGCATTTGGAGCAATGGGCAAAAATAATGTGAAAAAGTTTTTGTTTTTTTTTTTTCCTGGAAAACAAAAGAATTTGGCAGGAGACAGGAATAAAATGCAGCCTACAATTCTCTAGACCTCAGTTGCCTCTCTGAAATGAGGAATTGAGACTAGAAAATAATAATAGCTAATAGTTAACACTATATAGTACTTACTATGTGCCAAGTACTATGTTAAGTGCTTTGCAATTTTTGTGTCATTTGATCCTCATAACAACCTTGATGCTATTAGTATTATTTCCATTTCACAGATGAGGAAGTTGAAGTAAGCAGTGGTTAAATGACTTGCCCAAGTTCACACAGCTAGTAAGTTTCTGAGACTGGATTTGAACTCAGGCCATCCTGACTCCAGGCCCAGTGCTCTATCTACTGTTATACTTAAATGTTTGGAATTTCTTGAACTGAAGAGGTGGTGTGGTCCAGATTCAAAGGACCTGGCTTCAGGTCCCAGGGCTGATAGTTACTGTCATTGTAACCTTGAGCAAACTACTTGACCTCTCTCAGACTCAGTTTGAGAGCCCTGACCTGAGAGAGAGGGAGAGAGAGAGAGAGAGAGACAGAGAGAGAGAGAGAGAGAGAGAGAGAGAGAGAGAGAGAGAGACAGAGAGAGACAGAGAGACAGAGAGACAGAGAGACAGAGACAGAGACAGACAGAGAGAGAGAGAGAATTGAACTAGATTGTCTCTGAGGTCCCTTCAGACTTTGGATCTCATACCCTATGTTCTCTTCCACATCTAAATCCTCAACTCTAAACCTACCAGTAAAGCAAAATATGTTATGATTAAAACTTCCCTAGGCCAACACCAAACTGAAGGGAATTTCCCTGATAATTAAGCAACCGCCTGCATTTTTATTAGCTCTGATTTTCTGTTCATCCTAGGAAAGATTGGTCCTATGGAATACAATTGAAAAGAGATGTAGATGTATATGCTCAGCAGTGACAACTCTAGGCACATGGGTTTTCTACTTCCCAGTGCCTGTGAAGGGGCCCTCTCCTTTGAGTAAAAAAATTGAGTTATTCACTTAGCATGATCTGCTTTAACATTTAGCTCGAGGCTGAAAACCCCCAAGCCGACCTGCAGCGAGATGTTAATGTCTCCTTCTACTTGCAGCATGGAACATATTAAGATGTACCTGAATATGTACTCTTCCCTTTATAGCAGCTCCTAATATCTCTAGTGGGGACTCCATCTATGGGAACGATGGAAATAGCACACACCCAGGAGAAATTCTGTTTCTAAGCCCTAGGATGGTAGAAGTTGTGAGTGAGAAGCACTCATCCATTTCAGAGAACCTACTCTTCTTTACCATTATGTTTCTCAGAATATTATTTTTTTACCACTTGTGAACATCATTAGAGGAGAAGCAGGATAGACTTGACAGTATTTTTTAATAAAACAAGATATATCTATGAGATTTAAGAAGTTATGCTAAATAAGCACAAAGTATAGGAAAACCATGAAATAAAGAACAATTTAACTTGGTCATTTTGTTATAATATACAATAGTACATGTTGATACATTAAATCATGGTAAGGGAGATAGAAAGAAAGATAGATAGATAGATAGATAGATAGATAGATAGATAGATAGATAGATAGATAGATAGATGGACAGATAGGTGATAGATAGATAGATGATAGATAGAGATAGACAGAGAGAGACAGATAGACAGATAGATACAGAGACAGAGCTAATGATGGAGCTATCTATCCTCCAGCTAGCTGTTATTGCCTTCAGTGATGGAGACTAGAAACATTCATTCCTGACTATCACGTGTGAATCTTATCTGTTTTCTCTTATTATATGCACACATTATATGCATATACATACATCTATATCATATATACACTTAAATATATTTGTAATTATGTATTAATATATATGTATATATGTATATATCTGTATAAATAGGTATATATATATATACAGATAGGCATACATATGAATTTATAGCTATATATGTACGTACATGCAATTATCTAGAGATATGGATATAGCATTTATATCAATAGTTACATATAGATATATAGCTGTATCTATGGAAAGATATAGGAATCTGTATATAAAGAGTGGGAGAAGAAGAAAATGACAAGAAGAGAGAAAGAAGAGGTTAAAGGGATATCTAATCTATGAATATGTGATTTTATTGGTATAGGGAACTCTAAATAAGGGAAAGCTCTCTATCATGTAGATTAGCAACATCTTTGCAATAAATTATCTCAGAGGTCAGAGTATAGAGCAAGTGCAATACCCACAGGAGCTATTGTGAATATGCATGTGTACTTGCAGGGTAAATATGCAAAATATAAATATAAACTCTCTTCCTCAAAGATGAAACCAAGACATTTATTCAAACACTAGAAAGTCAAATCCATCATAGTAACAAAAATATATATACACATCGTCAATGCAGGAAGCATGGTCATCCTCACACTTTCCCTCCCTACAAACAAGCTCCCACAGGCAAAATCATTCCCTCTCTCACTCACACTAGCTGCTCTGCTCTGTTCTACCTCCCCTCTCTCTCAGCTCTGCCTCACTCTCTCTTCCTGCTCCACCCATTCAGGAAACTCCTCCCAACCACTGGCTCCATATAATTCAAGCAGGTCAAAGCAGGTCACATGGGCCTATTAAGGGGTAGGAATGACCTTCATTACACAGGGTCAGGATGAGATTATGATATTTATGGTCAGGACCTAGAATTTTGAGAATTTGAGGGATTTGTCCAGTATCTCTGAGTCAGTATGTGTTGTATACATTTCTAAAACTAAATTCCTACTTATTCTGAACTCAACACAATACTTGCATATCTCTCTCTCTCTCTCTCTCTCTCTCTCTCTCTGTCTCTCTCTGTCTTTCTACCTACCTTTGTTCTATGCATGTATATGTTAAATGTTTTATATATATGATATACACACAACACACACATACACATATATTATTCATGTTTAGAAATATACACTGAAGTGAAGCAGAAGGTGACATCAGTCACTGTGTAAGCAATAAAAAAAATGGGCAAGAGGCGGCAAATGTGAGCAAGAATAGTGAGACATCCACTCATGGTTTGCTGGCATCCTTATGATGCCAAGAAAGCAGTAACAAAGTTTCCCACATGTTGGAGGAAACTTCCTGGAGAAAAATTACTGGAGGATATGAATGAGTCACACAAGATTGTGATGTATGGATGGATTTTATTTGAATCAGTGGAAAATGACCTATCAGTTGGGTGAAGCATCCATTGAAATATATGTGTGTCTGTGTGTGTACATATATACACACACAGACACACAGACACATACACACATATTATGTATATATATATAGGAGGAGTGCACAGAAAACTCCTCTTTAAGACCAACTGTTAAAATGTGCATATGTTTATGTACTTACACACGTCCTCATATATACACAATAGACATCCACACATCAATTAAAAAACACAGTGAAATTAACCAAACAAGTGTGCTGTGGAGCTTGGCAGACAGTAATTCCCCACCTTATTTATCTCAGGCTTTACAGTTCTTTAAGCAGACCAAGGTGAGATCATTAGGTGACTCTATTAGGGGATGTTTACTATTAGTGTCCTGATAGCTGATACTAATGCCAAGGAGCTCTGTGATTTTCAGTGCTACAAATTTGACAAGAAAACTCATAATCAATACTTTTCTAATAAGATTCTCAATTTTGACTGAATCAATAGAGATTATTTCTCTCCAACATAGATAGACTCTGTGCAAGTTGGAGCAGCCCCAGCACTAATGAAAACTTCTAGGAAAATAAGTGCAGAGAGAAAGGGGTTTACAGCTAACTCATCAAGGCTTCAGACTATAAGGAATATTCCGGGTGGAAATAATTTGTGTTTATGATGATCACTACAACATTCCTTTGTCATAGAAAGGAACTCTTTATCATAGTTTCAGTGTATCCAAAGGGTCACACCTTACCTGGTGCTGTAGAAGTAGCATTGGAGTTGAGTTCGGCACCAAAAGAGACCTGGGTTTTAAGTCCTAACATTTTCTAGCATGGTGATTATTTCAACTTTGGGTATCAGTTTGAACATCTGAAAAACAGATATTTATAGAGGCATTCCTGAACTCCCCAGGTTATTGTGAGCAAAGCACTTTGTAAGCCTGTTTTATTGTATCCCGATGCTCCATCTCCCACATCCATCATTTTGCTCAAGTCTAGAAGCTTTTCTTTCTCCTTTGCACCTCCTGGAATCCTTGGTTACCTTAACAACTCAGCTCATCTGCCAAATGTAGGAGACCTTTCCTGTTCCCCATCCTCCCAAACAAAGCTACTAGTAAGTGTATCTTAGGTCTGTCATTGAGTCATATATCAAAATAAGTCCTTTATCTCCCCTGTTATAATGTTAATGCCTTGTAGGAAGAGATTATGCCATTTCTGCCTTTGTATCCGCAATGTTTAGTATAGTACTTGGTGTATATTAAGCCCTCATTAAATGCTTGCTGAGTGATTCAGCAGAGTGAGTACTTAGCATCTTTTAAAAAACCCATACCTCTGGTTTCCTTGATAACACAGGTTCTTTGATTATTTTTAAAATATTTTTGTTTAATCATATGCTGATTATGAACAGCTAGGTGGTGCAGTGGATAGAGCACCAGGTCTGGAGTCAAGAAGACTCATCTTCCTAAATTCAAATCGGGCTGAGTGACCCCAGGCAAATCACTTACCCCTGCTTACCTTAGTTTCCTCATCTGTGAAATGAACTGAAGAAGGAAATGGCAAACCATTTCAGTATTCTTGCTTAGAAAACCCCAAATGGAGTCACAAAGAGTCAATCACAACTGAAATAATTCAACAACAGCACAGCCATTGTGGAGTTGTGGACAGAGGAGAGTGAGTGTAACGGATAGAGGGCTGTCTATACAGTCAGAAAGAGCAGAATTCACATCCTACTTCTAGCATAATCTAGAAAGGATCATGTACCAAGAACTTATTCTCTGGGTCTCTAGGCAGCTTTCTAACACTCTTTGTACAAGAGGAGCTATCAACTTACATTCTTGGAGGAATTTCAAAACTAGAAATTACCTATACTAATGAAATTCAGGTCTTCTCTGTATCTGCCCAATAGATATAAACATCAGTAGCAATGTAGATACAATATACATAAGCTACCAAACAGAGATGGAAGTAAATTTCAATATCAGCCACACCACCCTACAAATGAGAAGTCAGTGCCCAAAGTCAATGTCCCCAAAGCTACACAACTAGTGGCACAAAGCTTAGACTCAAGGGCTAGCAAGATTCTTCACACCCAGACCAATGAAAAGAGTACTGGATTCAGACAGAAGACTCAAGTTCAAATCTGGAGCTTCACTTCCTAGGAGCCATTGAGAAAATCTCTTGAATGTTCTTAACTTCATTGTCCTGATTTATAAAATGAAGATGAACTAGCTGATGTCTTCCTGTTAATTTGACTTCTGTTAATCTGATTCTCAGAATATTCTTATTAGCTTGATGCTACTTCAGCTTGATAATGTATTTTGATATTTCCCTTAATGAAGTTATATGAGGGAGAATAGGTGGGGGAGAGGGGGATACATTTAGGAGAAATAATAAATGAGTAGAAGTAAGCTATAAAAGTAGCTAATGGTAAATTACCGGCAGAATTCATCTTCATTACTCTTTTCTCCTGTTTTTACCCCTTTTATAGGCAGGTAGATGGTACAATGAATAGAGTGCTAGGCCTTGAGTTCAAATTCAGACTCAGATGCTTACTAGATGCGTAATCCTGGGCAAGTCACTTAACTTCTGTTTACCTCAGTTTCCTTAATTGTAAAATGGGGATAATAACAGTACCTGCTGTGTGGAGTTGTTGTAAGGATCAAATGAGATGAGATAATATTTGTACACTGTTAAGCACAGTGCCTGGGATATAGTAGGTATCAGATAAATACTTGTTTTCTCCTCTTCCCTATCCCTTTCCCCACCTTCCTTTCTTGATAACTCTGTCTTCTTCTCTTCCTTCCTTCTCCCTCCCTTTTTATTTCCATCCTTCTATCCTTCTTCTCCTTTGTGGTTGTCAGTCTCTCTCCCTCTTCTGATCTATTCAGTTGCCAGGGAGTGGAAATAAAAGCCTTGCTTAAATCTTGGTATTTGAAAGAATTTTATTTTGATTGAATAACATTCCAAGCTCCAGACTGGGGATTTATTCATAATTAACAACTTGGGTTCTCTCATGACCCAAGACAAACCTGAAAGTGATCAACATTCACAGGAGCCTTCCAGAGATAGTTCTGCCATTGGCACAGACACACAGAGTACATAGTAATTAGCAGGGATGCTAGGGAAGAGCTAATGAATTCAAATTAAATCTTCATTATGTTACAGTTTCTGAAGCCTTGTTGTATACTTGGATATTGGTAGACAAGCTTCCAAACTTTAGCTGTGATTCAAAGAATCCGAGGATCTCAGTGGTACCTTTGTATTGCGAAGACTATCTACTCTACCCCAAGCTGAAAGCGAAATGCCCTGGATCATTCCCTACCCAAAAAGTAGTCACTACACTCTTGACTCAAGACCTCCAGGGAGGGAGAATTTCCAGAGGTAGTCATTCCATTTTTTTTTTGTTTTCTAATTTTAAGAACTATTTCCTTCTCTCGGGATTATATTTGCTTCTTTGTGAATTCCATGGTAACTGTCTTCTGCCTCTTATATCCCCAGGGTTTAACAAAGTACCTGGCACATAGTAGGTGCTTAACAAATGTTCATTTAGTGATTATCTCCACCCTCTGTAGCCAAGCAGATAAAGTCTAATCCTACCATTGGATAGAATAGTTTAATATGGGATCATATCTCTGCTTAGTCTCCTCTTCTCCAGTCTAAATGAGCCTAATTCCTTCAAGTGATCATCAATTTTATCACGATATGGAGTCCTTCCATCAATCTGATTGCCCTCCTCTGATAACTCTATGACTTATCATCATCTCCCTAAAATGCATATCCTAGATTGAAGTACAATGCTTAAGACAACTGTCTGATCAGGACAAAGTATAACGCAACTGTCTATCTCCTACTGGGTAAGATACATCAATTAAAATATCTTAAGATTTCAACACTTTTTTTTTGTTACCATAGCAAACTGTGGATTCACATTAAGCTTACGCTTGACTAATACTCTTGTCTTTTTTCAGATAAATTGTTGTCTACACGTGAGTCTTACATTTATGGGGTTGATTTTTTTTAATCCAAGTGTAAGACCATGCATTTATGCCTGTTATATTTCTTATCAAAATTGGTCTATTCTTAGAGTTTTTCAAGATTATTTTTGACCCTGACTCTGTTGCTTAATAATTTAGGTCTCATTCTCAGCTTGATGAGAATTTTATCCATTTTGATAAGCATGCAGCCTGCACCTTTATCCAAGGCAATGATAAAATTATAAATAGTTGTCTCCCCACTGAGTCCAGGTATATATCTCCAAAGATCTTATTTCAAGTTAACATTAATGATGCCAGGTCCAGTCATTCAACCAGTTTAAAAGCAACATGCTGAGATTTCCTAATAGTTTCATATGTGAAGGCTAAGCAGACTTTGTCTATAGCCTATATTTCTCCTCTTCTGTCAGGGGAACTACCTGAATATACATGGAAAGTTCTCATTTTAAACAAAATCATGCTATTTGCTTATTTGGAGCCCAGCATCAAAATTCTGCCCCTACACCCTCAAGTTCTTTCAAAAAATAAGATAACAAGGTACAATTGTACCCCTAGAGAGGGTATGAAAGGGTAAGAAAGATTAGACATTGGCATTTTTAGAAGGAAACAAAGGCCTAAACCAAAGTAGTGATGCTATAACATCAAAAATAGAGCTTCGATGAGCATCTGAGAGATTTTTTTTTTTCCAGTGGGAACAGGAATTCTTTCCCAACACGTGTATGGTCATCTATACTGCCCATGTAGGTCTGACTCTATTTCCTCTTCTCTCTTAAAAATGTAGCTTTCTTCTCCACTCTTTATGTGAGAGTCTGACTTGAGATTTCCTTCAAGTCCCGATGGTCTTGGACTCCTGTCCTTTACCACTTACTACCTATGGGACATTGGGCAAGTTGGGACCCATCTCTGGACTTCAGTTTTATCATCATATCAAGAAGATTAAATTAGGTACTTCTGAAGCCTTTCTAGCCCTAGATCTACATTACTGTCATCCAACCCTTTTCCTCCTATCAACTGGATCATCGGCATTATCGTCTTCTGACTAAATACCTATTTATCTTTTTTCTTTCTCCCTCACCACTGTAAAGTCCATTTCTTTCAAAAACTCATAGCTTCCTTTACTCAAAGATCAATATAATTCAACTAGAATGTATAAAACATCTACCATTCCATGGGAGAAACCTCTGCTCTGAGGCCCCCCTCTCCTGAGTGGTGAGTCCCTCCCCTGACACCCAATTTTATACTTCGGCTCCTCATCAGCCACCTTGATCTAGAATTATCTTCCCATTCCCCCTTTCCAATTTCCCACTATAAGGCAAGCTTCTTGAGGGCAGAGACTATCTTATATTTTCATTTGTGTCACTGATACTTACCTCTGCCTGGTATGTAGTAAGTAAGTAATATCCAGTTAGCTAGCAACTATCTCTAGCTATCTTTCCATAGCATCTATTTACTATTAATCTATCGTGTATCTGTCTAGTATCTGTCATTTCTCTTTCCTCTCTCTTTACTTCTCTTTCGATAATTTATTCATTTATGTGTCTATGTACCTATGTATCTCTTTTTTAATCTCTGTCTCTCTGTCTTTGTCTCCCCTCCTTCATCTCTCTCTCTCTCTCTCTCTCTCTCTCTCTCTCTCTCTCTCTCTCTCTCTCTCTCTCTCTCTCTCTCTCTCTCTTTTCTTCTTCTCCCTCTCCCTCCAATAACTGTACCCTTAGGTTCTGGACATTCAAAGATAAAAATAAAAAATTTCCTGCCCCCAAGATACTTACATTTTGGTATGTGAGGGTATCCTTCTCCAAAACTACCATTACCTCGTGTTTGAGGGACATTTTAGAAATGTGCAGGTGTGCTGTTGAATGAAGGAGCTGTCAACAACACTGCCTGAAGGTGCATCTGTCAGCTTAGCTTATTACTTTATTATGTTTTCTAGGGTTTGAATGTTAATATTTCCACTCACTATTGATGTATATTTAATAGCAAACTATTATCATTCTCATGTCCTTGCATCAAACAGAAATAGTTATTTTTCAAATCCTTTTTTCCTGTTCCTGATTTTTTTTCTAATGTTAGACAGTCCTTAACCCATCTTCAGTGTTTTCTTCCTTTCTCCATGATAGAAGACCCAATACAGAGTTCAACCTTACTGAAACTCTCTGATACTCATCTACGCGTACAGGCTCAAAAGCAGTTGAGGGTTATTATAGTCTCCACTATAAACTACCTTCCCCATTTTATTGTCCTGTTCTGAATCATTTTAAAAAAAAGAAAAGAAAAGAAAGATGAAATCTCTGCATTGGTTGAAAATCCAGATGATATGTTTCAGACTTAAGAAAATCATTTTCTTTTTAGGTAAATTTCATAAAGCAAGAAATCTAGTTCTTTATATAAGCTTGATCAAATTAATTAAAAGGTTTTCCAGTTTTTAGCTGAATATTTTTATCCCCGTTAGAAATACAGTTTCTATAAGATGGCTCTTAAACCTCTTTTTTTTCATTTACCTACATTGAGATTAGTTGCTTGTTGACTGACATTTTGAACTGAATCCTATTTTTCTCCTAGTTAATTACATCCAATCATTTTGTTATCTTTCTGCAGATGCATGACAACTCTGCTGAAAGTATTGTATAGATTGATATTCCACAGCTTCTTATATTCTTAAAATTTACAGCCTGTTAATGGAGAACTGGGAAAAAAACAAGAACTTAATTAGTTTTAAATTGGTCTTAAATTGTAATTAGAGAAGAAGAAGAGTAAGCCATAACTTTGTTATGTTTTTGTCACAACAAAATTTTGAGGTGTTGATCTATTAGGGCATTCTTTTAAGGGAAGAGGATAAAAGGAAGTCCCCAATAGGGGTCTCTGGTAATTATACAAAGTTGGGCTGGTTACAGTTCTGAGGAAAGGATGCAGCATATGACATCAACAGCTGGTCACTGAACTGTAAGCCAGGGTTTGCTGGATGGGACTCACGTATTTTAAATATGATTAGAAGTCAGAAACAGGGCTGGGACTGAAATGAAAAAATAAAAAAAAAATTGTTAGGCAGTGTGGAAAGAGACCATACAAGAAGTTTCACCTCTAAATTCACAGAACTTATCAAATACATAGTTTTCCCTGACCAAGTCTCTATGACTTTATTACTATCCCCTGTTGCCTCAACTCAAATTGCTATGATGCTCACTGATTGCACATTAGACATAATATGTAATGAGCAGGGGAAATATTTATATAACTGGGTTCCTTAAGTCCTTTCAAATTTTTAATATTAAAAGAAGATTCAGAGGTCTTGGATAGAAACAAAAAGGAGTCATCATGAAGTTAGTCTATAGAAGGAATATAATAGAAGTTATGAGTAGTATAATTCTAGAATTCAGCTTTAACAGCATTAGTTATACCTCCAAAAGAAGAGAACATGAGGTATACCTACTCCCTTTTACCACTATCTGGATTCTGCTGATATTTGCAAATATGGAAATATAGCTGATCATTTATTGAAAGTGAGGAACAGAAGACATCTAACAATCTTTTTAGCTGGTGAATGAGATTATTATCTTCGTTGTCTTCCCGGTAATTTTCCATATAAATACAGTCTATGCAATATAAATCATTGACAATTGATATTAATATTTTATAGTTCTGCATGTGATGAAATTATCAAAATTTAAGAAAGGTAACATAACCTTTGAAGTCAGAAAACCTCAGTTCAAATTCTAATAATGTTTTGTTTTCGTAGCATCTTCATTTTCCAGTATTCGTGTACCTTTCTCATCCCACAGAGTAACTTCCATCACAAAATAATATAAAAATAAAAAAGGGTGGGGAAGGTTCATTACCCTAAGAAAATCTGGCCAACATGTCAACCACATGAGCCATCAGACAGACAGACAGACAGACAGACAGGTAGATAGATAGATAGATAGATAGATAGATAGATTTTCACATCCACAAACCTTCCTTTCTTCAAAGAAAAGAAGAAAGCACATTCTTATATCTGTGCTTTAGGATGATACTGGATCTTTATAATTATATAACATTTAGTTTCGCTTTCCTATGCTTTCATTCTCCTTTCCACTTATCTGCTGTAATCGCTATTATGAATATTTCTTAATTTACATTATTTCAATTTGAATCAGTTCATATTAATCTTCTCATGTTTCTCTGTATTCTTCAAATTCATTGTTGTTTATAAGGTAATAGCATTCCTTTATATTCATTTACCAACATTTTTTAACCATTGCCTAATCAATTGGCATCAACATCTAGTGTTTTTAAATAGCAAAATATATAACTATAAAGAGTTGGATCATGTGGGATCTTTCTATGCCTTCTCTTCCTCGCAAAATATGCCTAATAGTAGAATTTCTGGGTCAAAATGTAGATATCTGATCTTCTTCCCCTGCTTCTATCATCTATAGCCTTGAACAAGTCATTTCCTACTTCTACATGTTAGTTTTATACGTTTGTAAAACACATCAGATGGACTAGATGAATTCTAAAGTTCCTTCTAGTTCTAACGTTCCATAGCTGGCAAACTAGGATACTTGGCATTTCTCTTACATGGACATCAGTTCCAAACACTCTATCTTTATGCACTGTAATTATTTCATGACAATGGATGGCATCCATCTTGGAGAGTACCTATTTCAGAAAGATTCAGAAGATTCAGAAAGGTCTTGAATGGGATAAATTTCCCATCTGGGCTATTGATAAATCTTTCATATATAGATGTGAGAACAAGTATTAGAAATTCAGTGTTGCATCAGAAACATAATTTTGATTCTTCAGTTGAATCACTTAATTAAAGATGTCTAAGATTTGTTCTATAGGCTGGGTTTTCAATAGACATGAAAACTTGAACCTTTCCTCATACTTGGACCAATCTTTCCTCTCTATAAACTAATGATACTGATAATAAGAATAGCAATTACATACTTTTTTAAGGTTTGCCAACTGATTCCCAAATACTGTGTCATTTGCTTGTCACAATAATTCTGGGAGGTAAGTACTATTAGTATTATACCCATTTTACAGTTGATGAAACTGAGGCAGACAAGTTAAGGGATTTACCCAGGGTCATACAGCTAGTAAGTACCTAAAGCAAGATTTAAACTCAAGTTTTCCTGAGTCCAGTACTCTACCCACTTGGCCACCTAGCTGCCAACAATAGATTACAATGATAACATGATACCATGTAGTACTGTTCCTAACTATATAGCACAAGAGCCAAAAAAACTCATGCTATATTAAGAGAGTAAAAGTGGGTTCTTATCCACGGTCCTTAACTTCTTTGTGTCATGTGTCCCTTTGGACATATGATGAATCCCTGTTCAGAATAAATATGTTTTTAATAATTGAATAAAATACAAAATTTTAGATTTTAGAAATTAATAAAAAAAATTGTGCACTTTTTCCACCCATATTCACAGCTCCTCCCCATAATGGATCTGCTGGTTCATGAACCCCAGGTTAAGAATCTCTTATTTTAAAAGAGAATGTGCCTGTCTTGCTTTACTCTGACCTGATCATGCTTCCACGGGGCTAGGGTACTCAGCTGTGGCTGCCACATTTAGGGAATGGCACTGACAAATTAGAGAAACTAAAGAAGAACAAAACTGGGAGGATGAGCAGGCTGGCAAGAATGACATCTGAGATCAGCTGAAAGAACTTGGGGTAATTAACCTAGATGGGGAAAGATATAAAATGAGCACTCTTCCTCTACCCCAGTCATTGAAGCCCTGTTTGAGAAAGAGGGTCTAGACTTTACAGAATTACAGCATATCAAAGACAGAAATGACAGAATCACTGAATTACAAAGTCCCTTACTAAATGGACATCTCATCTAACCTAAAACCAAAAAAAGAATCTATTGCATAGCATATGTGGCAATTGGTCAATTTACTGCTTTTCAGAGACATCAAGTGCAAGAGAAGCAACTACAATCCCATTCTATTTTTGGACATCTATAATTTTCATTCAGTTCTTTTTTTTCTTCCATCAAACTTAAATTTTCCTCTTTTTGTTTTCTACTCATTGGCCCTAGTTCTGTCCTCTGCAGCCAAAGAGAAAGATGGCTACCCATCCCACATCATTTTTTTGCTGAGCTAAATAATCTCAAGTCCTTCAAATATTTCTCTTAAAGCATAGCATATGCTATAGTATACATACATATACACACACACACACACACACACACACACACACACACATATATATATATATATATATATATATATATATATATATATATATATATATATATATATATATATATATATATATATATAGTACGGTCTTAAAATCTCTCACCATCTAGGCCTCCTTTAGAATATTAGACTCTAGTCTATTAACATATTTCCTAAATTGTGGCCCATAGAACTTAACACAACTGAACCAGGGCAGAATATATTGGAATTATCACCTCTGTACTCCTGGAAGCCAAAAGTCAAAATCTCATTATCTATTTAAAAAAATCTCCCTGACTCAAGCTTTTCCCCACTCCAATACATGTTCAACAAAACTGCCAAAGAGATATGTCTAATGTGCAAGGTTGATTCAGTCACTCCCAACCTCAACAAGATCTATTGGCTTCACGTTGCTTCTTGTCCTTTGGTCTTTTCAATTGTGGATCTAACAGGAGTGTTCCCGAGGGTGTGAATGAGCTACGCCAGATCACTTTGCTGTAGTTCAGTTATCTGAGTTGTATCAGACTCTCTGTGACCCCATTTGAGGTTTTCTGGGTGAAGATACTAGAGTAGTTCATTTCCTTCTCCAGTTCATGTATCTTTGTGACCCTCTTTGGGGTTTTCCTGCCAAAGATATTGGAGTGGTTTGCTATTTCTTTCTCTACCTCATTTTAACAGATGAGGAAACTGAGGCAAACAGGATTAAGTGATTTCCTCAGGGTCACACAGCTAATAGGTGTCTGAGGCTCTATTTGAACTAAAGAAGAGGAGATTTCCTGACTTCAGGCTTGGCATTCTATCCACTGTGCCACCTAGATGCCCCATATTGCTTCTAGGAACAGAAATTAACTCTTGTGGGACATTGAAGGCTCTTCATTCTCTGGCCCTTTTCTACCTTTCTCATCTTCTTAAACTTTATTCCCTTTCTTGTACTCTGGATTATAGCCTTCCTGCTTTTCTGTTCCACATGCTCTATCTGCTGTCTGCCTGCTAGATGGCAGCTAGATGACTTAATGGATAAAGCATTGGGCCTGCAGTCAGGAAGACCTGAGTTCAAATCTGGACTCAGACACTAGCAGTGTAACTCTAGGCAAGTGTCTTAAACTATTCTTGTTTCATTTAACCCTGATTGCCCAGTTTTCTCATCAATAAAAATGATATGGAACAAGAAATGACAAACTGCTCCAATATCTTTGCCAGGAAAACACCAAAGATACAACTGACCACAACAATAACGAAAAGGAATCCACTTTGCTTAGCATGTGCTCACCTGCCCCCTTCTATCTTTCTTTCAAGTCTCAGCACAAATCAAGCTTTCTTTAATGCAGTCTTTCCTAGCTCCACCCCTTCTTCAGGGTAGCCCCAAACTACCCTCAGTTTATGCTGTATTCCATAAATACTCAGGTGTGCATACATACATGCCATCTCCCTCCCTGCCCCTAAAATGGATGCCACTTGAGCGCAGGAACTGATTCATTTTAATTTCCGTATTGCCTAGAGTTTAGAACAGTGGCTGCAACGTAGCAGATGCTTAAAAAAGGCTTCTTCATTGGTTGATCGTCGTCCTATCGCATTGGTGACATCTTTTGAGCTTGCAATCCACCAGAACCTCCATTTTCCCCCAAAAATACTGTTTGACTTTTTCCATCTCAGGAAACATTTTTTACATAATCATAATAATTTATATTTGTCTCCATAATATTTCATCTTGTTAGTTTTACCCAATGGTCTAACTTGTCACAATTTCCAATCTGTCCTAGTTTGTATCATCCACAGACTGGATAAGTGTGGCATATATTTCATTATCTCAACTACTGGGAGAGAAAGAGTTACATATCACAAAACCAAACACAAATTCCAAAGGCATTCCAATGGAAAATTGCATTGCACATGACATGAAGTCATTAATAATGATTGGATATGGCTGTTTATCATTTTTGAATCCCCCTAATTTTTTCCAGTATCTAACCCTTCACCCATCTCCTCTAATTTGCACAAATACTAGTGGAGCGGTCATGATGACAATGTCTGGACAATCAGAAGCAGAGATGGGAGAGCAATGAAGGATGACTGGTCTGAGCCTGGGAAGAGGGGAGGGCAAAGATGGAAGGATAGTCCCAAGGGAGGAGAAAGTTGAATTATGATAGCATAGTCCAGAGTATTGGAAGCAGAACCAGCAGAAGATTTCGACTGTTTAGCAATTGTATAAAAACAAATGCAGGAGAGCAATTTGTGGTTGACACTATAGAGGGAGGGATTTGTGCCTTGGCATGGGTTGGACAAGACCACCTTTGAGAGCCCTTGTCGTTCTGAAATCATTTGACTCTTTGAAAGTTAGGTTGGTGTTTTGTCTTAAAGGCCACCAAGGTCATAGTATGATAACTTTTATGATTTCCTAGGATAACACATTTCTAATATTTATCTGAAAGAAAGCATCATAAAGAAAAAAGAAATGCATCCTCTCTCATAGTCTCAGTGAATGTCTCTGATATATTGTTTTGATCAACAGGAAAGCAAATGTTATTCCTATCTCCTTTTTTTTGGTTAGAATCTCAAAGCTATCAATATGACACAAAGAGAAATATAATACAGAAAGATGGTAGATGATTCTCTGTCCACTTGGAATGAGAAATGTCCATGGATAAAATTTCACCATTTTCATGGAAAAGAAAATTCATTATGTTCATACCAACTTTCTCTCTTCAACTCAGCAGGCTTGATTATGCAATGTTAGTAATCAAACAGATAAATATGTTCACAGATGTGGATAATAACTTCTATATAGAGAGAATTGGAACTCTTTCCTGTTGTTGATCAGTATTTTTTTTTTGAGTTCTCACAATATGCCTACTGTTTCCTGAGAACATAGATTATTCCCCATCTGTGCTCATCAATGGAACCCTGCCAGCCATGGCACTGTATGTACCTTGGAGCCTCAGGGGGAGATCCTGGGAGCTGAAGTTGTACCATCCTTAATCAATTCCTGGGGCTGACCTAGCAAGACAACCCAAGAAAGTCAACTTCCCACAGCACTGACTTCAAGGGCAAAGGACAGTCAAGTAATGTCACAGGCTGCCTGAGGCTGAAATGACGGAGGGAAAGCAGCCAAAATACCGGTGAATCAATTATAAACTATTATAACATCCCTATAAAGTTAGATTCAAGATCTAGGCCATGAGACTTATTTAGAGGTGAGACCTTTTTACTACAAGGTCTTTGTGTAGCTTTGGTTATCATGCATATGTTTTTTCATAGTAAATATAATATAGCAATGTTATATATATTATGCTATATAATAAAATATAAAATAGCAATAAGTATTAAATAGTTCTTTAATATTTGAAAAGAATCTGATGGATATTATCTCATTTTAGCTTCATAGCAACACTGAGATATAAGTACTATTATTATCTCCATTTTATAGGTGAGCAAACTGAGGCAGACAGAGTTGCAATGATTTGTCCAGGGTAAGAAAGCTACCAAATGCGGCAGGCTTCATTTGAACTCAGGTTTTCCTGAATCTAGCTCGGTGTTCTAACCACTGTACTTACCCGTTGCTTCAATTCTAACTAACTTTCTCTCTCTGGCTAATTTCACAGCAAGAATAAAATAAACACAGAGCCCCCCTCTTTCACTGATGTGTCTGATGAACTCATTCTCCTGAGGAAAAGGTTTCAGTGGCTTCTTCTTTTCCATAGGGTAAAATGAAAACTTCTCTGACAGAAATTTTAAAATCTTCCTAACTAAATAGTGCTTCTTTTGCTAGACTGACTGCACATTATTGCCTTTCATCCACTTTGTTTCCAATTAAGCAAATCTCCCTGCTCTCCCAAGCATACAGCATTCCATCATTCTTTTTTACCTAGATACAATCATCTCCCCATGTCTTGAATGCTCTCAAGTCAAGTCATGGCAACTAGCATTTCTTGAGCATCTAGTATGAATCAGGTACCATAGTAAATGCTGTAAATATAAAGTTAGATGGAAGAGAAAGTTATACATATACACTTACAGGTTCATGTGCAAACAACTTGTTTCATTATACTATGTTATGGAAATGCTTGTTTTTTTCCATGAATTGAAAATAAAAAAAGTATTGAAAATTGTATATATATGAGAGAGAGAGAGATCTTGAGTCTAACTTTATAGGGACATTTTAATAGTTTATAATTGATTTGACAGGTATTTTGTCTGCTTTTCCCTCTGTCAATTTTATATTGAAAATTGAAAGTAAGTTAAACATATTTTTCAAAAGACAAAATCTCTGTTTTCGAGGAACTTACAGTCTAATTAAGGATACAAAATGCAAACAAGTATTTACAAAAATGATATATCATGGGGCAAATTAAGGTAGACTCCACAAAAGATGATAAGTTTAAGGGGAACCTGAAGGCTCTGAAAAAGACCCTAAGATGAAGGTGACTAGGAAGGCTTCTTGCAAAAGATAGAAAATTAGGGGAGACTTGAGAGAATACAAGGAAATTATGAAGCAGAGGATACTGGGCATAGGAGGTAGCCAGTGAGAAGGCAAGAATTGGGGGATGGGAGTATCTCATTTGAGAAAGAGCAAGGAGGTCAATGTCACAGGACTTCAGAGTCTATGAAGGGGATTAATGTATTAAGAAGATTGTAAAGTTATGAAGGGACCAGGTTATGATAGGTTTTAGAAGTCAGGGGATTTCATATTTTTATCCTAGAAGCAATAGGGAATTTTCCCTCCTCATGTCAGTCTCAGAAACCCTAGATTCCATTAAAGTATAACTCTTATCCCACCTCCTCCATGGGACCTTTCCTGATCCCCCAAGTGGCTATACTGTTCCTCTGAAATTCTATTGTGTTTGTTTTATATTTACTTATCAATGTGCATTTTTTTATTCAATTGAGGTGAATGAGTATTTTCTTTTTTATCAGTTTGAGCTCTTTGAGAAAAATACACCTGTGTTTTCTTAGTTCATTACAAATCAAATGCTTTTTTACTTGAGCATCTTTGAGAATAAGACAGTATAGGTTGTAATGGACAGAGTTTTTGACTTGGAGTCAGGAAGGCCTGGGTTTAAATCCTCCCTCTTATACTTACCAGCCATGTGAGCCTAGGAGAGTCACAACTTCTCTGAACCTATTTTCTTATCTGAAAAATGAGGACGTTTGATGAGCTATTAACATTCTCTCTGACTCTATAATACTAAGGCTTTTGGAATCCAATTCGAAGGCTATCATTAGGCTCAAATCCTCTCTCTAGCCACTAGGCTTCTTTGGCAAGGCCTTCCAGTCAGAGCGCCAGAGTTCCTAACTTTGTTCCTCTACTTTCCCTCAACTCCTCTGTCCCACCGCTAGCCCATTGCTATATTTAGATTGACAATCTTGTGAAGGCTCATAGTAGCTAATGACCTTCGCCAACATTACATTAAGATATTTTAATGCTACTATTTTAAGTTGAGTTTGACAGCAAAAAAAAAAAAAAGAAAGAAAAGAAAAATATGGAAAAGTCTTAACTTCCTTAACTTGCATGAATTGGGAGAATTTCATAGTGTTGGATAATCAAACCATTTTCCTTCAGATGCTGAACTTGGACTCTGAAGGACTCAGTCTATCATCACTGTGTGTAGCTCTGGAGGCCAGCAATCTCCCCACCACCACCACCACCTTAGTAATGGTTTCTTGAGGATAGCTACTCGACTTATCATACTGTCATCGTTTTGTGTTTCTGCCCTTGGGGTCCTAGCAGAATGCTAAGGCATGGTTTCTCCATATGGCGATTCTGTCTTTTTAAATGAGGGTTCCCTCTCTATTCTGCTTCTGGTGGAAAAGTTCTCCCTTGGGATCACCCGTGACCTTGGTGTTTTGTGCCATTTGTGCATCATTAAAAGGTTGTAATGAAGTTCTGCCTCACACAGATTGTAAAAGGTCAAGCAGAAAGTTGGGAGCCAATGAGGTTGGGAAGAAAAATGGTGCTTACTGCAGAGGTTGAGGGATCCATGATATTGATGCCAGGGGGGTTTCGGCAGAGTAATAGCTGGGCTAGCAATGGAATGTAAATCTTCTCAGCCACTTAGTCTGAATCTGCTTCTTCTTGATTTGTGGGGATATATTTTCAAGAGAGTACAGGGAAAGTCATTACACTCCCCAGAAAGCTAGTGGAATTGGTAAATGCATTGTAGATGGAAAGCCACAAGGAAAGTGGAATTACAGGGGCTGGAAGTATCGAGTTTCTCAGTCTTGCTCAGTGCATTCAGGAAGTGTTGGGAGTCTTTATAAAAATAACTAGTGAAGTAACTAAATAACTAATTGACCAACTAAATAAGGCCAAATATTTTTAAGGATTTATTTTTTAAACCTCTCAACTGAAAGAGCCCATAAAATATAAATGTTACCAAAAATGCCAACTAGTAGCAAAAGAATTGATTGATTAATTATCCACATGGGATCAGCTTGAGGGATTCTCAGAGGTGGATTCTCAGAGGGCCTGGTTCTTTTATTTTTTATTTGGAACATTGATAAGTTATTTTTACTTCTTTTCACCTCAATAAATTCATCTGTAAAAGGTTGATATTTGAGGCCCCTCCAAGAGCTAAAGCTCTGATCTTATGACCCTAATGGTTAATTAAATAAATTCACAATCTACAACTTAGTGAATAAGCCATATAAAGTTTCCAGAGAACATGGAGGTCATGGGAGCATAGAACTAGACCTCAAAAGAACTTCATTCAAAATCTAGTGCAATGTCCTCATTTTACTAATGTGGAAGCAAGGCTCACAAAGTTTAAGAGCCTTGCCTAGTATCACACAGCTTGTAGGTATCTGATGAGGAATTCGAAACCAAGGTCTTCCTACCACCAATCCTAGATTCCTATTCACTAAGCCATTTTGTTCCTACAGTGGAAATAGGAGATAAGAAAAGTAAGAGCATTTTACCGACCCTGTAGTATAGGTCAAGAGAAGAAAAGGTAAATTCATAAGCTTGGCTTATATTGGCTGAATAAAAAGTTTTTTAAGTTTCAAAGACTGGGGCTAAAAGTGACTTGTATTTGGGTTCATAAAGTTAAACTCCAGAAAATTGTCTGCAAGAGTATATGATTGATTCCTTGGGTCACAAGGAATCACACAGCATAAAACGATCTCTTATTTAACCAGTAATCTAGCTAACTGCTGGCAAAAGTCAGCCTTCTGCCTTTATTTTGAACTTGCACCAATATATATACATACCAATATATATCCATGCATACATGCAGACATGCATGTGCCTATACAGAGATGTATATTTTGGTCTAGACCTGTTATTTTATTGGTATAGCGGACTCCCACTATGGAACTACTCTAGCACAGATACAGATGGGCAACTACACTGTAACTTATTTTCATAAATAGTTGCCTGCAGACAGTGAGAGGTGAGGTGTCTTGTCCATGCTCACACAGCTATTATGAGAGGAAGGATCTGAATTCAGATCTTCCTGACTTCTTGGCTAGCTTTTTATCCACTATACCCTCATGTCCCCTAATGATTAATGTGTTTACATTCACTATTTTGTTGGAAGATTGTTTTAAACTCCAAATTTGTGTTTAAATTCTTTAGTCAAAACAAAAAAAAATGTTAAGAAGAGGTTATATTTATTATTATTATAGTAGGGAATAAATGGAGCACATCCCCAGAAGCAACTGTATTTCCTTCTTGTGCTCAGCTCCTGGAACTTCATGTAAAAATTAGGAAGAAGACTTCCCAAGATAAAGTCACTTTTTTTTGCATAAACTGGAAGAAATCCTAAGCCCTGTGATTAGATATTTAAGCTTTATTTGGATTCCATTGACCTTATTGGATTATAAGATCTAAGGCTTAGGGCTGGAAAGGACAGTAGAGGTCATCTAGTCCAACCCCCTTTTTTCACAAATGAAGAAACTGAGGTCCAGAGAAGCTAAGTAAGTTATCTAAAGTCCCACACATAGTAAGCAGTCCAACTAGAATATAAGACCAGGTCCTCTTACTATAAATAAAAAAAATAATAATTACTACTAACTACAGGGGGATCTGTAGCCATTGCTACTGATGTCAGGGAGAAGCAGCATTGTGTAGAAGATAGAGAACCATCTTCAAAATCAGTCTCAAGGACTCCTAGGTTCAAGACCTGACCAAAACTGACTGTGTGACCCTGGCCAAGACAATTCACTCTTCAGTGTGTCTCTCCAACAAGTTAAATTGCCAAAAACAAAGCAACCGTGGACGTGGAGAGTTTGTTTCCTTCCCCTGGAATTCTCTATTTCAATAAAGTCATAGATCTAGAGTATTATTTTTATTCTTTCCATTGCCATCCTCATCATTTTCATTATGATCAATAATATAATGTTACACCATTACACAGTAAGAGTATATTATGGAGTGGCATGATGTATAATGTCTTATTTAAAAATATCTTAAATATAAACATTACAGTATTTTAATACAAAAATATAGTAACATTTTTCTTTAGGAAAATAGTTATAACAAAAATAATTCTCAATACTACTTGTGTGGCAAACATAATTATGAACTTTTTATTTTATCCTTAGCCTACCTTATCTTATCTTTCTATTTAATAATAATAATAATAAATATGTAGATGATGCTGTAAACTTTACAAAACCTTTTGCACATATTTTCTCATTTTTTCCTAAAAATAACTCAATCAACCGAGTGCTATAATGTGAGTATTAAACCCTATTTTCCAGATTTGGAAATTCAGATTTTAGAAGAAGAAATGACGAAGTCAATGGCACAGCTCCTGAGAGTCAGAGGGAACTGTGAAAAGTGTGTTGCTCTGACATCCCTGGGGCCCAAGGAGAAAGACAGTTCAGTGTTGTACTCAGTAGGATGAGTAGTGGTGAATAAGCATGACGATATTGATTCATGATATTGCCCTTA
The DNA here is from genome assembly GCA_023548195.1 of Bettongia penicillata ogilbyi. NCBI lineage: Eukaryota > Metazoa > Chordata > Mammalia > Diprotodontia > Potoroidae > Bettongia > Bettongia penicillata. Next base: position 5,578,892 of record JAJHZJ010000496.1, read on the forward strand.
GGGGGTTAGTTATCGCTGCTTTAGGGGTAGATAGAGCTCTTTCACCCAGCACCCTACTTCACTGTTCTCCCTGCAGAGATGATTCACTTCTCATTATCAGTCCCTGCTGATAAGCTGATTTTGTCTCTGTCTCCATCTTTTTCTCTTTCTTTATCCTCCTCCCTGATTTAGGTATCCTTATCTATCAAATCTATTTTTATATATGTATATATTTATTGATATATATCAAAATATACATATTGATATATCAAAATACAGATATGTTGATATTTACATATCAAGAATTGCTAGATATGTAGATGCTAGATTAATTTTATATATCTAGCTATTTTCCTATCTCCCTGAGAGTAAGGATTGTGTGTTTTGCCTTTCTTCATATCCTGACCTCTTAGCAATCTGTTAAATGACTGATAGATGACACATGGAGTACATTTCAAATGAGATAACATATAGAAATCACTTTGCTGGCTTCGTAGTACTATATAAAAGTGAGCTCTTATCATCATCATCATTATTTTTCCCTTGTGTTACCCATTCTCAAAACCACCAAGTCACTAACTTTTGCTTTCATGATGCTGTTTCCAGTTCATTTTTCCACCAATGTTGGAATCGTTTCTACTATGAAAGGAACATAATAATTCCTGACACTTTCATGATTTTCTGGATATTTAGAAACTGCCAGTAATAGTCATTTCACACATACTCAGGCTAGAGTCATTATGAATAATTTAGCAACGATTAAATATGATAATTATGTACAATCAAAATTGTATTTATTAAGTTCACATCCCAACATGACACTGTTAGGTACTAAAAATAATTATAGTAGTGATATTATTACCATTAGTAGACACCATACAGGAGATAAGATGTGGCCAGTGTTATCATTTTCCCAATATATGAGGGAAAGGGAAATCCATATTTTGTTTTTGTTTTCTTTGACCAGATGTATGATTTCATTAGTAGATGGAACCATCTTAAACTAATGTAGGCAATTTATATTATTTGAGAGTAGACTGAGACAAAAGAAGCTTAAATGGCTTACAAGGCCGCATGCTCAGTATATGACAGACATAGGACTTAAACACAGCTCTTCCAATCTTTTCGGTCAGTCTTTATCCACTGTGACAGCTAGGTGGTAAAATGGATTAAGCATGGGGTCTGGAGTCAGGAAGATCTGAATTCAATTCCAGCCTCAGACACTTACTGTGTGACCCTGGGCAAGTTACTTAGCCTTGTTTGCCTCAGTTTCCATATCTGTAAAATGATCTGGAGAAGGAAATGGTGAACTACTCCAGTATGTCTGCCAAGAAAATCCCAAATGGAGTCATGAAGAATTGGACATAACTGAAACAAATGAGCAACTTTATCCACTCTCTATGCTGTCTCTCCTACGTTTATTTATCATATGTTTATTGATTTATGTGTTTGTTATTTAATGGAATGATGTATTGTCATGTAGTCCCCAACATGTGGGTTTAATTCCTGTGCAATACTGGCTTTGTGAATATGTCAGACTTTTCAACTCTCAGTATGCTCAGCCTACTTTCCAAGATGAAATTAGATATGTTATTGAACTACTGCAGTAGAGATGATTTTCAGACTAGAGAGTTCTCACACTAATGAAATTGAGGGTTCACACCTCCATTACCACATAGTCTAAGTTTTTTTTTTTTTAATTTTATAATACCTACTTATTATTTCCAGAATTTCCTTGATACAATGGATCTAATCCATGGGAGTATAGATTTGAAACATGAAGAGACCTTACCTCAAAGCCAATATCTATATATTCCAGGTGAAAGATGAGACATGGAGAAAAGTTAAATGACTTTCCCAATGTCACATAGGTAATATAAATATTAGCTGTTAGTATTATTACCTATGTAGCAAGTGACAGTCAAGGAACCAGCATTTATTGAGTTCCCCCAATGGGTCAAACACTGTGCTAGGTTAAAAGATAAACCTAGGAAGTCTTTTGCAAAACTACACATATATGGCCTATATTGAACTGCTTGCCTTCTCAATAGGGATGGGTGGGGAGGGAGTCAGGGAGAGAAGTTGGAACTCATAGTTTTAGGAACGAATGTTGAGAATTGTTTTTGCATACAACTGAGAAATAAGAAATACAGGTAATGGGGAATAGAAATCTATCTCGCCCTCCAAGAAAAGAGAGAAGATGGGCATAAGGGAAGGGATGGGGTGTGATAGAAAGGAGGGCATATTGAGTGACGGAGTAATCAGAATGCAAGGCATTATGGGGGGAGGGGAGAGATGGGGAGAAAATTAGTAACTCAAAATTTTGTGGAAATGTTGAATACTAAAAATAAATAAATAAACATTAAAAAAACAAAACCCTAAACCAATCACTGCCCTCAAAGAGCTTACTTTTTTTGGAATAAACAAATTATACACATTAAAGTACATACAAAAGAGGTGCAAAGTCATTTGAGGGGAAGGTAGTCCCAGCTGGCAAAAGAGGACCACATTAATAGTTTAGGAGAATTAGTTAATCACATTAGTACATTACTACTTTGGAATATAACAAGAACACAGTGGGGGCTGACGGGTCAATGAGAACAAAGCAGGCTAACAGCAAGCTCTTGATATTGGAAGACTTCTTGCCAAATGTGAACAGTAATTAAGGAGACAGGATCTGAGGGGGCAGTTCATTGGAAGCTCTGAGTTTTGTGTGGTAAGGGCAGTGAGTGTCATGAAAACCGTTGGTCCATGCCCAGTCCTAAATAGCTAGATGGCTTGGTGGACAAAGCACTGATCCTAGAGTCAGGAACACTTGAGTTCCTTATCTGGCATCAGACAATGACTAGCTGGTGTGATTCTGGGCAAGTAATTTAGCCTCTGTTTGCCTCAGTTTCTCCAAATGTGAATTATGGTCACAATAGAATCCACAACACAGGGTTGTTATAAAGACCCATGAGATACGATATTCATAAAGTATTTAGTACAGTGCTGGGTGCCTCACAAACACTTATGCCTTTCCTACCACTAGAGTCAGAGCCTGCAGTTTGTCTGCCTATTAGCAACCTAAGTCAGCATTGAGGTGAAGGCATATATTCTACTGAGCAATGCTACAACTATGTTCTTAAAGAGACCGACCTCACTGGTTGCTTAACTGTTGCTCAAATTATAGGAATTTAAGTCAGGATGTAATGTGGCAAAGAGAAGGCAGATGAAAGCAAGCCAGCAAGAATTCTAGAAAAGTCTGGAATCCCAGAATCAGAGAACGGATAAATTGGAAGCAATCCCAGAAGTCATTTAAACCAACCCTTACCCAACCAGGGATCTCCTATACAAAATGCCCCACAACTTGTCATCTGTTACTGTCTGGAAACCCTTAAGTGAAAGGTCATATCATGCCTCCAGGAACAGCCTACTCCACTTTTGAATAGTTTTAACATTTTCAGAGTTTTTTTTCTCCCTTTAATCAATTCTAAGTCTGGTTCTCTTTACTTTCTACCTACTGGTTCTATTTGTAGGAAGGTGAGTGTCTAAAAGTGGATGATTGGCTCATAAAAGAGAAAGTCAAAGAATTATGGATGGTTAGGTGCTGTTTTAATTTTGGCTCTGGATAAAGCTGTTTTATGGTCTTTTAAGAAGAAATAGAAGAAGGCCTCTAACATATTGGATTGATCATCTTTGAAGTATTTCTAAGAGACCAGGGATAAGAGTTGCCCAGTTAGAGCAGGCCCATGTAACTTGGGCACACACTAAACATCTAATGGAAAACTCACTTTCCTTCTGCCCCCATAGACTGAAATCAAAGATCAATTGTTACATTGAAGTTTAACATAGCAGAGATGGCCAAATCATTTCACCTTGTAGTCATTAAAGACTGTTTAGAAAGATTAGGCTTAGAAAGAAGGCATAGAAAGTGGTATTTTTTGGAAACTATTTAATGATTTAATGGCAGTAGTCTCAAAGCCACAATGCAACCTCTGTCTTTCTTTTAAGATTTATAAGCTGCCACCTAACTATAATTTGTGAATTGTATCTTCTCCAACAAATTTTGGGAAATATACTCAAACCATGGATGGGATAGAATGAAGCCTCAATAGTCTAAGCTGAGATTCTCTTGATGCAGAAGAGTACTGTAAATCTGAGCTAAGCATTTTAACTATTTTTATTCGACTCCACTGGTTATATACATGTATGTGCATGTATGTATGTGCATGCATGTGTGTGTGTGTGTGTAGTCTACCTGTTTTTCCCCATGTGTTTTTTTTTTAACTGGATTTCAGTTTTGGAAATCCAAAATTAGCCCAGCGTAATGTCGCTTACCCTTATGCAAATAAATCTTCTCTTAAGCCCCATGATCCTCTCATCAAATGCTTCAGAAATGGAGTTCATCCATTATCTTTTTGCTCCCTTTTTTCTCCTATAAGACATATAATTTGGTAACCTATGCAACTTGGTAATTACCATTAAAGAAAAGAAAACTTATTCTGGCAAAAAGAACTGGAGGAAGGGAATTGAGATCAGAGTATCTGGCATCTTCTTTGTTTACATCTTGTCTCTGCAAAAACCTGCCAGTTTCTAAATCTGGGTGTGTGCCATTTGCAAACACTTATGCATAGGTTTTCTTCTCTTTTCATAGGTTTTCACAAGGCCTACTTGTCAATGTTATATAAAAATAGTGCCCGAGTGGTTTATAATAGAACCATTTCTCCTCTCCATTTGCTATGTAAAAGTTTATTTTCTGTGATTGCCCTCTGGGCATATCCCTCAGAGAAGGTTTGCCTGTCATCTCATCAACAATTGCTTAGGACATGACTCAGAGGTCAAAATTTCATGGGAACACCATCCTTTGTTCATGCTAAACTGATATCGGTTCTTGTTGGGCAAGATCTGCTTTGGTGTGGCTTCATATCTGAGTGCTCATATTGGAAAATGTGACCTGCACACCCAGACTCTAAACTGGCTATCTGTCTTATCTCGGTCTTCTTTCCTCTGATAGAAGATGATTTAGATATTAAGTTCTTCTAAAATCCTCAAGTAAGCAGATGTGTTTGTTTCTCACACCAGGAGGCCCTTGATAATAATCCAGCAGTAAAGAATCTGATGGTAGTCAGGTCTCTGGTTGCCTTCCTGCTTTGTTCTTCATCTGAGCTTTCTGCTTTATGGCTATATAATAGTTTCTCCACAGGAGATGAGAAAATAAGATAAGTTGCCTCAAGTAACCCCTGAGGAGAGTAAACAAAGATAACAAAAAACAAAACCTAAATTCTAAACAAATGGCAGCAAACAATTTCATATTGGTTAAAATATTCAGAAGGAATAACAGCCTTGCTCCTTTCCTCCCCCAGTGTCCAGAAAGAACTCTAAACCTGAGGAATCCACCCTTCTACCTTCTGTGTTCTGTTAATCACAGCAAACATTCAAAGATTTAATCAAATCAGAATAAATCAGAGAGCCATATCTGGACTACAATGATATTTTTCAGTTTTTTCAACAGTTAGATAGACATGGATCAGAAAAAAAAAACATATGTGCAAGTACTTCCTTGTCATCAGAACTTCTGAGAATGGCCAGCTCCCTTTAAGGGTTCCAAGTAATCACCACCTCTCATACTACCCAGTTCCTGGTACCTGTAGTTGTCAATACTCACTTATCCCGACTATATATTTACTTAGCTATTTGTACCATTTCCTCATCCCTGTAGGCTATTAGTGCCTTGAAAGTACAGCCTACTTCTTTTTGTCTTTATGTTTCCAACATGAATCACCGTCTTTTGCACTTATCAAAGATTTCTTGAATTATACTCAACTTTAGTAAACTGAATTGAATTCCCCATGGTGTGAATTGAATATCCACCTTGGTGTCATCTTAACTCCAAGATTCTGAGTCTGATACTCAGAACAATAGGTTCAAAACAAGCCATGACCATGTTTACTACTTCAACCAATGTCTTTATGGAGTCTTCTCCACCAAATTAAATATTTTATTCTTTCTTTATCCTTCTGTTCTAGAAGACTTGGGGGGGGTATTCTTCATTTATTTCACTTGCTACTGATCAATTTAGATGAACTTCTTATTTGAAAGATGAATGAGCAAGAGATCACTTGCTTTGTAAAAATTCTCTTAAAAGATAATTTTTGTTGTTCAGTTGTGTCAGACTCTTCATGATCTGATCTGGGTTTTCCCTGGAAAAGATACTGGGCTGGTTTGCCATTTCCTTCTCCAGCTCATTTTACAGATGAGGAAACTGAGGCAAACAGGTTTGAGTGATTTGCCCAGGATCACCCAGCTAGTAAGCATCTGAGGTCACATTTGAACTCAAGAAGACAAGTTTTTCTGACTCTAGGCCTGGCACTCTAACCATTGTGCCATCTACTTGCCCTAAATAGTGCATTTAAAATATATTTCATTTACAAACTTATGGTTAGTTTGCAATATTCATTGACCATGGCTTTGTGTATAGTACAGCTTTAGAGAAATGGCTTGAAGTCATGACATCACAGTCATTGGTCTTTGTATCCATCTGTTTCAGTTTTCATACGCATGAGAGTATGGCATGGGTATGAGGTAGAGCATGCCATAATGGCTACAAAGCTGTCCTAGGGGACAGGAAAGTCTGGGTTCAAGTTCTACATCTGACACATACTGGCTAGGTCAACTTGGGCAAGTTAATCAACATCTCGATATGTAGAGAACTCTTTAAGACTAATTACTGACTTCAGAAAGAGCAGCAACCTGCATTGCTGAGTTTCTTCACCTGGGAGTGCCCTACATCAATGATCACAAGTCCCTAACCCTTATAAATAAGAGTATTTATATTTAACTCACCTTTTCCTCCATTTTCCTTCAGTTACAAACTACATACATAGTAGAGAGGAAGAGCAAGAATAACCAGTAGGCAGGTCCAACATGGAAGGGAAATATCCATGAAATGTAAGATGAAATATAAGCAATATCCATATTGGCCTCTGTCTAGTAAAGGAGGGAAGTGGAATGTGTGATTTAGTTTCTTGGTATCAAAGAATGCCAGACTAAGGAGCTGGGATTTTATTCTGTATGCAGTAGGAAAAGATTTCTTAAGTTTAGAAGGGAGGGAAGTAGTAAAAGTCATATTTCCAGAAGATTGGTCTGTCAGCAGAGTAAAGGATTCTATTTGTAGGCAAGTATGGGAGTCAGTTCCCTCATAAAGAAAGAAAACATAGAATTCAGAACCGGGATGAAGGGTTGGTTTTAAAGGTGCCTCTCTCTTCTTGCTGTGATTCAAGAGATGACTGATAGCTGGGAACAGAAACTGAAATGACAGATTACAGGAAAGTGTGATGTGAGTACACTGGCCCAAGGGATATAGAGAGAGAAGGTCATGGGGGTAGGGGAGGATGTTGGGGTGTCAGGTCTGATCCATTCTCTGTGGAGAGTGAGTCAGGGGGTCAACAGAGGATAGAGGCAAACAAGGAGTGCTGAGCAGTGATGAGGGCCAACTTGAATTGGAAAGCATGGATCTGAAAACAGGCCAGGTCTGCAATGCTGTGACTTTGTCCAACTGTACTCTGCCCCTCAGTTACCATCTGAAAGTCAAAGGGTAACTGTGTTGAACCATGCAGAAGCACCCCTCGATGGGTTCAAAGTCAGCATAGTTTCCAATGTAGCTACAGGGTAGCCAATGGTCTTAGTGAAGTTGAAGCCGTCAATTAATTTACTTGAGCAAATGAAATCTCATCTACAAGTAAATTTGAAAAATATCATAAACAGAGGCCATTGAGATGTATTTCTGTTCAGTGCATAAAGGGCATAATTTTACTTCATTAATAAAGTGAAGCCTGTATGTAAAACGTGCATTCTTGAGTGGAATTTTATGTAAGTCTCAAATGACTTCATTACTCAAATAGCTTTTTAGGTAGTATTTGTATGGAATTAATAGATAGCATTTAAATCCAACTATATAAGTTGATTTCTCAAGAGAATATTGAATCAATAAAAATAAATTTCCATGTCTCTTTTGCTTAACAGTGATAGAACCAAAGATTATTCTAGCTGAAAGAGACTTTGGAAACTGCCTGGTCCAAAGCCCTCATTTTGCAGATAAGGAAATTGAATCATTATATCAGAGCCTTTATAAGAATTCATTGGTCACATCTGTCAGAAAGGTTGCACCTTCTTTTCCTATTAGTTTTAACTCTGATGATTTTTAAGTACTTGCTCTGACAATGACATAATCCTGTATGCTAAGCATGATCAAAAGAAATAACACATGAACCCTGCCCTCTGGAACTTCCACTCTAGCAGAGAAGTTGGTATGTGAATAGTTACATTATAGAATACTTCATTCAATCAACAAGTCTTTATCAAGTACCTACTAGAGTGTCAGACACTATGCTAGAGATGAGACAGGCAATAAATCCCTAAAGGATCTTATGATCTATTGGGAGGAACCAAATAAATAGATAATTAAATAATAAAAATTATGCAGAGTAACTAGGAAGTGACTTAGAAGGAAATGGGCTAGCAGCCAGTATGGGAGATCAGAAACAATCTAACAGAAGGTATGGTCCAGGGGTGGGGAACCTCTGGCCTCCAGGCCACATGTGGCCTTCTAGGTCCTTGAGTGCAGCCCTTTGACTGAACTCAAACTTCACAGAACACATCCCCTTAACAAAAGGATTTGGACTCAATCAAAAGGTCACGCTCAAGGACCTAAAAGTCCACATGTGTCCTGGAGGCCAGAGGTTCCCCATTGCTTGAACATGATAAGCATAAAAGATTAGAATCAGAATTTTCTGAACGTTTACAAAAGGAGAAGATCAATTAAAGCCGGAGAGGTCATCGCACTGGTGTCAAGAGATGGAAACTTCATGAATGAGCTGAAATCTGGAGATATAATGAGGGAGAGAATTCCAGGTTAAGAGAATAGTATTACTGAAAGCTCTAAAGTAGGAAAGTGTGATATATTTGGAAAGGAGAATAACATGGTGTACTGTAAAGACCGCAAGATGAGACATCCATCCAAAAACCCCTGAATTAATGTTGTCTCTGCTACTTACTAACCTTAACACATCCAATCTCTAGGCTCCAGTTTTCACATAAAAAAAAAAGTCAGGTGTTTGAGAGTACAATCTCTAAGGTCCTTTCTGGATCAAAGAAACCACTAATTCTGACTCATTCATATTATATGGCATATAAAGAATGCTTAAATTATCTCAGAGTTACAGGGTCAAAAGATGCCTTCATTGAAATGGGACATAATGGGCCCTAGACTCATAAGTTTGGACATGAAAGCAGCCTTCTAAGGCTAGACCACTGAGTCCAACCTCCTCATCATAGAGTCTGAGTTCTAGTCAAGTGACTTTCCCAGAGCCATGCAGCTACAAAAGCTGATGTATAGGGCAGACCTTCAAATCCTTGAATTCAGTTGCTAGATTCCCTAGTGTCTTCTCTAGGCTCAGCATTGCAAGTTTATTCCAGCATGGCTCATACGGCATTTACTCAAGGTCGCCAATGCCAGTCATCATCATCTGTATGCTCTCCAGCCTATGTGTGGCCTTCCTAAAAGGGGGAACACAAGCCCAGCCCTTGTCTGGAATAGAAGGGAGGTCTGAACTAGGAAATGCTAAAGAGAAGGAGGGAGCATAAAGATATTTGAAGAATCTATTTCAATTTAATAAGGATTTTTAAGCAACTAAGTTTACTTTTCTCAGCCTTAATCTCATCTATAAAATGGGGAGGGGAGAAGAGGAAGGGGACGGAACCCAAGTAGTCAGTGTCGTGGAAGGACAACAGGATGTCAGGAATAAAGTAGCAAGATGTCAAAAAAGTTGAAGATTGAGACTTAACTGGATTGGAGGATTAGAGGATTACCAGTGTTCAAGAAAAGATTTTCAGACTGTTTAAAAGTGAGAATCAAATTATACAAGATCAAGGCATGAGTGCAAAGAAAATGAAGCACTAAGTGCAGATGATTCATAAGACTTCGGCAATAGAAAGGAAGAAAGAAATGGAAAATGGCTTGTGGAGTTAGCCATTAATTTAGGAGGGATGCTAGAAAAATGTCAGTATGTGGAGGAGAAAGAGAGCATAGCAAAGTTTCGCCTTCCCAAGATACAGAATATCCTCTACCTTGGAGTGAGGTGAGAAGGAGGAGGATACGAGTACAGACAGGGAGAAGATTTAAGTGTTGGTAAAGGAAAAGTGGAGGATTCAGATACAGTAACAACAGTAGTTACATTGTCGCTATGATATTATTTTTGTGGTTATAATACATGATACATTATTATTATATTATCAGGACTATTATTGCTCTTATGCCTATAATATAAAATAACAGCTATAACAGAGATAATAACACAAGTAGTATGTAAGTACTTTTGATTTGCAAAGCACTTTACATCATCTCACTGGAGATTCAGAAATATCATGTCAGATGGATGCTGTCGGTATCTAATGTCTGTGTTCCAGTTGTAGAAAATGCAACTAATAGCCCAGAGTAACAGAGCTAATCAAGGTTAGGGAAATGATTAGAAACCAACTGTTCCTAACCCCACCTTATGTTCTCTGTCCACTGGACCACACTCTCTAGCTGTTGGAATCTTCCATGGGTAGAAAAGGGTAGACGTCGGAAGGCTTTCCAAGGAAGGATAGAGTTGCCAAGGGTTATTGTATCTTTCTCCCTTTCCCCCTGCATGCTCCCTCCTGCCACTCATGCCAGAAAGGCACTCTCCCCAACCCCTCTTAGAATTTCTAGCTTCCTTCCAATCTCAGCACACTTTATAATAGTGAAATATTTCTTGGTCTTTCCTCCAAGCCCCCAGCTCCTTGTGCTTTTGGTATGATGTACATTTTTTCTCCACCAGCCAGATCATAAGCTGATCAAGGGCAGGGACTGTTTAACTGTCTGAATCTTCAGCCCTAGTGCATTGCCTAGTAAATAATAGTTAATGAATACTTGTTGATGGATTGCACAATTATACAGTTGGCAGCATGAGATTACTGGCAGCCTCTGCGATGGAAAGGGCACCAAGGAACAGCATCCAGGAATGTCAAAGATTTACTTTGCTTATTCCAGAATTTGTTTGAGGCTAGCCTAATTTAAGCCCCACAGCAAATAATGAGAATCAGCAAAACACAAGCTGCAAATAAGTATTAATGTGAATTTATTGTTGGCAGAAATGATGGTGTACAAATATTAATAAGCAAGTTTTTTCTCATTTCGCTATTATTTGTCATTTTTATTTCCCATAATTGAATTTTTTGCTATTAGTAGAAATATAAACATGGAAAAAGACAGACATTTCTTTCAAAAGAAGGTTTTGCAGATTTGACTAATTAATCAAGGAGTGGAAAGGTTTTTCTTCCTTGCAAATTCTGCCTGAAACAAATGCAGAGCCACACAGATACTGATAGCTAACATTATATCATAATAACTAGCGTTTATATAGAGATTTAAGGTTTGCAAAGCACTTTACATATCTTAACTCATTGGATCCTCCCGACTTGGAGAGGTAGGGGCCGTTATTAATCCTCATTGTGTAGATAAGGAAAAATGAGGCAGGATTTGAACTCAGATCTTCTTGACTCCAAGTGCTTCACATTATTAATTGTGCCAGTAGACATGAGACTCAGACATCAAGGGACAAGATAGGGAATCAGTAAGTGAAATTATCATAGAACTTCATGACTTTGCTTCCAGGTTCAAAACAAGAGTCCCACTATCATATTGGACAAAGCTGGGAGGTATAGCTAATACACTGGATGATAGAGGAGGACTCAAAAAGAAACTGACAGATGACAATATTGGGCTGAATTTAATAAAATATAATTTAAACTATGTATCAGACAAGGGGCATTAATAATGCACTTACTATGTGATAGGCACTGTGCTAGCCACTGGGATTCACTGACAAGGATAACACAAATCCTGACTTCAGAAAGGACATAACCAGAATGAATGTAAATAAATTGTATTTAGGTTTAAAAAGTCAACTTCAGTTACAAGATGGGGGAGAGAAGGTTGATCTGCAGTTGATCTTGAAATGATCTGAAGGTCTTAGTGGAATGCACTCAGCTCAGTATTGGTCAATGACAGGTTGACTGTCAAAAAAAATTCATGTAAACTTGCTCTGCATTAAGAAAAAAATGTTTTCACTTCTCAAAAATTTAACTATGGAAAAGAAATCTTTTTTGTATTTTCTTCCTTCCTCCTTCTCTTTTTTCCTTCCAGTCTTCCTTCTTGTCTTTCTTTTTTGCTTGCTTTTTTTTTTCTTTTCCAAGTAATGCAAACCATGGTGATACTGACTGAAGACACACAGAAATACTTTTACTGTCTCAATGCAAAGAAAATTGTATAGTGCCTGAAGCTAAGAAGACTATGGCCCCATTGTGCACTTTTCTGGTCAGATTATGCCTGGAGTTTTATACTGAATTCTGAACACCATGTTTTTGGAAAGGCATTCATAAGTACAAAGGAGGTCAACCAGAATAAATTGTGAAGAAACTTGAGTTCATAATATGAGAATTAATTGAAGGGACTAGGGGTGTTTAATTTAGAGAAAAGGTAATTTCTCAGTATAGTCCTCCTTAGGTTTTCAAAAGACCTCCAGATTGAAGGGGGATCGGAATATTACTATATGATAGGCAATGTGCTAACAAATGGAATTCACTGACAAGGATAAAACAAATCCGGACTTCAGAAAGGACATAACTAAAATGAATGTAAATAAATTGTACTTCGGTTTAACAAGTCAACTTCAGTTACAAGATGGGGGAGAGAAGGATATTCTGCAGTTGATCTGGAAGTGATCTGAAGGTCTTAGCGGAACGCACTCAGCTCAGTATTGGTCAACGATAGGATGACTGTCAAAAAAAATTCATGTAAACTTGTTCTGCATTAAGAAAAAAATGTTTTCACCTCTCAAAAATTTAACTATCAAAAAGAAAACTTTTTTGCATATTCTTCCTTCCTCCCTCTCTTTTTTTCCTTCCTGACTTCCTTCTTGTCCCTTCTGGTTGCCCAGAGGACCAGCCTAAGGTTAGTGGGTGCCACAAGCACTTGGGATGGGCTTAGGGTTGATGGAAGTTGATGGAACTATAATACTGCTACAGAAAAGTGATACAAATGGCCCATCTCCAGAACTTCTCCTTCACTAGAGATCTTCCAGCAGAGAAAGATTTACTGACCGCTTACTAGGCATGATGGAGAAAGGATTGTTCAGGAAAGAAGAGGATTGTTATCTGTTCCACCGCTAAAATTCTCTGCTTTGGTCTTGATGGAACCAGAATTCAAGATCAGAATGGACGCAGGAGAAATGTGTCATTAATTATGCCATGCATTGTCCCTGGCACTGGGGACACAAAGAATGGTATTACCCCTACTTGCAAGGAGCCATATACCTGTATATACCATAAATAGAAACAATATAATTACAAATAGTAAAAGTAGTTAAGTACATGGTGATTTGGGAGGGTGAGCACTGATATTTGGGGAGATAATGAAATGCTTATGTAAAATATATTTCTTAAGCAGCCTCTTAAAGAGAGACTGTAGACTTTCTCATTCTAATGGAGATGTGGAGGGAGGGTATTCCTGGCATGGGAGAGGGCTAGTGGAAAGGCAGATGAATCATGTTTATTTCAACAAACATCTCTTGAACTCATGCAATATGGGACATCACTCTAGACACTCTAGCAACTGCAATGGTGCATAAAGCACAGTGTTGGGCCTCAAGAAACTTACAATTAAATAAAGGAAAGGAGAAATGTATATACAATTGTGCTAATCTATAGGAGAGGGAGTTACATGATTTGCAGGTATGATTTCATGAGCCTCAATAGAGGATGAGCTCTTGAGATACTAGTCCAGGGCCTCTTAGATTTCCCCTACCGAGAGATAGATTTTATCCTATAGTCTGGATTGATTGGATCATATCCTTTCCTCAGAAAGGGATGTTGGAAGGCATTTAATTCAACCCTCTTAAAAATACAAATTAGGAAATTGAGCCTCAGAGAATTTAAGTGATTGTCCAAAAGCCGCGCAGTTTGCAATAGGGCTGAACTTATAAGTAGAGATGGCAAATATTGCCCTAGTAGCAAGGACGCAGGGACTCAAGCAAACGTTTTGGTGTCAGTCATAGATCTTGGGCAAGGTAAAAGTTCACAGGTGTTTATGAATGTCTACAAAATATTGTGTTATTCTTAAGCTGTCCATCTGTCCATTCTAACTTTATTTTCTGTACTTGGACAAGAAATGAGAAAAAGAATCTTGCATTGCATTAACCTCTGGTTTAATTAAAAAACCCATTCCCATTCCATGTCCAGGGTCCCAGAGGAAATTGAGTTTATGATCAATAATTCCACATTTTGAGACAGCATCTACTGAAGATAAATGATCCCATGTAGGTAAATATTTAAAACTATATGATACAGGTGATTCATGATCATTCATCAATTACCTGATATGAATAATCTTGATAAATCAATTTAAATGATAATCAGAACCCCTGAAATAGAAGCAGCTTTGATTAAGTGGCCCTCTAAAGCAAGAGCACTTAATGTAGGCCATGATTGAAAATGTCACAGGACAAATCAGAGGCTGCTTTCAGTACTGGTCCCAACATTATGAGCTGAATGGCCTGTGTCTACCTGAAGACAAACAGATCCTTGTCATGTATGCACAGAGGATAGAATGTTGGTCTTAGAAAGACCTGTATTCAAATCATGCCTGTGGCCCTGAAGAAGGCATTCTGCCTCAGATATTTCATCCATAAAATGGGGCTAAAAATAACCACAGGCTTTTCGTCATGTGCTCATTGTGAGGCTCAAAAAAGATAGCGGTGAAAAAATATAAGCATTATATTAATGTAAGGCATTGTTGTTACTATTCTGTGGTTGTCTATTTTAATCTTTTTTTTAATTGAAATTCAGATGCAATCAATCACCATGCTGCTATTTTCTTTTACATTTGACATTTAGCACAGGTAGAAAAATTATTATACTGTTATTACTTATACTATGTCAATAATTCTCATGATGATATTATTATTATATAATTAACTGCTTCTGCAAATTAGAGAGGCAGAGAGAGAGAGAGAGAGAGAGAGAGAGAGAGCAACTATTGATTAGCATCTGACCTTATAAATATTTTGAGATCTTACTATATATTATCATTCTGTGCAGGAAGGGATGAATCCAAGTCACATAAGAGTCTTCATTAGCAAAGCTAAAATTGAAAAAAAGAGTGCATAGAAAAACAGCCCAGACATGGATTATTGATTTTTATGGACATCAATATTTAGACATGTCAGAGTCAAGAGTAAAAAAATATAACTCTTTAAACCACATATTGAATTTTAAACTCAGTCTTACATATTAATATTTTATTTTTTCTGTATTTTAATTAACTTTACCAGCATTGAATCATTCATGGAAATGGATTACTTAAAATTAAAAGCATAATTCACATTGTTGTAGGAAAAATGACTCTGGGTGTACCAACATCTGAGATCCTAATTAAGTCAAGAAACAACATTGGATTTTAGACATCTCTGCCCACACTGCACCATTCAATTAGCTCATGATTGCTAGACCAATTAAACTTGAATTTTTATTTTTAATTGTCTGTCCAATTTACTTTGTTATTTTACAACTCTTAAAAAAATGAGACCAATGCTTTTGAAAGTGGCTTATTGCTTTAGTTTTTAGATTAATTCACTTAAATTTCAATTCTGTTGTTATTTTATTAGAACCTGCCTGCAAAATGATGAGGCTGAACTAGACAGCCTGGAAATAAGAGTTCCTTCCAGATTAAAAAAATTCAACGTGCCTAATTCTTAAGGAAAAAAAAAAAACATCTTCAATACTGATTATTCAGTCACCATCTGACTGAGATAA
This sequence comes from Bettongia penicillata ogilbyi, assembly GCA_023548195.1. Lineage (NCBI taxonomy): Eukaryota > Metazoa > Chordata > Mammalia > Diprotodontia > Potoroidae > Bettongia > Bettongia penicillata. The sequence continues at coordinate 5,594,744 of JAJHZJ010000496.1, forward strand.
CTTATACTGGACTGGCTTCTGCCCTCCTGAAATCCCTTTCGTTTCTAGCTATTGCAGAGATTGCCTTCCACTTCCACCCCACTTTTTTCTGCTTTATAGTATGGACACTACAGATCTTAAATGAGATGAGTGCCCATACTACTCAATCCAGTTTCTCACTTAATTCGTTCCCCTCACTCTATCACCTACCAAGTCCCCACTACGCATCTCTTTTTACAAATATAGCTGATGGCGCTTGGTGCCTCTGTTTCCTCAACTGTAAAATGGGAATGATAATAGTGCTGATCTTGCAGGGTTGTTGTAAAGATTAAATGTGAATATTTTTAAAAGCACTTAGCACAATATCTGCTACATAGTAGGAAAAGTGTTAATGTCTATTCTCTTCCCCCCGCCATGCGCCCAATATTTCTCAGCTATTGAGTAGAGAGAGAAGAGGTTTGAGTAGATGATCCCAAGGGCCCTTGCAACTCAAAGTTCCATGGCCCTGGAGTCCTGGACATACTGGATTGGTACTAAGAACCATAGCAATTGTCCAAAGGATTTATTTTAAGATGGAAGACGGGCCTTGGGATATACCGCTTGTGTGGGTCTCCGGAGCTGCTGTTCTCTGCTATAACATCAGATAATGAGTGATTTATGGAACTGACATTCATAAAGGGAAGTTTATCTATAGATCTAAGGCATAATTTTGCTCTTTCATGGACATTTTGGTGAATTTATTAAGTGATAAATCAAGGAGAAAATGTGATTTTTTTTCTCTAGAAAATTATCCCATTCACCTTTTAAAGTGGAATTATGTGGAATTCATTGTGGGAGGGGAAAAGAAGAAACAAATGACTAAGAAAGGAATGGTTTCTTGGAAATATAATGTTCTTGTCTGGAAATTCCATTGAATGTGAGAGGTTGTTTAGTATCCTACTTGAAAGCTCAAATCTGCGTAATACCTTATCAGTGGATATTGTTTGTTTACTTTATAAATACAGCCTAGTTAAGAATTCTTCTGTTCCATGGGTCTACTTTCTTGGGGGGAAAATTCAGCAGATAAACACAACTGCAAAAGTAACCTGTCATTCAATTCATATCAAAAATATCTAAGTTGGAAAGTGGCCTGATCTTAAGACATAGGCTACTTTATTTCTTATATCTTCAGCTGAATGTTCTCAGCTATGATTGCCCTGGGCGGAATCCATGTTTGCTTCTACACAGCAGTCTTGCCTCAGAGAAAGAAACCAAAGTATCCCAGTTCTGGAAATGTTCTATAATGAAATATTAAGCTGTTTTCTGGGATGCAGAGAGGTCAGATGCCACAGTAAACTATCCTATTAATTAACAGTAAGCAAGACCTATATATTCATTCGTACATACATGTGTGTATACATATACACTCACACACATATATTTACATTTATGTCTTACCTAAAATATCATGAATACCTTAAATAAAATGATATCCTGACAATATCATCGCAGAAAATAAGGTAATTAATCTATCAATTAATCTGGGTATAAATTTTGGTTTTACCATTTAGTAGTTAATGTGACCTGAACTTCAGCTTTCATAGGTACAAAATTAGAAGTGTGAATGGAATGACCCTTCAGGTGTCTTGTAATTTTAAAATGGTATGATTTTATTAGGTGATAAATAAGATGGGTGAATTTAAAAGAAAGGTGGCTATTTTTATCTATATTTCAAGGTTCTTAAATCCTGATCAACGATAGCAGCGAGAGCTACTTAGTCTTCTGCTGATGCTTTCCAATTCATCACAGTTTGATTCAGCACTGCCTTGGCTTGCCAACAGCATCCTGGGCAAGCGAGAAACTGTTGAAGCGGTTTTGGGAGGACGTAGCAGGTTTAGGGGTTCAAAAATGGAAGCCAACTAGGAAAGTGTTAGTGAATAGGATTTGGCTTTATGGACTATATAGTAAAAATGTAGAAATGATGGATTGTTGACCGGTGATGGAGCGCGCCTAATAATGCACACTTTTTCCCATTATACTAGAGGTAAGCTACAATAATAGTTAATAATAATTATCATAAATAGGTTGATTTAAGAATTTCAAAAATACACAGAAGAGAATACAAGGATGTTCAAAAGAAGAAACAGACAAGCAGGAAAGCTTTGAAATAACACTTTTAGTTTCTTATGAAGCTTGTGGGATTTTTTTAAGTGAACTATACAGTTCTAATGTTTTAGTAGATTCAAGATGTATGAGAGAGGTATGCTATGTGATTTTAATAGATTGCTACAGTTAAACCTGCTCCTTTCTTCCCCACCCCTTCTATCTCCCGTCTGACTTGAACTAAGAATACAGAAGGATTAGAACAAGACTTGCGTGTTCTCTCTTTATAACCCAATGAGAACTATGGCTCTGGAGGAGCAGAAAAGGAGGAAACTTTGCTGGTTAATACTGGGTATGATCTCCACTAGGTAATAACTCTGAGTGATGTTAGTAAAAAAAATTCAGCTCATAACAAACTAGAAAGAATGGGAAAAGGAATAGGATGAATTCAGGAGAAAATGGAAAGACTTAGAAACTGATGCAGTGTGAGCAAGGAGATTCAGGAAAACTATACATATGAAAACACAGTAAATTAAAATGAAAAGAAAATTAAAATAAATCAGAACGACCAATCTTGACTCCAGAGGAGAGTTGACAAAATGTATTTCCTTCTTATTTTTTTGGAGAAGTAGAGGAGCAAGTGAAAAATATTCTATAGGGCCAATCTTTTCCTGTGTATTCATTGATTTTTGTTTATCTGGTTTTCTTTATTGTTGGGGACTAAGGTAGGGACATTTATGTCTGACTATGGTTTTCATGTAAAAACAAAAGGCATTAATAAAATTTAAAAAAAAGCTGTGCATGATAGAGATTCTTGGTTTCACATGAAATCCTCTTTTTTTAGTTGTATATTATAGATGGAAATGCTCTTGGGGTGTCTGTGAAGTTTGTAATTTTTTATTTAAAAAATACAGATAATTGCTCATTTGTGTGAGGAAATCTAAGGTTGATGAAACAAAGCATAGTGAGTTTGCTCTTTTCTCATTTACTGAATGAGAATGGAATGTGGCAAGAACTCTTCATCTTTTAGAGTCATGAGATATGGTCTGAATTAGTGAACAGTGAGTCCTAAAGACAAATATCTAGTTCTCAACTATTGATCATATCCTTTGTTTTGGTTAAAGCCCATTGGATATTCACTACTGCCTCTTATCTAGAAGGTTGGCTTTTTATTTTTTACTAAGAAATGTTGTTTTCAATGTGTGATAATTGCATTGTTTGTCACAATATGTGTCCATACACACACATGTGCATGTAGGTGTACATATGTATGCATATGTCATACACACATATACATATACATATATATGAGGCCACAGTGTTATAGAACTCTCATGTAAGAGTGGCTCATAAGAATCTTTCATTTTTTTTAACCATGAAATTGTGAACAATTCTTTTGAAATTATCTACCTTACCAATATATACTGTGATGCCAGCAAAGTAAATGAAATTTCCAACCGCACAATTGAAATTTAATGTTACAAATTTAGAAACAACAAGCATAATGTACCTCCCTAAAATATGAGTTCATAGCAAACAACTGGAAACATTTTGCTGCAGATAGTAGAAGAAATCTACTTCGTAACTTCTACTACTTGGCAAATATGGGGTCTGTGAGTATGGAATATTGCATGTTATCAGATTTTTTTTAATGTGTTGATCTTTTTTGACTGATTCTTTTTTCCCTTTTTCCACTTTCTCTTTCAAAAAATTATAAGTTAAATGAGATGACTGTAGAAGTGAGGGGAAGAAGGAATCAGGAGAAATTTGGGTCATATAAAAACAAAAGCTATCCAGAAAATCTCATTAAAAATATAGCTGCCTTTTAGTTAAAGTAGAATTTCTTGAAAAGCAGCATTGAAGAGAAAATTCCATTGTTTTTATAATTCTAGCCCAAGTACAATAAAATAGTATAAATATTTTCTCATTTCTTTTCTATATAGGTCAAATCAGAATGCTATTGCTTTTAGCCCAAGGGTTTTGAAAGGTTCTTCCATGTGGGCAACCCTCCATTTATGAATGGGCTCTCCTCCAGGAGTGCACTTGTGAGGCAGTTGTTTGAATCTCAGAACACATTTTTCTACAAAATCTATGTTATATGTGATGGTCAGTTCCCAGGATAAAGGATATATTTAAACCATGACACTTTTGCTTGATACCTTTAGTAATTTTGACAGAATATGTTTAAAGCTGTTAAAATACTTGATTCTCCTCATAGCATAGAGGTCCTGAACATAGTTTTGGTTTTTATCCCCTAAAGAAACTAGATTCCTAGGCTAGCCCATAAAAGTCTCCTTAACTCATTACATCCTTGAAGGACCCTGAATTAGAGCCAAAGTGACTCATGTTGGAACTTGGCCTTGAAGAAAGTGAGTGGATGGAATGAAGGAAAGATTTAAGCTAGATAACCTCAGAAGTCAATGAACAGCTATTTATTAAGCACCTATTATGTGTCAGGGATACAAATATGAGGAATAAAATCATCCCTACTCCCAAGGAGTTTAAACTCTAACAGTGGAGACAAGAAATACATCCATATAGCCTATACCTATATCTATACCTACATATGATCTATATATTTTTAAATTACATATAAAACTTTATATGATATATACACTTATATAATACATATTATATATGCAAACTCATTCTATATATATTTCTATTCATCAAATCTTTTTTTTTTCTGGACGCTGATAGAGGTTTCCCTCATAGGTCCTTTGTAGTCAATTTAGGTATTTATAATAGCCCAAATGACTTAGTCATTCAAAGTTGTTCTTCAACAACGTTTCTCTTTCCATATACAATGTTCTCTTGGTTATGCTATGGCTCTTCATTATTTCATGCAAGTCCATCCATGTTTTTTCTAAGATCATTAACCTCAGCATTTCTTATAGCACAGTAGTTTTCCATCATAATCATATACCACAACATGTTCAGCTATTCACAAATTAATGAGCATCTTCACAGTTTCTAATTCTTCAGCACCACAAAAAGAGTTGTTATAAATATTTTGAACATGAATGTTCTTTTTCTTTCTTCCCAAATCCTCTTTAGAAACAGATGTAGTAGTGGTGGTATACCTATATCTATAATAAATAAAGATGCATGTTTACATAGACTGATATATATGTCTATGTGTGTATGTGTGTATGTAGCATATATGTGTACACACACATACATATAGATAGATACGTTTGATTCAAGATGTTTATTTTTTTCAATTTTTCGGAGCAAGGGGATTAGCTGATGGGAGATAAAAAGAATCCTTAATTGGAAGATGTCAGCCAGACAATAACCATTTATTAAGTACCTAATATATGCCAGGCATGCATCTTGAAAGTAAAAAGATATCTAAGAAGGAGAAGTAAGGACAAAGTACTCCAGCCATCAGGGATGGCCCATGCAAAGGCATAGATATGGAAGATGGAGTGTCCTAGATTAAATGAAAACAGAAGTCCAGTTTGGCTAAATCCCTGTGTATATATGGGGGCAAGGAGGTAGGAGAAATAATGAACCATGTGTCTAGAAAGATAAGTTGGGAGTTAGTATTGAGAGATTTAAAAGCCAAAAAGAGAAATTTATATATTATTCTGGAAGCAACCAGGAATCACCAGAGTTTACTGAGTAGAGGATGGATGTGAAGGACTGATTTACCTTTAAGGTAAATCACTTTGGCATCAGTGTGGAGGATGAATTTGAGACATTAAGAAGGGAAACCATTTAAAAGGTCCTTATAATAATCTTTGCAAGAGTTACTGTATAGTGTTATGTCTCAGTAAGCATCCCCACATACACAGGGGGACCTGCTAGCCCAGGTTCTTAAATCTGCATTCATAAAAGGAAAGACAGCTTTTGAGGTGTTAACAATCTCCTTTCATCAAGCACATATATTATTCGCCTAGTTCAGCAGAAAAAGTCAGCACCCTGAGCTTGAGAGAAAAAAGAGAGAAGTCAAAGACCAACAGACATGACTTCCAACTGTCTGATCATAATCAATACATATATCACAGATCAACAGACATGTCCAACTGTCTGACCATAGTGAGAAGAAAGCACCAACATCTTGGTTTTCGAAGCCAGTGGACTCCTTAGAGGCTTCCCAGAGTCTCATCTGGTCAAACAAAACACTTCCAGTAAGTAATCCCCAAAGTAAAATCTCACTCTCAGAGTATTCATACCTTTTTTAGAACCAGAAGGCATCACAACCTTTGAAAACCAGTGCCTCATTAACAAAAGGTGTAGGCCTTCCTACAAATCTTCTCAGGTCCATTAATGGGTGGGGAATATCTTTAATTACATTAAAATAATTAACAATACAAATACATATACTGCTTCTAGTTAAAGAAACTCTTGTTTCTGTACTTTACTCCTAGTAAAGATTCTTGGGTGATAAAGGTAAGATTTAATCAGAGACACTTGATTATTCTAAAACAAAACATCAAAAGATCTTATTTTGCTTTTCATCACATGATAGCAGTACAGATAAGGGGCTGATGAAAAAATATATTATAGAAATAAGCATGCAGTATTTGCTAACAACATTGATGTTAGGGAGAGTAAGGAGTCTAAAATAATCCCAAGGTCCTGAACTGAGAAAATGGGGGTGTGATTATATCTTTGACAGAAAAGGGGGAGTCTAGAAGAAGGATGGGTTTGGAATAGAGTGAACTTCAGATTCCTCCAGGACATTGTTAGAAATAATAATTGAGAATTCCTGACTGCGGTTTAGGAGAGAGACTGGTATTGGAAATGGGAGAGGGGAATAGAGACTGACAGAGAGATGCAGAGAGACAGAGATACATATAATATCTTTGAGTCCTTGCATTGAAAAAATAACTAAATTCATGAAAGCTGATGAGATTGTCAAAAGAAAATGTAGGAAGAGAAGTGAGTTTAGGGGAAAGCCTTGGGTATCTAGCAATTTTACAATTCGAGGTGGTAATTGTAAACTGTCAAAGTTATACTCACAAGAAAAATGGAGAGGAATGTGGTAGTTTGTCCTTTCCTTTTCCTCTTTTTCTCTCATCTCCTTCAGGTTTGCCAGAGCAAATCCCTTGAGTGACTGAGTGATGCAATGAGATACAGGAAGTGGGACATAGTTTGGAGGTATTAGTTTCAGAGACCAACCAGCAGAGGGGGAAAATGGAATATGTACATATAGATATATACTTACATCCAGGCTACTGAACTGAATGCTAGATTATCACAAATGAAGAAAATAGCAAGGGATTATTTTTAGTTTAGGCTTGTAGTTCTGTATTCTAATTGGCTAATGGTGAGAAGGTGGAAACTCTAGTATGGAGAATTTGGCTTCTCTACATTCTTTTCTAAACAGGTGCTCTCCTCTACTTTTTTACTCCATCTGATTCTATGAATGACAGAAGTTCAGTCTGGGTGCTGGAAAAACATGTGTTGCTGTATGTGATGTACACTCAACTCAGTAAAAGCAGATGATGAAGTTTATTGATGACTTGGAATAAGAAAGATAATTAAACTGTAAATTTTCCTTTTGAGCCTCCAGTACCTTATTCAGCTCATAACCTTTTTTGACTGTTCTAATACATTATTTTAGTCTTCAAGGCTGAAGGAATGAAGAAAGTTTGAAGGCTGTATTTGAAGTGGTTGCATTAACAAGAACTTAGTGATAAAACATATTTGTTCAAATACAAACAGTACCTCTTGTCCACTCTAGCTTTTTGAAAACTTGAGTAAGGCAAAAAATTAACAGTATTTTTCACCTTATACCTACCTATACATCTCTCTCTCTCTCTCTCTCTCTCTCTCTCTCTCTCTCTCTCTCTCTTTCTCTCTCACACACACACGACATACACATGTATGTCATGTGTGTGTATATGTTCTCAAATAGACATGATTTCAGGAATATGGGCCCATGGTATGCTGCTGAATGTATAACAATCAGCTCTCAGGGATGTACTATGAATGATTTTAAGATTAATCTGCATTTTTGACATTTTCTCTATCACTTTCTTAACTCTAGACAATCAATATAACAAAAAATCAAGCCTGACCTTTCAGCATTTATCAATTTCTGAGATGTAAATCCTCACACTGAAAATTTAACAATCAGCTCTCAGTGAGCCAATATGAATTAGCTCCAGCACACCCCTGGCTGTGGCCTATATTTAGAAAGGGTCCATATATGGACTAATATCCTAAAATAATTTTTTTTTACCCCAAACCAAATGTTAGGTGTAACTTTTCTCTGTGCAATGATTACTAGCTGTGTAAAATCACAGACACATCCATTATCTCAGTGCTACAAACAACTTTCCAAAACTCAAAGCTACAAATGATATGAGGAGAGTGCAATTTTTTAGGGTGGGATATCAAATTAATCAAGCAACAATCATTTATTAGGCACTTACTGTATGCTATAAGCATTGTACTAAGCATTAGAGACACAAAGACAATGATGAAATCCTTCCTGCCCTCAAGGAGCTCACATTTTAACAGAGGAAAGATGGGCACATATATAAAAAATATACAAGGCAGTACCAAGCAGACACAAGATGTCTCACAGACGCTAGGTATTAGGAAAACCAGAAAAAGTCTTGCATAAAAGAGGAAGCTGGAAGGAGAGAATTCCAAGATGGGTAAAATAAAGGAGAGCTCTCTAGTCATCAGGGAAAGCAAAGAAAGGAGAGAAAAGATAATATGTCCTATGTGAGAAAAGGAATGCAACAATAACAGAGACAAGAAGAACAATTAGCCTTAAAATACTTCTCTATTTATTATTATTTTTAGCAAAATGGACAATATATTTATTATACTGCTCTACCTCTATTACAGTCACTAGCAATGACTTAAGCTTAATAAGTCCTGCTTGTGAAGACATGAACTCAGGATGTTAGGCATATCCAAAATATTGTCATCAAAAATAGTGGTTTAACTTATAGAAAGTGTTAGTTAAAGCAAAAAAAAGGCATTATTCTTGTAAGCTACTATTTAAACGATCTAGAAATTTAAATATTTGAGAGGCAGCATGGAACAAGGAAGGACTTGGAACCAGAAAGCCCTCATTTCAAATCCTGCTTCAGATGACAATGGCCTGACACCTTCATGCATGTTTCTGAATCTGAGAGATGAGAAACTATTTCACAGGGTTTTTGTCAGTACCAAAAGCGAATACAGGCTCTGCCTGTTTGGAACTAGAAAGCTCCTCAGTAGTTATACAAGCTGACCTCTTCAAAGAGTGGAGGAAACAGACCAGAGAGGACAAGTGACTTGTCCAAAGTCATATGAGTGGTAAGCACCAAAGGTGGGTTTTGAACTATGCCCATTGAAGAGCTGCTCTTCTCTCTTCTGTCCCTTAATGTGATTATCTCACTCAAAAGCCACACTGGATAAATGAGGCTTTGCTTTTAAATGAATATTAATCCTAGATTACTTAGAATACCACCTCCCAAAAAACACCTTATCAAGTCTTCTATTTATGAACTCAGATCAAGAATCACAAGGTTGTGGGTGTCTGATCAGTAAAAGGTGTAGACAAATATATAAGAAGTGATAAATCTTAGGGTAAGATTTGGGATATAGAGTTAGGGATACAGTGTCTCTAAAACTGAAATTAAAACAGCTCAGTGTGTCCTTGCCATCTGATAAAGTGGTTACACTATGAGAATGTGTCTAAACTTGTTGGGAGAAAAAAACAAGAGAGGAAAAAATACATGATTAGTTGTTACAAGCCATAGGTTTGGGTTTTTTCTTTTGAGAACTCATAGTTTTCAACTCTTTCTTGGGGCAAGATGGTAGTACCATTATTTCATGATTCACAAACTTTCATTTTGCTCATGTAACAGTATTCTGGTAAATTTCATAGAGCAGTAGACTTGGAGTCAAGAAGAGCAGGGTTAAAATCCCACCTTAGACACTACCTATGTGGTCTGGATAAATTATTTAATGACTCTGTACCTCAGTTTCCTCCTCTTTTAAACAAGGGGGTTGAACTTGATAGCTTCTGAGACCAGGCTACTTGTAATTCAAAATCTATTAATAAAGAATAAAAATAAACAAAAGTAAAAACAGAAACAAAAGTTCTTGCTTTCTATTGCTTGAACAAGTCTTTTAATATTTGAGTGGCTATGTATGTCCCATAAGAATAAGAGCTAGAATTATATTGAACTTTAACAATTAAATTTCATTTGATCCCCACAACAACCCTGAGAGGGATTCTCAGTACCCTGAGAAAATTCTACTTCTGACATATAATGCTCTAAAATCATTTTCTAATTTTTGTTTCCTATATTTATCTGCTATAAAAGTATAAAGCTCAACTGTATGGCAGTCATGATTCATGTTCTCATGCTGAAAAAAATAGAATCCACTGAATCACTAATCATTTTGTGTTCAAATGAACTGGGTTACTGAAAGAATGATGATTCATAGTACACATACACATATAGGAATATAAAATGTCTTTTAAAAATTGGCAAATTATCTATTTGTCCAATACCAATAATTACATCTTTTTTAAATTACAAAAAATATTATCCATTCAATTTTACCATTACTAACAGTTCTCTTTCATGGACCTCTATTTACAGAAGAAATGAATAAGCTCTATAAGCAAAATGTCCAATTGAAATAATTGTTTGAATAATGGACATAGCTGGCAAAGTTTTACCTGAAGGATTTAAATTGTGAATTTTTGCCCTCAATCATACTCATTTGTTGCTCTTTATCTAATACTAAAATACTAAAAAGTGAAAACTTTAGTCAAATAGATGTTTTTTCTTGATTATAAGCCTGCATCTTTCATCTTCAAAGACTATTACAAGATCTCTGCTCCTCCATGTTGGGGGCTACTAAATTATATGTTATACTGACCATACCTTCTCTGTACTCAAATTTTGTTTCAGATTTTGTGTTTTTTCCCTTTGTGGCTACTTGCAGTTATTTTTATTTTGAGCTAGAAGTTTTGGATTTTGGCCCTCTGTCTCAAAAGTGAGATTTGGAGTTCATTTCAATACATTTTTTCATTGAAAACTTTCTAATATGACCTTAAGAAAGTTTCGAAGATGGTTTCCCCCAGTAACACGCACACACACACACACACACACACACACACACACACACACCATACATATGAGAGGTCTTGTAGAATCTCTGACAAATTGGTTTTTATTTTTCAAAAAACCTTTTATTTTCAATTTGCCGCTCTGAAGGGAGAATAAGCTTCTCATCACTGGGTCCAGCTCTCTCTGTTCTGTCTCAGTTTAATTAATCTGGATATGTCACTGAAACTCTTCTCAGGGTGGTGTTTTCTTATATGGGGAAAAATCATAAAGTTTTCAAAAGTATTGGTAGGATGGCAATGAGGAACATTTGTATCCTGTTATTCGTTTCATTTTTTTACATCAAGGGTAAAACATATCATAATGTTCACCCTATAGAATGAAGACTGAAAACAAAAATAGAAATATGCCTCTGTCTTCCAAAATAACAAGTATAGCATGAAAAGGGAATGATTAGTGCTACACACTTTAAAAAACTCCATCACAACGTGCCGCATGCCAATGGAACACCCCTCTTTGATCTCAACACATTATCATTCCCCTAGATTTTGCTGGGTTGTGGATTGAAGTGACTGCTGTGTTTTCCACCACATCCCATAACTTACACTTGATGCCCACATGATTCGAGGGCGTCCCTTCCATTCTTTACTCAGCATTCGCTCTTCCCGCTGACTATGTGGCTACTGTTCCTCAATGTTGAATAAATATATGGTTTCATGCTTTGCTTATATCAAAATTTAGTTAGAGATGATAGTCTTAACTTATCTCTGGTTTGGAAAAAGAAGCCCAATTAGACTCTTCATAGTTCTTTATATGTGACCCTCCATCTCACATCTCAATGTCTACGTACAAACTGGCCCTATGCCTGGATATCCCTTCTTATAGCCAATTACTGGAATTCCTAACTTCCTTGAATTCTCAGCTCAACTTTTCCAATCCTCTCCTCAAGTTCCAGTGACTCCAAAAATTGTTTTATAACTTTGTGTTTTTATATATGTCTAATTTTTTTGGTTCTCCTAACATGGGGTAAACTTGATGTTAAGGACTATTCCATTTTATTCTAAGTTCCTAGCATAATATCTAGCTTTTAGGACATTAATAAGTGTCTACTGAATGAATGAACATTCATGTATTAAACACTAGCTCTATGCCATGAACTATGTGGTGGCCAATGGAGATACATACAGAAAAGCAAACTTGCCCCTGCCCTCATAGGGCAGGGCTTGCACTTTAATGAGGAATCCCTCATGCAAGTATATAGGTTTTTGTAAAATACATACAAAACAGATAGAAAGTATGAGTGAGGTGGGCAGGGAGTGGTACTAGCAGATACAGGAGGGAATGGACCAGGAAAGCCCTCATGTGAAATATGTTTATTAAACATATAAGGAAATGAAGCCTCAGGAATATGAAGTACTTCTTTATCTGAATATCAATCATTACCTTCAATACAATAAAGGCAGGACCTGATTCATTTTTGTTTTCCTATTTTCAATGCTTGGCATCATGGTCAAGGACACCATAGGTGTTTAATAAATGCTCTTTCATTGATTTAAGAGATTTGCCCAAGGCTGCCCCACATAGTGTTACAGTTAGTACTTGAACAAAGATTGTTTATTTCTTACTCCAGAGTCTTTCCAAAAAATCACATTGGTAAGCAAGTTCTAATCAAACAAACGAATGACTAAATAAATAAGGAATTTTAATATCATAGTTTGCATTCTATTGAGATTATGCAGTGATGTTCAGTTATCAGAACATAAACTGTTTGGGAATGTTATGAATATAACTGCCATTTTTTTGGTCTTACTAGATAAAGTAAGAATTCATTGAAGGTTGTGTTTTCTTGAATTCTAGACAGAAAAACAAAGGATTTCATACCTTCCTCTCAAGTTCCTGAGATTACTAACATAGAATAATGTGTAGAAGGATGTAGAAGGTGTTCATCTATTGTGGACCCTGTAATACAAAGTCATCATCACCTGACCCTTTGATCTCTAAGACCGCAGGAAGTTTACAGTATAATCCGATACCTTTGACTTTCCCACCCACAACAAACACAGATAAGCTAGAAAGTCACACAAGTCACTAGATTTCTCTGAGTTTCAGAGGTCTGTCATGGCACTATCACAGGTATAAGAATAATGACATTAGAATCACGAAGACCTGAGTAAGAGTTCCCACTTCTGACATCTATTAGCTGAGTCATCCTGGCATGCCTCAATTTCCCCAGAACTTGCCTCAAAGTCTTACTGTGAGAATCACTTGAGATAATATATACAAAATGCTTTGTGAATCTTAAAACTAGCTATTGTGATGATGTGGAATGCTTTGAAAAACCTAAACTGCTTTTATAATTCAGCAATGGTCATCATGGTGATTTTTTGATGGTGATATATTCTAGTTCAATCAATTGACCAGTCTCTGTATGAAGGCAAGGTTCAGAGCACCAGGACAGTGTCTTGTGTTTCCCTACTTTTAGATACTCATAAAGATGGCTTAGTACCCCAAAACTCTGCTACCCTCCTTAGAACTTTTGGAGACATCTTTTGCAGTCCTGTACAACAAACTCAGTTGTACTATCTAATTATTAGAATGAAGAACACATTTTTAAAAGATTAATCTTGCTCTGAGATTATTAAAAAAAACCCTGAATATTTAGCAGAGGAATGAAAAATTTAGAACAGTTGAGAGATATGGTTAATAAAGAATGATACCCTCTGTGAACTGTGAAGAAACAAGTAGAAGTAAAAGAAAAGAAGTATGGGGGGGTATAGAAAATAGATTATTGCAAAAGATAAGACCTTGGAAAGCAGTGAGCTAGCCAACAAAAAGCCACATATTAATTCTTCTCATATGTGCTCCGAATTTCCAATAGTTATGCTCATCAGTCTGTCAAAGGGAGGAAGGTGGGGCAAGGAAGGGTTGAGAAGGGGCAAAATAAAAATGAAAGAAAAAAAAACTCTACTAAACAAAAGACATTTTTATGTAGACCTAGAACATTGGAATTTTACCCAACCCTTGAAAACTCATGTTAAAGGTGGGCCTTTAAACACATCACTGATCACTAAGCATTGGTTAAGTTATCCTATAAATTGATGTTTCCTTTTTATGACAGATTTGAAATAGAACTTGAGAAGACCATAGAAAAGGAATATCATCTTAAGCAGAAAGAAATCAATAGCTTGTAAAGCCCCAAACAGCCTTGCTGCTGAGATTAATAAAACCCGTCCTGAATACATACAATGACTTCTATTACAAAAGGGAAAATGAAAAAGCAGCTATTACTGATATAGTCAATAGAGCCCACCTCCATGGATACTGTACCTGCTATATTTTTAATTTAAATGCATGCAGTTTCAGAAACTAAAGCATGCTCAGTATTCATTGGCCTTTAACCCACAAGAGAAGATGAGGAGCCTTTCCCCATAAATAAGCAGATTGCTGCTCTTGAGAACCATTTGATTAAAGTATTTTCCCTACAAACTTCTCTAGGCTTTCTCAGGTTATGGTTCTTTACCTAGCCTGCTCTGTTGCCATTCCGCCTTTCTCAAATTGCACTACAGCAGCAGAAGTGGAGAGCCAATGAAGCCGAATGGAAAAACACTGGCTGTGGAGTAGGAAAATATGGGATTAGGTCCTAATTCTCCCACTTATTAGCATGGTGCCTTAGCCAGATCATTTAAAGCCTTTGAATTTCACATTCTTCATGTTCAAAGGAAAATAATAACACTTACATTACCTGCTGCAAAGGGTAGTTATAAAGAACAAATGAGACCAGCCAGCAAGCATTATATGAATATTATTTGCTCCCATTACCACCATCATCATGGTGACGCGTTGGTCTTTTTCTGCATATGAGAGTCTGCTGCTGATATTCCAAGAGCATTAGGGCCTTGTGCCAAATGTGAAAATGAAAACAAAAATTCAATACCCTTATATTAAATGTTAATATAGCTTAATTATACACTGGATTCTACTAGAAAAACAGATTTCTGCATCTAATTTATAAGGATATTATATTTTATATATTGAGGTTAATGAATATATTACATATGTATGTAAATATGCTTATGTCTGTATATCTATATGCATGAGATAGTACATGGTATAATGGTTAGAAGGTTAACATCAGTGAGAAAGACCAGAGTTGAAGTCCTGCCTGTGATACATACCTATTCTGTGACCATGACCTTGTCTCTTAACTTCTCAGTATCTCTGTTAAATCCTTATATCTATAATTTGTAGACCAAATGTAGCATATCTGCTTCAGTGGAGAAAGTTTGGAGAGAGGGGAATCTTTATACTTCAGCAATGAAATGAAAGATCTGGACCAAACTATAGAAACAATAGGTTGATATCATTGTTGCAAACCCTGAAAAAGATGACCTCAGAAAAGGACATAACTGGAAAAGGAGATGGCCCAGTCATCTACCAAGAACAAGAGAGCTGACTGTGGAACCTTTGAGTTTCACTGGACTGCCAGAAATGTCCAGAAATTGTGATATAATCCAATTAGTATCTTTAGCTGTTTTTGTTTTACTAAAAGTACCTCTTTAACATGATTATAACATGATTAAAGAAGATCTTTCCCACCCATTGATGGGCCTGCCCATAGTGGGAAGCTTGATTAGGGGAGTTGTTTTGGAGGATGGTCCCAAGTACCTTTTGTTTTTTCTATTGAGGCACTGGCTAAGAGGATTATGCTCTCTGGTTCTAAAAAGTATATAAATGCTCTGAAGGTGAGGTTTTACTTTGGGGCTTAGTTTTTGTAAAGGTTTAAGTGCCAGATGAGGACTCTGAGAAGCTGTTTTAAGGAGTCCCCAGCTTTGGAAACCCAGATGTTGGTGCTTCCTTCTCTGTAACTATGGTCAGACAGTTGACCCAGTCTGTTGAATTATGGGCAGGCAGAGGAAGCCATATCTGCTGACTTTTTGATTTTTCTGTATTTTCTTTGAAGTTCAGAGTTCTGAATCCCCTGAATTAGGTAAATGATATATGTATTTGGTTAAAAGAACGATACATGTGCTTGATTAAAGTGATTGTTAACCCTTTGAAAGTTGCTTTCCTTTTATGAATGCAGACCTAAGAACCTGTGATAGCAGGACCCCTGTGTATGTTGGGGTCCTTGCTGTTACAGAAATCTATAGGGAGACAACCAGCATACCAGGTATATCACTTGTAAATTCATGTGAAAACATGGCTAAGGATTGCAAAGAGAGTAAAGACATGTACCGGTTATATCCCCTAATTTGAAGGTAATACCCACCTTCATGAAGTCATGGGTGTTCTGATGTACTGAGTGAATACATATTTAAAGATAGAAGATAAAGAGATGTGTATCTTCCATCCTTTAGCTTCATGAATCTGTGACTCATAAGCTTTACTGGACTGTCAAAGGGATCCATGACACACACCTCCCCCCATCCCCCAATAAAAAAGTAAGAAACAAGGAAAGAAAGTTTAAGAACTCCTGTCTTATATGGGGCACTTAGAGATTAAGAGCCTTGCCTATAGTCACTCAGTCAGTGCTTAGGGTAGGTAAATGGCATTTTCTCCAGGTGAATGTTCCTTCTTTCATCCCCTCACTTTCTAATCTTTACTTCCCTCTACCCTATCTACTGACTACTTTCCTGCTGCCTACAAACACTCATATCACTAGTATCTTTTTAAAAAAGGAAAGAAAAAATTATATTTCAACAAAAACCTGGGAAGACATAAACTGATGCAAAATGAAATGAGCAGAACCAGGAGAACACTGTAAATAGTAACAGCAATATTATATGATGATAAATTGTGAATGACTTATCTTAATATAAGATCTATTTTATTGGATCAATATAATGATCCAAGACAATTACAAAAGATTTATGTTGAAAAAAATGTTATCTACCTCCAGAGAAAGAACTGATGGAGTGTCACTGTAGATTGAAGCATTTTTTTTCACTTTCTCTTTCCTTTTCTTTTGCAACATGGTTAACATAGAAATATATTTCATGTGATTTAACATGTATAATTAAAAATAAATTTTTTGCCTTCACAATAGGTAGGAGAGAGGTGGAAGGGAGAGAGAGAATTTGGGGCTCAATTTTTAAAATATTGTTAAAAATAAGTAAACAAATAGATAGATAGATAGATAGATAGATAGATAGATAGATAGATAGATAGATAGATAGATAGATAGAGAAATAAATAAATCAGGTTAAAAACAAATTCACCCCCAGGAACATTGGAGATATACTGCATGATGATTTTAAAAGCTTTCACTTTTGCTTTCAATTTTGCTTCAGTAAATGCAATTTAATTAAACACACATTTGCTACAACCATTTCTGCTAGCTATCACCCTATATCTCAAACTGGATATCCCTTAGGTATCTCAAACACAATATATTGAAAGCAAAATTCATTATCTTTCTCCCCAAACCATCACCACTTCTTAATTTTCTGATTACTGGAGAAGGTATCACCTTTTTTAAAATCTCTCTCCATGCTAATCTATCCTCAGCTGCCAAAGTGATTTTCTTTTTAAAGAAACAAGTTGAACCATCAACACACACACACACACACACACACACACACACACACACACATGCATACTCCCCACTCCCACGCATACTCAATAAATCCTAGTGGCTCCTGACTATCTTCTAGGATCCAATTTTTGGTTTGAATTTAAATTCTTTTCCACCAATAACCCTTATTTTATTTATTTTTTTCTTGTACATTACTCCCCTCCATGCATGTTATGACCTAGCTACACTGGCCTCCTGGCTGTTTCTCATACACAATGCTATTTCTCAATTCTGCTTCTTTACATTGGATATTACTCATGGTTGAAATACTCTCCCTCCTTACTCCTTATCCTTAACTTCTCTGACCTCCTTCTAGGTGCAGCAAGAAGTCTTTCCCATTACCTCCCAATGCCCCCATCTTCCCTCTGAGATTACCTTCTATATATATTGTTTATATTATGTGTATACAAATGTGTGTGTGTGTGTGTGTGTGTTGCAGCTAGGAGGCACAGTGGATGCAACTCTGAGCCTGGAATCAAGAAGACTCATCTTCATGAGTTCAAATCCATCCTCACATTCTTACTAACTGTGTGACTCTAAGCAAGTCGTTTAACTCTGTTTGTCTCAGTTTCCTCATCTGTAAGATGAGCTGGACAAGGAAATGGCAAACCATTCCACGATCTCTGCCAAGAAATCCCCAGAATAAGGTCGTCAAGAGTTGGACAAAACTGAAAGAACTAAACGATAACAAAACACACACATTCACACACACACACATATGCACACACATACATATATATGGATATAACATAAATTTTCATGTTTCTTCTCTACTAGAAGAGAGGGTTAGCTCCTTGAGGATAAGAATCAAACTTATCACAGCATCTGAAACATAAAAAGTGCTCAATAAATGATTATTAACTGTCTCAGAAGCTAGAATACCATCCTTGGAGTTTGTTGAGACTGGGGGACTGTTGTTTGATATTCTGTACTCATTCAACACACATAAAACAAGATTTTTTGCTGCCATATTGAACATAAAAGATATCTACGTAGTGTAGATATCTACATAGTAATATATAGAGAAGAACAAACAAATAAGTAAGTAACTCCCATAAGTCATTCCCAGGAGCTTTGTGTTATAAATGTAAAATTACATTTTAATCCAGTTACATCCAAGAAGTAGTTTTCTGGATTATATTTGTCCACATTAGTGGCAGAGCTGCTCGTGAATTTAGTGTGGGCAAAATATTTACCTGGTCAGTCTTTTATTTGCCCTACAAAACATGAGGGAAGTCACGGTTCTCTGGGTTTAAGATAAGAGAATCATAAAATATCAGATCTAAACCACTTCAGTGAATTCCTCAACAAAAACCATTGTCCCCTGTCCCCAAAATACCTGACATGTGGTTACCTAGCTTTTGTTTAAAGATCTCAACCAATGGGGGAGCAGGATGCCCACGAATTGCTGGCGTGACCCATTCCACTCAACATTGGATCTGTTTTTCATTATGCTTTTCTCTCATCAAGCTTAGGTGACAATCTAGACAAAGTCTTGGTTTGTGGGGAGGAGGAAGAAGATTTGTTTTTCCTGACCTTCCCAAATTTTTTTTAAATTTTTATCACTAGAGAGAGGAATTTGATATAGAAAGATCCATTTTAGTAAGGCTTACATTAAAATAGCTAAGCTGGGCATTTATTCATTCATTCATTTATTCAACATTGATTTAAATACCTACTATGTATGAGAACCATGTTAAGCTCTTGGAATGATAGATACAGAGCTTTTAAGATAGGTTATAGTCTATTAAGGTTTGATAAGAGTGAAATCTGCAAATATAATGCAAATTAGAATGTGGTTATATTTACATGAAGAAAAGTTTTTTGATATAGTTTTTGATATATTGACCTTAAAACTTTAGAGTTGAGGGAGACTGAAATGTTTTCTTCCTATTTTTGAGGGTATTGTACTGATAGTAAAGGGCCAACCACAGCTGATATTTCCCTGCTAAGCAAACAAACAAAAAGCCATTATGTTTTTCCTGAGTATAGGCATTGGCATCTTTATATTAGCATTCATTCAATTTGCATAACTCAAATCATTTTTTCTTTATCATGGGGAGTTGTTTAGGGGGGAAAATGTAGCAGTAATTAAGAGAAGTGTTTGTTGTTGTCTGAAGTGCCATGAAAGATATATTTGTTTAAAAACAAACCAAGAACCCTTGAAGCCAATTCACTTGAGGATTGAGAGATATGACTGCTATTTGAGAGTAAAGCGAGAAAGGAATCTTGAGAAATTGAACTAATAAAATTTGGGCAGAATTGTGGGGCATGTAAAGGATCATTTGGACAATGGATTGAGAGTGGTAGCTCTCAGAATTTAATGAGCTTTATACTTAACAAGCCATGAATTTAAAGAATTTTCCAAGCCAAAATTTGTATTGTTTACCTATCAAAATTTTATAAACACATAAAAAAATATACATATGCATGTTCATAAGCTTTTTCAGATTTCAGAGGTATTCACATTTCTATCCATATATTTTTCTTACACGCCCCTCTGCCTCCCCCAACACTACTGAGAAATGATCATGAAGAGTGGTGGTCTGTCCTTTGTTCTCAAAGACATGATTTGCAGTTGACTTTGAGTTGAGTGAGGGAGGGCTATGCAAAGTCAGCAGCCTCACTTTCTCCTCCAGAGCCATCTGGGTCCAGTAGGTAGATATCTATCAGCACGACTGGAGATGGCCCAGGATGTAGTTGAATTTGATTTGAATTTGACTTTTTCATGAAGCGTAATTAGAGCACCTATCTTTGCTATAGGGTGAGGATACTTCATGGTATTATCTGAGAAATCCCAAGTCTAGGAATTGAGAAAGGCTGTTGCCACAAAAATCACACTCAGTAAGAAGTGAGAATTTGATTAGTTGCACAAAGTCTGGGGGTCATGGGGCAAAGAATCTTCTGCCCAAGGGGTTTTCTTTATTAGAATCAACCTGTTAAGATTTTTGGAGATGCTAATTGTCATCCGTAGTGTGATCTATTTCTCCTAGCTTTGTGTCATCTGAAAATTCAACAAGTAAGCCACCTCTGACTTCATCCAAATTCTTGACAAAAAAAAAATGTTAAAGAGGATAGGATCAGAGACCAACTGAATATTTCTATTGTGCCCTTGGTAGACTTACATACTGAAGGAGAGCTTATCAGGTCAAAATTTTCAATCCACCTCTATAGCCTTGGGTTTCCTCACATTTCTCATAGCTAAAGAGTTACTTAATTCATTGGTGGGGATGGACTGGGAAAGCTTCAATGAAAGAAGTGAAATAAGAACGGACTTCTGAAGATGGGAAAGGTTGTAGTTGGCCAAATGGAATGAGGAGGACATTGTTGACAGGGAAGGGATGTTTGAGATGGCACAAAGGAGAAAGACTCTGCAAAGAATAGTAATTAGGTTTTCTGAGCTTAGAAAGGAGAGGACAATCTGAAGAATGAGTGCAAGTATTACAAGCATGAGATGGAAAGGATTCTTTTTCTGATACTGGTTGGAGTAGAAAGTCTCTGATATCCTTCCCCATCCTGAGATTCTGAGATTCTGCATTTGGAACATTTTTACTTATGACAGGCATTTTTTAAAACAATTTTAGAAAAGTTTTGTGGGAGCTTGAAGCTTATGAACCAAAAAGAGAATTTTGTTGTATCAATAAATTTGAATTACTCATACTGTCCCTGGACCCCATTAGCATGGAACATAATTGCCTATTGAGTTTAATTTGCATAAAAATTATTATTGGAGTCCAAATGAATTATCTTCTGGGGACTAAGAGGCATGAATGTGATTCTGGTCAAGGTTGTCACATTATTAATTCTAAAACCAAAAGAGTACTATTAATAGAATAAGTCATGTTTATTCCTAATTGTTTCCCTTGATGTTTTCCTTGAAACCAAAGGAGAGGACTTTTTCATGTTCTGAGTCAGGATTTTTTTGAATGTGACTTCATTACAATACCTCCTGAACACAGAGGCTGTCTTAAGTAATGAGAAGTATAGCAGGTTTGGGATTAATCAGAAGGCCACATCTTGAAGCCTAATCTCTGATAACAAATAAAGGTGGAAGTTGGATTGCATCAAAGATTTTATAGATTGGAAAGCATCTCAAAAACCATCTAGTCCAAGCTGTGCTTGAAAGGAATCCTTAGTATGACAAATCTGACAAGTAGTCATTTCATAAGAAGGAGAGAGCCCATCCAACTTTCAGAGAGGTCCAGAGGTTGAGAAGTTTTGATACGTTCATCTCTCCATACTTTGTACAGTGATTTCTTTGTTCTTGATGGTGTTGTCTGAGTGGGCCTCTGATTTTATCGGGAAAGAACTGTCCATGCATATAGGCACCTGCTCTGCAATTTAGAGACTTGCAAAATTGTATTGGCCCTGGGAAGCAAAGCATTTTACAGTCACATGACCAATGGTGGTTCAAGGCCGTCCCTGACTCTTGAGACTAGCTTATTGAATTGATTGAAGGAATGATTTTTTAAAAATTAAATCGATTTATATTGATATCACCTGCTTATACACTGTCTACCCATGTCTTATGTCTCCCCCTCACCCTTTCCTACAGAGGCATCCCTTATAATATATGTTTCTGTGTGTTTATGTGTGTGTGTGTATACATATATGCATACATACATATATATGAATACATGTATTTTTCTAAGACCCTTCCCAACAATGATCCTCTTTAGAAAAGTTTTCCTTCTCTGAGTTTTAGTTTTCTCATTTGTCAAATAAAAATGAAACTAACTAGCTCATCTACTATGTAGATTTTTATAGGAATAAATGAAATACTATGTATTAACATACTTTAAATCTATTGTATGTACATAATGCTTTCAATAAATGTATGAAAATTCATAATGATAAAAATGATGATGATGATTTCTGTCTTCATTGCAAGATAGAACTTAATCTTATTAATACTCATTTAGAAATTTTGGAAGCTTTCCAATTCAAATCTGGATTTTTATTTGTATTGTCTTAGAAATTGTCATGGTAAGCTTAAACTTTGAATGAAATGATGATGTATGGAGGCAATCCATGGACTCAGACATGGAAACTTTTCTTGTCATAGTTTTCAGGTTAATATTAGGAAATATATAATTAATATAAAATAATATTAGGAAAAACCATAAGCTCATCCTTGTTAAGTTTAAGACAGCCTGACAGATGGACACAAACCACAGTAGCTTTCCACCAAATCTGTGACTTTATCAGTGTGGGAATTTCTTCTACTGACCTAGCTTGTAAATAATCTATTACTTATAGTCCTACAGACTCAGAAGATAGTGACTAACTCAGCTATGGTCATGTAACTACTAATTAGCTAGGGTGGGATTTGAACCCAGGTTCTGCAGACTTTAGGCCCACTTCTTTACATCTTCCTTCATACTTCCTCTCTGGAAAAGGCAATTGCTATGACTTATTTCTTAGATTTCCTCTACTAAAGTCCTCCTCCAAAGCTTAATTCGGTTCAGTTCCATTTACCACGCATTTTATTAAGCCCTATGTGTGAGACATTGTGTTATATGCTAGGGTACAAACAATGATTCAGTCCCTGCCTCAAGGAGCTTACATTCTACCAGAGAGTAAACAGACAGAGGAAGGAAGGAAGGAAGGAAGGAAGGAAGGAAGGAAGGAAGGAAGGAAGGAAGGAAGGAAGGAAGGAAGGAAGGAAGGAAGGAAGGAAGGAAGGAAGGAAGGAAGGAAGGAAGGAAGGAAGGAAGGAAGGAAGGAAGGAGAAAAGGAGGAAGAGAGAGAGGGAAAAAAGGAGTGAGAAAGAGATAAACCCTTTAGCTAGTGACTTTTTGTGCCTCATAGGAAAGGGGTACAGTTTATCAGAAATGCGGAGTGCTCCCTTTTACTCCTTGAAATGGGTCAGAAGGGGAGGGATTTGACAAGTTCAGAGGGACCCCTGTCTTACAGCTCCTATCTCTTAACTTCTCTCTTATGAAACCACATATTTGATCCCCGTCAGCAAAATTTTCCTAATGTCCATAGCAGACCTTTACAAGTAGCCAATGCTCCATAAATGATTGTTGATTGTTGAATGGAATTTAATTTCATGTCAGTGCAAGAAAGGGAAAGCGGACCTAAATGCATGAAGAAGTCATTTTTAAAATGCCTTGGAATATGGTTCATTTTCAATATACCACCTTTTCCATTGCTTTGAAATAAGAGCAGGGAGATCAATAAGGCAATGATTTGTAAGTTCTCCAAAGGATATTACTCTTACAAAGATTTAGTAACACTTGTGCTAAAAGCACCTAGGACACAGTCTGACAAAAGACGAATGCTTCCTGTGCCTTTTGCAGAAAATTCTGATTAACAGTTATGAAGGAGGCTTGGCAGGGAACGAGTTGAATGGGCATGGATCTAGGTCAGAATTAAGGAGAATAATCTAAATTCAGATTTAAGAAGACAATGTAAATCAGATTATGGAAAGCCTTCCTGATTGTGAGTTCTTTCTCAAGACAAACTAATGTAAGTTGACGCGATGAAAATGGAGTCTGAGGTTTCCTATTGTAGCAATATTATATGAGAGGCCCAGTGATGTAGAAGATAAGGAGCTGAACTTGGAGTGAGAGAGACCTGAGTTCAAGTGCTGATTCCAACATTCACTGGTCGCAAACAGAGGCAAGTAATCTTCCCTCTCCGTGCCCCAGGCAGTTCTCTAAACTAGGAGTTTTTAGCCTGTGGTCCTTGGAATGATAATAGATGTCAGAACTGTCTGCAACCTTGATTGGGAAAAAATACAAATTTTTTATTTTCTCTGATTTTAGCTGAAATTTATCGTTTTTTTCACCAATAGTTGCTATAAGTTACTAAGAATTTGCAGCTCTTCTTTGCTTTATGAATTTTTGATATTTCCATTCTAGCGATCTCCCACGTTGATATGATCACAGTTTCAGATCATACATATCCTCTTCCGTAGTTTTCAATCAAAAAAGAAATCTTATAATGATGGTTTAAGTTCCTGGCCCATAGAAACAATGTCAAGATGAAACTTATATGTCAACATAAGAGAAAATGTCCTTGCAAGGCTGTTTTGTAAGGTTGAGAGTACTCTTTCACTCAAGCTTTGTTCTCCCGAGTTTTCTCCTACAATTCCTCTTGATCACTCCCAGTGGCATCCTAGTACTGCTAGTATTTAGACACCAAAGTCTCTGTCTTTGTGAACACCATCTCTTCTGTGCCTTACCCCGTGTACCAATCCAATAAAGTCAATGGATGGGACATTCTGCGAACTGTCCCTGAATGCACTTGAATACTCACAAAATAATTATGTTGTTGACATTGAAAGTGGTAGATCCTGAAGCTACCTGACAGAACGTCATGTATGAACATCTTCATGTTTAGGAAGATAGACTACACCAACAATGTGGGTTTATTGTTCTGTACACGGACTATTTGCTTTTTGACTTCCCTTTATGGAAATCTGACTCCAGAAAATGGTGGCATGGCTACACACAGTATAGCTTGCATTTGGGGATATGATGGCTCTGCTGCTTCTCCTACTTCCATGATCTCAAGCAAGACTCTGTGGGCCTCCATTCCTTATGTTTAAAATGAGGAAGTTGATGAGCTAGCTTGCCTTCTAAGGCCTTTTCCAATTCTAGACCTATGATACTTTGATCTTATGAACTGTATTTCTGTTGTGAGCACCATAATCAAGATGACTACTTGTTGTAGAAGAGATTCCTATATCCATAGATGTGGAATCAGTCGCCCCCTAAAGTCTTCCACATCTGAGATACTGTAATTCTCAATTCAACAAATATTTCAGCAGACATATTTGAAAAGTACATTGGGAAATACTTTGGACTATCTGATATGGTTTTGAGAAAATAGGCCTTTTTTGTGCTACCTGGTGAAAGGTACTCTCAAATAACATGATACATATAGAGGCTGCTGTGCTCACAGTGTGGATGGCTAGATGTTGAAGATCCCTAAGATGGTCTGTAGTTTAAATGCTAAACAATTGAAGGGGAGTATTGAGGGTTGGTCAACATAAGAGGCAAGAAATGTTTGTTGAGTTGAATAATGCTGTAGATTTAGAGTAAGAGGACCGGAGTTCTGTTGGTTCTTCTGCTTGCTACTTCCATGACCTTGAATAAGTCATTTTTGCCTCCATTGACCTCTATCCCTCATCTTTAAAACTCTGATCTTGACCAAGATCACCTGCATCCCCTTTGAACTCTCTTCATTTCCTATTCTTCTATAACTTGTTGAAAGAAGAAGTGCTAGGTGATATTTATGGTCCCAATATTTTGGATATTTGGATAGAAATAAAGTTAAATTAAGAAGATCACTGTATCATAGATCTTGAATTAGAAAAGACCTTGGAAGAAGTCATCTAGCTCAACTTTTCATTGTGGTCAATGATTTAAATGTCAGAGTGACAGTAACATGAGTCCTCCTATCACTCACCCTTTCATGAAATCTGCAAATAGACACAGTTGGTGAAGCAAATGGGAAGTCATGAAGTAAAACTAATTAGAAAATAATATTAATGACTAACAACGATTCTATTAATGACAACCAACCTTTCTATGGCATTTTATAGCGTGTGGGTTTGGTGCCCCCTTTTGACCATCTCCCAATCACACTCACAAGATGGGTCACCCAGAGGGCAGCTGGCCTTGACCCAACGTCCTCTATGGGTCTACTTTCCTAAAGCTAAACCCTAGGAAATGCCACCAATGCACTTACCTTTACTGGACAGACAGTAGGCACAAGTACTCAAAGCAAAGTCTTTTGTCATAAGAACATTAGTTTGTTTTTTTAAGTCCCTCTCTTAAGATGCAGTTTAAGCACAATCCCTCCCACCTATTAGTGCCCTCTCTCCCACAATCAAGGGAGAGGAGTTTACTCCTCTCCTGGCCTGTGCACTGCTGGTCTGGGAGCAACCAAAAACTTTTCTGCCCAGGATCTGCGTGTAGAATTCCCTCTCCACAACTTCCTCCAGCTCCACCACACCAGTGATCTTCCTCATCCCAGGGCTGCACTCAGGGCTGAGATTCAGATCAGGGACTCAATTTCCCCAGGGGCTTTAGGAGGAGGTATCCAAAAATGGATGTTGCCTCTGCAGTGACTGCTGCCAGTGGTCCAGACCGTGCTCCCCCTCCTGGATGAAGGAGCCCTCCCACTGACATTTAAAGCTGCCTGTGGCATTTGTGGGTTGAGCAATCTTGGAAATGCTGCTGCTGAAGGCTTCCTGAAGCCTGTTCCAGGTCCTGTCCCTGATGGGCCATGCTGGGCTATATTCTGCTCTGAGACCAGTGTGATAGACCTTTCCTGTAGGCCTTCCAGGATGTCCTGGGCTAGAGGTCTCCTTCATTCTGTCGTTTTGTGGCTTCTGCAGCTCTAGAATTTGTTTAGAGTCATTTTTTACAGGTACTTTATGGGTTATGTGGGGGAGCTTCTACAAGTTCATCATTCTACTCCAGCCACCACACTGTTTTTTACAGCTCAACCTCTGATAGCTGTGGCTGGCTTTCTCCTTGTCTCATAAAGGTCATTGTCTTGAAAGCTGTCTCTGTCCTGTAGAGAGAGAGCCCCACTTAGTAAAGAGCCATGAGAACATGGTTACTCTTTGGCCATCTAGTGACTGAGCTATCCTTTAATTCCATCAGTTTTGATCTGAGAACTTCCTCTCACCTTATATAGACACACATGTATGTATGTATATTTATATTTACATATTTATCCTCACTCCCACTTATCTCTCTTCCCTGCCCCTTATTTTTAGTGGTTCCATCAACTGGATTGGAGATAAGTTAGTTTTTCAGGTAAATCCTGATCAGCTCTCCCTCCCATTATATGTATATTATCTCTTTTGAACCTCACAGTATCTATGTGAATTAAGGACTGTTTTGGTGTGGTACATTGGAGAGAGTACTACTTCTGGATTCAGAGGCCTGGGTTTGAATGCTTCCTTCTCCATGAATTAGCTATGTGACTTTGGTCATGCCTTCCCTTAGCTTAACTTCCCTTGGCCTCAGCTTCTTCATATAAAAAAGGAAGGGTTTGGGCTACATGACCTCTAAAACCTCTACTAGTCCCACATCTGTGATCTTGTTTTAGAAATGAGGAAACAATCTCAGGGTCAGTGAGCCAGTTGCCTTTCTTTGTATTCCTAGCACTTAGCACAGTGCCCAGCACATAATGGACTTTAACTTCTTGTTGACTTACCTTGGCAGTTGGCAAGTATCACAGGCAGAATTTGAACCTAAGCTGTCTTGACCACAAGATCAGTGCCATATCCTCCACACTATACTGGAAGGGAACAACTGTGATTCCTCTTGAGGCAAAAATCACTTTGTTGTGGTTTTTCTTATTGCTCCCACAAGCTTCATATACCATGTATGTGGCTTCTTTTTAGAAGCAGTTTTAGTTGATAGTTGATTTTAAGTGACTATGAAAGAAGAAGAAAATATCTTCTCATACTGACAAGTATTTTCTCCCTTCCCTCTTGCTATGTCAGTAGCATTTTTTCCAGTATCTTCCTTCAAGTGGCTGGCTCCAATTTCATTAAGTTGGCTGTAATTCCTTCTTAACTCTTCCACAGAAGCATGCCATCAGTCAATCAGATACTGTGTTTGCTGGCTCACTACCTCCTCCATGCAGAAGAGAATAAAGTATAAATTGAGATGACTGGATGTGAACATTAAAGAATCATCAGTTGATATAAGAAGGTATTGGCTTTTCGTTCTTAGTGCTCCTTCCAACAGGAGCGGCAAACTAGTTGCAGTAAGGTTACAGAAATCACACCCAACTACGGGAGTATATGATAATATAGGAAAGGGCTTAATGAGGAAGATGGATTCTAATTTTTGTCAGCCAAGAGGATCTGTAGTAAATCATATGCCAGAGTCACTTTGAAACAAAGTAATGCCGTTTCTGTGCACTATCGATTTTATGTGATCAATTCTCTCTCTCTCTCTCTCTCTCTCTCTCTCTCTCTCTCTCTCTCTCTCTCTCTCTCTCTCTCTCTCTCTCTCTCAGGTCAGGAAGAAAATGCTGGCTAGGTTTAGGGCAAATGTGAACAGGTATGACAAATTCATCTTAAGTAAATTAACCAAATCCCAAGACCACCTTCTTTCCCACTCTACTCCAAGAGAACACTATTTTGAGTCTCCCCTCTGCCTTCGCTTGACCTCCATAAACGTACATTTCTGATGCCTTATTACTTCAGCATCTCTGATTGCCAGAATGCTAGCATAATAGTAACTCATGATAAAAAAATAATAACTAATAATAAAAATAATGCTAGTATAATAAATGCCAATATAATGATAACAATAATAAAGTAATTCGTTCAGTCATTTTAGTCACGATCAACTCTTTGTGAACCCATTTGGGGGATTTTCTTAGCAAAGATACTGGAGTGGTTTACCATTTCTTTCTCCAGCCATTTTATAGGTGAGGAAACTAAGGCAAACAGGATTACGTGACTTGCCCAGATTCACACAGCTAGCAAGTGTCTGAGGCCCAGATTTAAACTTATGAAGTTGACTTTTGCTGACCACCAACCCAGCACTGTCTCCACTGTGCCACCTAGCTGCCCCGTAATAGCAAAAGTCACAAAGGTTTACAAAGCATTGTACACTATTATCCCATTTGAATTTATTTAATGTGACAAACTAATCCATAGAAATGAGTAAAAGGTCTCATATGCTCTTGGAAGATTGCTAACTGAGCCTACTTCACAGTTTTCCTTCCATGCTCTAGGTGATGCAACATTGTTTTGTGGAAACAGGGCTTGATTTGGAATCAGGGGAATTATGTGTGAATCTCAGCTCTTACATCTGACATTAATATGTGATTTATTCTCCCTAGACCTAGTTTCCCATCCATAAAATGAGGGGTTCAAAGTAGACAGCCTCTGAAGGCCTTTAGAATTTGAAATAAGGAGATTTCAAAAAGGTACAACAGAAAAGGTATTGGCTATTAGAAACAAAGGACTTGGGTTCAATTTCTGTCTCTTCTGTGATGGTCTATAGGACCTTTGGCAAGTCAACTTCCACATCTATAAAATAAAGGGGTTAGACCTTTCAGATACCTTTCAGCTCTAAATCAATGATTGAATGCAAATATTTTAATGGTGGCCCTTGGGAGGCAATTATTCAACCAAAAAGAATGGTTTTAATGGTGAGAATTCTAGATGCCAAGAGAGGTCAATGAACTGGATGATTTGGAAGGAATGGTTTTGTAACACTAATCACAACACAATGCCTAACCTGCAAGGCAAAATTCTTTCAGGAGTATGAAACTGAAGGGAGCATCATTCTGAAGCTCCATTATTAAATTAAAATGTACAAGTTACACAAATCACTGAGGAAGAACCTTGACAAAGACTACATGAATTATAATATAGTATGATTTTTTTAAACATGTGAGAAAACAAACAAATTTACTGACTAGATATTATTTTGTTTGGATTTTTATTGCTAATGGAGATCATTCTTAAAAGATATTATTGAGATGTGTTCCAACATCAATGATCACATAGGTCCTCTTTACTTAAATCTTAATACTTTTAACATGAAAAGAAATTAAAATTTTGTCAGGTGAGTATTTGGGTTGAAGAAAATGGGGATGTTTAGCTGAAGATGAGAACACAGAGGAGGGGCTTTGCAACTGACTTCCATTACTTGGAATGTTATCATGTAGAAAAGAGTTTAGTTTGTTCTGTTTGGACCTAGAGAAGATAACCAGGAGCCAAGGATGGAATCAAAATGGGGCAGCATTTGAAGATATCTATAAAAACTTTCAACAGTTTGATTGATGAGCTTCTGCTCACTGGTAGTCTCTAAAGAGAGGCCAGTTCACCATTTTTCTGGTGTGATAAAGTTGGAGTTCCTCCAGATATATAGTTTGGACTAGATGGCCACTGCAGTCTCTTCTGATCCTTAAATTCTGTGATTCTGAGGGGGGAAAAAAAGAATTCCAAAATGAATGATATTGTGAAAAATCACCAACTTGGGCATGAGGCTAGGTAGTATCGTTCTAGAATGAATATGGTAGAGATTGACACCTGCCCTTCTATTTCCCACCACTTATTCACTGTGGGTGTGACCACTGCTAATTTGGAGGATCTCAGGTTTGCACTCCTTACAAGTATACTGAGGGGATTTGTGAAACAATGGGCTTATAAGTGTCATTGAGGAAAGATGCTAGCTACATACAAATTATTGTTATTATCCAATTTTCTGAATGTTTTCTTAATAAGCAGATGGGAAATTTCCATTCATGGCAAGGAAATTCAAAGGCATAATCATTTCCTTTTTGTAACTATTCACAATTTTAAGTATAGCTCTGCTTAGAGCTTGAGAGATGAACTTCTGTTCACCTCCTAAGAATTATTCGTATTTATTCCTCAGAGTGAAAATTGAATGAATGAAATGTGAGTCACTTTAGGCTGTGTAAACTAAAAAGTCGGCAATTATCATGTTGATTTGTTCAATGTAGATAGTCCAATGGGTAATTCATGCCCCAAAGTAGAACCTTTAAAGTTCTTGGGTAAATGCAGATCTGAAAAGAATTTGTTTACTTTTTGCTGAAATTTGGCATATACATCATTTCCATCAAGAGCATTCCATAGTGATAGAAATGAGATTCATGAAGTAACTGGATCAGCTTCCTGAATAGCCAATCATTAAATGAGAAATTATTTCTATTGATATGAGTATAGAGCACAATTATATCATGTTTTGGAGGCCTGCATCCAGCTGGGAGTAAAATCACAGTATGAAAAGGAAAATCCCTGCCCAGGGCTCACAGAGAAAAGGAGTTATAAAGAGTCACTGAAATACCTTCCAGTACTTCATGAAGAGATCAAATGCTGATGGAAGTGGTTCAGAGGTATGGCGAAGGCTTTAATTAAAGGCAAGGGTACTCTCTCATTATCACTTCATACTAGTTCAGACTAATAAGGCCATGATTCATTGTCAGTGGATAAGTGATGTACAGTCACCAATAAAGCAGCCTGCCATCAACTAGTGTAGCTGGAATCAGGCATCTAGCTTTGCAGCTTTATCAGTCAGGTCTCCAAATACCTCTGAGGTATTGCTCCAATGTTTGGGCATTAGCTGGATCAAACATGTTTTTCCTTTAAGGATTAGATTAGAATGCCTATCTTTACATATATATATATATATATATATATATATATATATGCATGTATATATATGTTTATACGTATGTATGTATTTTTTAATTGAGGACTACTCTTATTTGTGGTATTTCTTTTTTTGAGGGGAGTGGGAAGGGGCTTTTCAATGTCGTTGCTCTTTGGAGTTTGAACTTCTGATTGTATGGATAAAGATCCAGTGTGGAAATTCCCCTTCATTGATGCAAATCAAGAACTTGTCTGTAACTTATTAATTTAAGCTTTTATTGAGTTACCTGGGTCATTGAGAGATGGTAATGCTGGTATGAATCAGAGGCAAGCTTGAACCAAGGACTTCCCAACTTCAAGGTTGCTCCTCTTTTCACCATAAAACATTGCTACTCATTTGTTAGTGTTTCTGTCAAAGTTTAAAATGAGATTATGTATGGAGGGACCTGTCTTTCTCCATGAGGATTTTGTGGTAGCCTTGCTCAAAATATTCTCAACTGCCCTGCAGACAAATAATTAACTCTTGGAAACTGAGTACGTTAACTCTACTGAGGATCGTGTAGGTATGGTGAATTTTTTTGCATATGCAACTAAGCTGATTATATGAAAACATGGCAGATTCCAGAATTCCTCCACTAAACTTATATCCATTCAAAAGATATTAGCCTAGCAGTAAAGATGGGTAAAATCTAAGTGGAGGAAGAATGTTTACTGAACAGCTTGTAACATATAGTTCAGGGGGGCAGCCCACTGAATTATTCTTTAGATTCTTATCTTGGACAAACATTTTTGATAGACAATGAGCCAGGGGTAGAATTAAATGGAGGAGGAGACAGGGCAAAGAGTAGATCACTTTTGGGAAACTGGAAAGTATTTTAATAATGGTGCACTGTTCTTATAACTATACAAGCCTTCCCCCTCATTAGAATCAGTATTCTCTTGGTTATGTTAAATGACCGAAAACCACGGTGAAATATCAGAATGAAAGATGTGCTAACATACGAAAGGAAAATGTAACATGGATTCAAGTACTCTGCTGCTTACTTCCAAAAATGACATTTTCAAAAAGTAGTAAAAAGACATCAAGAATTGAATATATATGGTCAGAAAAGAAGGTGCTCCAAGCCTGTGAAAACACAACAGGAAATCAGATGGACATTCCAGTGCTTAACTGATATGACGAAATGTTAAAGAAACTTTAGGAAGACCTCTATTCCATTCCATTAGGTAGAGTCCCTGGCATAGAGCAGTAGCTTAATAAATGTGCGTTGACTGACTACGAAGGATTTATAGAAGGATACAGACAGAAATCCTGGATTATCATCTACCAATGTAGATAGTATCCACAGAGATAAAACTGTGTAACAACTGAGAGATGGAAGTCAACTTTTCCAGTTAACAAAAGGAAAGAAAAAATGAATTAATAAAAGTTGTATGTGAATGTGTGTGTAATGTGCGTACATGTGTGTTTATGTGTACCTGACATATCTGCCTCAACCAGTCTTCATCAGAGGTATGATGATAGGCAAGGATTCAGGTAACCTTGAGATCACAGTTTACTACACAGTATATATAACAAAAATAAATTGATAAATATATATGTACGCTATGTATGTATATACTCTATATGTATAATGCATAGGTGACACATACTATATATATTGCACATATAACGTGTGTATACACACATATATATACATATATACACATAAATATTTTCTACAGACCTCTGTTCTGCTCCTGACACTTCTCCTGGAGTTCTTGGGCAGCAAACACCATATCAACTGTGCCAGAGATACCCCTGTGATTGTTGCAGGACAATCTATTCCCTTTACTTTTATAGAGGATGGACAATGGAGGCATCCTTGAACTCCTGGGGGATAACCTCCTCTTGCCATATAACCTAGAAAATTTTAGTCAGCTTTTGTATGAGCAGTGGTCCCCCTACCTTGTAAATCTCAGCTGAAATAGAAACAGCACCAGATGGTTTGCCACATGAAAGGAGCCTAATGGCCCTCAAAACCTCTTCTTCATTTGGAAGTTCAGCTGAAGAGGGATTGACATCAACCTGAGGTAAACATTCAATGGCCTCAGCATTGATTGATGATGATCTGTTGAGAATGCTATGGAAGTGTTCAGCCCAACTCTCCAGGATAATGTCCTTATCACTAATCAACGTGGCTCCATCAGCACTGAGTAGTTGTGATGAACCATAGGTTTCTGGCCCATAAATACCTTTCAGGGAATCATAAAAGTGCTTTGAATTGTTACTATCAGCACAATACTGAATTTCTTCTGCCTTCTTACTGAGCCAGGAATCCTGCATCTCTCTAAGCTTTGCTTGTACTTTGCTTTTGATGGAATTAAATGCTGCCTTCTTAGAAGTGGATGAACTATCCTGCTGGTAAATCCTGTGGAATTCTCATTTTTCATTTAGCAGCTTCTGAATTTCCCCATCATTTTCATCAAACCAGTCTACAAGCACCATGGCAAGAAACAGAATTGTTTCCATATGAACTATCTTAGGAAGATTCTGAGGATCACTGGCAGGATAAGATACCAGACACTGATGTCCTTGCTCAAGCTGAACTGCCAAGCATTCAAATTATGCTTCAGAGAGTGCAACTCTGATAGGCTGGCCATGTTGTTCAAATGCAAAATGTACGCTTGCCACAAAGACTATTTTATGGAGAACTCGCATGGGGCAGGTGATCACATGGTGGTCAGAAGAAGTGATACAAGAACATTCTGAAAGTCTCTCTCAAGAACTTTGGATTTGACTGGGCAACATGGGAGACACTGGCAGAGGACTTCTCAGCATGGCGTGCCCCCATCAGAAAGGGTGCTGTGCTCTAAAAGCAAAGCTGAATTGAAACAGCACAAAGGAAATGTAGGATGCACAATTTTGGAGTATCTACCCCAAATGTTCACACAGATTATTTGTACCCAACCTGTGGTAGAGCATTCTGAGCTCGTATTGGTCTGATCAGTCACAGTCGGACACAATGAAATTTGATTTCATCATAGTGATGTCACTTTGGTCTTCTTCGAAAACAAAGGACAACCAGCCAAACATATATACACACACACACACATATATACACACAAACATATGTATATGAGTTAAGTGTATATGTATAGAGTTTATATATGTGCGTATGTGAATTAAGAATATATATATACTCAGCTGTTTTGTATCACATGTATCTTTGTATTCATATATATGTATTTATAGAGCATATATAAGAGTTCTGTTCATTTAGTCATTTTTCAGTCACGTTCAGCTCCTTATGAATCCATGTTGGGTTTCCTTGGCAAAGATACTAGAGTGGTTCACTATTTCCTTCTCTAACTCACTATACAGATGAAGGAATTGAGGCAAACAAGGTTAAATGTTTTGTTCAGGTTCACATAGCTAGTAAAGTGTCTGAGGCTAGGTTTGAACTCAGGAAAATGACTTCCTGACTCTCAATCAGGCTACTCACATATAATATTTAAGAATACAAGTAAATATATGTGTGCATGCAACACAACACAATTGTGTGTATGTATGTTGTGTGGCATACACACATGCACACACACACACATTGAGAAAAAGAGTAAGCCAGAGAGAGAGAGAGAGAGTGTGTGTGTGTGCATGTGTGTGTGTGCATGTGTGTGTGTGCATGTGCGTGGTGTGTGTGGCATGTGTGTGTGCATGTGTGTGTGTGCATGTGTGTGTGTGTGCGTGTGCGTGTGTGTGCATGTGTGTGTGTGCGTGTGTGTGTGCATGTGTGTGTGTGTGCGTGTGTGTGTGCGTGTGTGTATCCCTGGATTTCAGATCCAGGCAGCTAGGACCACATTCCAAGTCCTGTCCCTTATCGCCTCTGTGAACTTGAACCCAAGAAAGTCCCTCACCTCCACAATGAAAGGTGTGAAATGTATGACCTCTATAGTCCCTTCTAGTTCTGAGTCCATGATCTAATAAATTAGGTTTCAATTTGAACTTTTAGTCTGAGTAACATTTGTAAGCACAACTGAAATCCTATGCTTTGAAAACAGGGGCTAATGTCCAGAGATAATGACTGATTTCTCCTCCTGTCATCTATCTATTTGTATGTATGCATGTATGTATATGTGTGTATACACATATGTATGCATGTGCATGTACATATATACGTATATATAATATGCAAAATGAATTATTTTTCTAAAGTTACCATTGAGTATAATGAATCTGGTACAATGATATTTTTTTCAAATGATATTTTTTTCAAATGATATTTTTTTCATTTTTTTTTCATTTTTTTCAAATGATATTTTTATCATTTGAAAAAAATAAAGTGTATGTGTATATATGTGTGTGTGTACACACACATATGCATACATATATTATATATATACATATACACCCACACATATGTCCATGTACATATATATATATATATCAAATTTGTTTAAAATAGTAGGCATGTAATTGGGTTTCATTTGTTTTAACTAATACAACTTTCTGACTTTATTCATGCCCATTATGTATTTATAATTTATGTTATATATGTTATATATGTACTAGAGACGTGTGTGTTCATGTGTGTGTGTGTGTGTATGTGTGTATGATTTGTTTGGACCTGCCATTTCATAAGTATGAGAGATTCTTGATATGGAAAGTCTTTCTACTCACTCATTGCATATAGTCTTAGCAAGCTGCTTGGGACATTGACAGTCTCAGAGCTAGAAAGGTTCTGAGGCAGCCTTTGAATCCAGAACTTCTTGGCTCCAACAATGACCTCTATTTATTTGATCACACTATCTCCTCTGTTTACTCTTGATAAAATAAATATAAACAGGAAACATGATAGTTCTTTGATGGGAGTCAATCTATATTAGATTCCAGGCCCAGATTTTCCATTAACCATATGTATACCACTATATACCACTGTCACCCCCTTGAGTTTTGATGATCCCAACGTGATGGGTTTGTGACACTCTTAGGGTTTGTTTTGTTTCTTTGGAGATAAGGAGTAAGGGAAGTAAAAAAAAAAAAAACAAAAGAAAACAATTGTAACAGAAGGTTGCTGATTGGGAGAAAAGCATTCCAGGAATCCTTTGGGACCCAAGACACCTTAAAGTATCTCAAAGGTTACCTCTGCGTAAATATGAGAGAATTTATGGAGATGCTCAGCTTTGTTTGGAGGCAGAGTGCATTCACTGAGCATGTAAGGTCTAAAGGAAAAAGAATATCTTTCTCTATTCAGGTCAAACTGCGATGTAAAATGGAGATGATTTAAGTCTACTTAGTGATAGGAGTAGACTTTAAGTAGTCTCTGATTTTAATGTGTCATCGTGAAAAGCCCCCTAAGGGAATACTAAGGGAGGACTGCTGTACAGTCAATCTCAGAAGCAGAAGGTTGAGAAGAATTTGCTAGCATGAGTGTAGGCTCCTAAGTGACAAGAAAGTGGAGGCCAAAGAAAGCTCATTGTTAATCCACTCATAGCTCTCTAAAGGACGCTATCGGCAGATGGCATTCTCCGAAGGATGGCCTTTTGTTCTTGGGTTTTGAGTGCGGTTCTAAGTGTTCACAGGAGGATGAGATGCCCCTAGCTCTTTTGTGCCTCCTGAACCCATGCTTCCTCATGGCACCTCTCCAGCTTCAGCTGCTGCCTCATCTTTAAAACCAGAGGAATACGTAAGGCATTTGAGTTTGAGGCCTTGAACTCACAGAACAAAGAGAGGATGAGTAATGATGACAGTGGTTGTTTGAAAGAGGAAAGATGCAGTTTATAACTTTTTGTGGAATTTAATAGGTTCTTTCAATGGTATCTAAGCCAATCCAATCCAACAAGTATGTATGAAGCACCTATTCCATCACATTTTCTTCCACAATGCTTCTTAAACCGTGGGTCACAACCCCATATGGGGTCACAAAATTTTGGCAACAGTAAAAGGTTTCTGAATGCACAGCAATCAAAAATTGATTTAAAATCAAAGTTGCAACAAGTCTGAGGTATTTCTGGCAGCACTTATCTATGTTGCTTTGGCAACTTCACTATAGCCTTGTTTCTGAACACAAAGCATGTGCACTTTGTATGGTACATGGCCTCAGACCACACAACTCCAACTAATGCTGCTGAAACAGTAAAAAGTCAAGACTGGAGAGTGGAGAAAAGTTGTGGGTGTGTAGAGGGTGCTTTCTCCCTAGAAGTCTGTCTGCCAAGGAAATCACAGGGAAGGAGAAAGAGGAGAAGTGCCTACTTCTGCCCACATAGGTACTGAGCTGAAAAGACAAAACAGAAAACATTCCTTGCCCTTAAGGACCATTTTGTAAGTTCTTCCTGCTAGCCTTATTTAACCTGAAGTCACAGAATCTCAGGCATAGATGGGACTGAAAGCAACAGGGCACCCTGAGGGAGACACAGGAGACAACACATGCCATGCAAGTCAAACCACAACCACTACTTTGGCCACCTCCTCTTCTCTTACTCTGATGGAGTCAGCACAAACCCTGACCCTAAAAGTCATGGCAATGTCAGTCCCCCACAAAACTCCAGATATGCTTCTCTCCCAGCACCCACAGCTATCATTTAGGGGAGAAATCATTGTGGAGAGGGTGCCCACCTTCCACTTCAACATAAGCAGCAACTGCTGATCAAGGGCCATCAGTAAGAATCTAGGCACAAGAATACCCCACTACACCCACCCCCTAGTCATACCACTAGCCCAGCTCTCACTGGCATCATCCTGAATAAAGGCCAACCAG
This sequence comes from Bettongia penicillata ogilbyi, assembly GCA_023548195.1. Lineage (NCBI taxonomy): Eukaryota > Metazoa > Chordata > Mammalia > Diprotodontia > Potoroidae > Bettongia > Bettongia penicillata. The sequence continues at coordinate 5,633,267 of JAJHZJ010000496.1, forward strand.
TCTCACCAAATGTCAACCAATTACCATATACAGAGCAGACAAGCTTGCCTAGTTCAATAAGCAATGTACCCTAAGGGAGAAACAAGAGGCTACTGTTTCTACTCTCTGTTCCACATGCAAGGGGAACATACTAAATCCCTCTTCCACATGACAATCTTTCAGTATTTGAGAATATTTATCAAGATCCTGCCTACCAACAAGTTTCATTTTCTCTTTTCCAATCTTCTTCCATTTTATTTACATTATCTTCTGTCAGATAGTGCCCCTTTCATATGTGAGTTGCTTGGCTATTTAAGGGGATAGAAAATGAACTTTTAATGTAGGAAATTAATTGTTACATAAACCAAAATAATTATATCAATTTATAAAGGATGGTAGGGAAGGACCCCTTTCATATCTGAACAGTTTGGTTGTAAAAGAGGGCAGTTAAAAAGAGATTTTACATATGAAAAACTCATAAAACCCAAAGGTTAAGAATTAGTTTTCAAGTCAAATGTGATAGAGAAATACAGTGTTAGAGCAAATAGAGAATTGAGAGCACATAGTGGATAACAGAGAAATCATGGAGGCCGCAAGTCATTGTGGTCTATCCATTAATTTGTATGTGACTTCTTAAAGTTTGAGAAGTTAAAACTTACAATGTGGTAAATCAAATAACTATTTACAACTATGGAATGATTAAATATGGAATGTTGATTCCATGAGGAACAAAAGGCAGAGATGATAAGCTTTACCTTATGTGGGCAAAACTAGGACCAAGTTGGTATGATTTGAGCCATTGTACTGCAAGTGTCAGTAAAGTTGGAAGAATTAGTTAAAGGGATATGATTTGAGAAGATAATATGAAGTAATCAAGATTTTAGCAGAAGAATCAGCCCACAGGAGGACTTTAGGTGCTGAGCTAGGAATTGTGATTGGCAGGAAGAGGACTGACTGTCATCGGAAGAGAACTGGATTTCAGTTTTGTCATTTCTTGCCAACCCACCCTCCCCCCAGGACATCAAATAAAGGCTGGGAAACCACTCTACTGGTGTGTTATATATAGTGGTATAAAGTCAAATAGAAATCACAAATCATACATAAGGATTCCCACAAAGCCTAATGTCTTATTTTTTAAAATGTAATGTTAAATGTGTTTTACTAAACTTTTACTTATTTTTCTAAACATCTTCCATGTTTTAATCTGGTTTGGCAACACTAAGGAGTCCTCCACCCAAAAAGGAAACTGTACTACTTGTTTTGATCTTGGGTTTTTAGGAAGATTTTCCCAATATTGAACTCAAGTCTGACTCCTTACAGTTTCCACTTACTGCTGAGCTCCAGTATCCCACAATTAATTTGAGTACATTAAGGAACATTTCTTTTCAAAGCACATTAGCATAAAATGAGTTTTTACAAATAGTAATTTTTAAGTATAAAAATAAACTTGACTTTGCCAATTACCAGAATGTATTGTATTCATAGACCTAGTGCTTAATTTAGAGACCGATGCTTAATACTTATTTGTTGAATTGAGTTAATACCCACTTAGGTCTTAGTTCATAATGGATATTATGTTACAAATAAAGTTTTTAAAAATCTATGCTTTGTTATAAATGTTCTGTAATACAATATAATTCTTAGAAGAAAGTCATTCTTCTAAGCAAGGCTGTCCTTAATCTGGCTGTGATTTTAAGTTGATAAAGCTTTCCTGGGCAAGAAATTCCTCTTCAGTCAACTTACAATTAAAAATATTATTCCATTCATCTGACTTTTTTTCCCCTCTTCTATGATTAAAAGTTGGCTGTTGAGGGAAGGAGTGGGGAGGAATTGACCTTTTCCTTGGTTTTCAATACAATACTGTAATCAGTTCTCACCGTGATTTTTCTTGAGGGGAAGGGGACAGTACAGCTGAAATTAAGTCTCCCCCAAAATGGGAGGGACGTATTTGCTTAGACAAAATCTAAATGTTTGTACTGTCAGATTATTTTCAAAATATTACAGGTGTGAGGAAGGGGTAGAATTAATTTGGAGGAAAATTATGGCTTGCAGGCATATAACACAATCAACCTTTGAAAGGCAAACACCTCTTTCCAGATTTCTTGGTTAGGAAATGAAAACTGTATTCAAATGCTAAACAAGGGGGAAAATGATGGTAGTGATAGAAACTTCTGGGGAAGGAAGGGGAAAAAAAAGGAACAGAATTCTGTGCCTACTTTTTGAAAGAGATACATAATTGCTGTTGTGATCAAGGTGTTGATTGGTTGATTGCACAGTCTTAAGAGTGCTGTCTGATGGGGGAATTCAAGGTAATGGACAGCTCCGTTCATGACTAAATGGCAAACATGGAGCTGATCTCTTTGAGGATGGAAAATCGATAGTCTATTAGATTCGTTGAGAGAAGTCGGTGAGAGAAAGCAGGCTGCGTTTGCTTGCATTGCCAAGGCTACACTAATTAAGCCCCTGCCTCAAGATGGAGTAGAGCCTGGAGAATTGAATGGCTAATGAAATTCCGGCTCAAAGTAAATGAAGCAACTTTACCATAAGGCACATTGACAGACAATTAAACCTCTTTATCAATGCAGCTTTCATCCAGAAATACAATCTCATATGGCAACTATAAAATAAACTGGGGTCAGCCTTCACTGTAAATCTTTCTTCACTTTAAAGTTGGGCTCATGGCATCCATATTGTTTTGACATTTCTGTTTATTTGCATTCAAAGCTAATCAGAGTTACATTTCCTTTTCCTAAATGGAAGTGCCTGTGGTATCACATTTGTGAAGGTATTTCAAGAAAGATTTTGATTAAACTGCAAGTTGACTAAGTGCAAAAAAAGGTTTAACTCTTCCTCCCCTCCTCCACCAATCCAGTTTTGAAGTGGCTTATAGGAAGTGGGGGGAGATAGTCTAAAACAATTCTTCTCTATAAGCTCATCAAGGAATTTTGAATTTTCAAAAAGTAGACAAGTATCCAGATAAACATACATATCTTCAACAAAATCTCATGCTTCCCCTTTAAAAAACATCACCATGGCAAAGTAGAGTCATTGCCTTTTTCTAAAGGAAGGGTCTTTGCTATGGATTGTTCTCTTTCTGGGGATCTATGGTCACAGAATTACTTTGGAGGTCTTTGTCTATGTCAGTAAGAAAATACAGTGTTTTCAAATAAGTATGCTGCCTGACAACAACAAGCTTTCAAAAGCAAAGAATGAAACAACCCAAGAGAGGACAAATTGCTTGGTCTTGTCATATATAATGTCATATGTAATTAAGGAACTGTGCATGTTTAGCCTGGGAAAGAAAAAAAACTTGGAATTGATAGGATGGTCAGAGGACCTTGCTTTTAATTCTGGTTCTGCCATTTAGTTCCAGTATTTGTAATGGACCAAAATTGGACTTGGAATCAGGAAGATTTGGGTCTAGGACAGTGAATGACATTTAATTCATGTCTATTATGGTGTATTCAGTTCAAATTCCACTTCTCTGACTCATACTATTGATACAGCCTTAAGCAAATCACTTGACTGCACTTGGCCTTAGTTTCCCTCTTTGTAAAATCAAGAGCTTGAACTAGTAGCATCTAAGTTCACTTCTCTCTTCACATCTATGATTCTGCCATTTGTCTTATTACTATCCCATGAAAATTGTGTGAGCAAGTTAATCTATATGCCTGCTCTTTTTGTGGTTTCTAACAGAAGGGTTGGATAATAGTGAAAGAGTTCCTAAGAATCCTAAAGTTTAGGGTCCAATTTCATCACAATTGTCCTCATCATCATCATCATTGCACTTATATAGTGCTTACTATGCCAGGTACTGAGCTAAACACTTTACAAATATTATCTCTTTATTCTTACAACAAACCAAGAAGATAGGTACTATTATTATTCCCATTTCATAGTTGAAGAAACTGAGGCAAACAGAGGTTAAGCAACTTACTCAGGGTCACACATGTAGCAAGTGTTTGAGGCCAGTTTTGAACTCAAGTCTCTTGACTCCAGACCCAGCATTCTGTCCACTCTGTTCTCTAGCTGCCTCTAAGCTATAAAGGATGAGCACATCTAAGTAGAAGTCACAATGGTATGGAGGAAAGACAATCAAGGTATTCTCAAAATCTAAACTTTTTTTTCTGCCAGGTAATGCAGCATTATTGAATATGAAGATTATATATCTTAACATACAGAAAAGTTGGATCTGTTCAATTTTTGTTTTTGGTTTTTTTTCAGTTGATAGAGGTAACAAAATCCTATACTCTGAGAGACCTCTTTGGCATTCTGGTGAAGCCGTGTGATGTTTCTCAGAATGTTTTCATAATTAATTTTAAAATAAATAAATAAAACAGGATTCTAGAGGAAATAATTACATTGAAATACAAAGTGATACAAAAGTCAGTGCAGTTTTTAAATTTTAATAATCTGGAATGCACTAAGACTTTTGGAAAATCCTGGACAATTAATGAACTCAAAATAAATAAATAAATATGGTTGCCTCCAATTAAGAAGCCTGCCAATATTCCATTATTCCAGTGATTACTTCACGTCATGGACATGCACCGTCCAACCATGTGGCTTATTCATGCCTTCCCTTCCTATTAGACTCATGTCCATGTCCTCTCAGAAATTCACCTTGTGGGTCCCTTCAGCATGTGGACATTTTCCTTAAGTTTTCTTGATATCTTCAATCAAATAGATGAGTTGTCCATGGGTGGTCCCTTGCTTTCATCACAAGGTCAACCCATACTCTTCTAACCAGAATCTGAAGTATGTCTTAATAAAGCTGTGAGTAAAAGACAAAAAAGACAATAGTCTAGCTTGCATGCTAAGTAATTCCCAAAGTAAAAGTAATATTCTGATTTAAGTCGATGTATTCACCAGTTGGAGTGTGTGTGTGTATGTGTGTGTCTGTGTGTGTGTGTATGTGTGTGTATGAATACATGAAAAGGGCATATTTACTGAATCATTTGCACGGCTGCATGCAGAAATTCATAAAGGATGGCAATGGGTCAACTTAGCCCATCCCTTTCTGCTAAATCTATAGAACCCACATGCTTATTTAGAAAGGAAAAAAGATGTGAATCAAAACCTAAGAGGAAACAGGCCCTTAAACAATAACCTTTGAAAATAGTCTGTAGTTATCACTGTCCTTTTGGGGGGATTAGAAAGCCTAATGAGCTCTTTTATCTATTGTTTCAAAAATAATTATGGTTTAATTCCCCTGTTAATAGCATTCTCCTCCCTACATCAACTTCTCTGTACATATTCTCCTGCTATTTGTGAAATTAATTAGTTTTTGAGAACTTTAATCCTGTCTGTTATGAGAAAACGGCAAATACTTGGATGCATTTCACAGCAACTTTTGTGTCAGATGTTGAACTTAGAAAGGCTCCCATTGCCAGACTACCATGTGACAGCCATGGCTCCACAAGACTCACCTGCTACCTCATTTTCAGTAATGCTTTATCTGACCAGCATCTGTCAGGATGGGGTTGGCTATGTTGCTTAATTGCTAACTGCACGATTCCTGCAAGAAAATATTGAAATGTAATCACGCTTTTATTGTTGAAATTCCTAACTTTTTTTTGGGGGGGGCGATAATCAGTCTTTAATTTCTGGTGCTTTATTAGAATATTTATGATTAGAAGCTCAGTTATACAGACATTCTTTTAAGCTTCAGATGGTTTTTTCCAGTATTATGTTGGGCCTGCCCTCAAGAATCAGTTTGGTGAGTTCTAAAGTAATTGAGAATTCAAGGCATCTATAAAGGAAAATTATGATTTCTTGCATCATTTTTGACTTGAGTAGTTCAATTCAACAAATGGTAAAAAACATATATATACATACATGTATATGTCTGCATACATGTATGTATTGATAATTGTATATATATAAAATCTCTGCATGTATATATGTATATACATATAAGTACATCAGTGTTCATATGTATGTGTGTGGGGGGGGGTATAATGACTATAACAACATAAATTGGAAACAATCCACAAAAAATTAAAGTGAATATTGTGAAATTCTAAAGAATGAACATGACTCCAAAGATGATCTATGAATAGACAACCCCATCCTGCCCCTTTGCAGAGGTGAGAGGTCATGAATGTGGTACATTGAAGAATATTTTTGGATTTTTTCAAAGCATTTGAAAGTTTTGCTGATTTTTTCCCTCTTTTTTCTTTTTATTATTTATTATATGGGATAACTCTCTAGGAATGAGGTAGGAGAGGAATGATGAGGAAAATTGTGATGATTTTAAAAAATAAATCAATATCATTTATTTTAGATATATGTATGTGTGTGTATATACACACATATGCATGTGTATGAAAGAAGGAAGGAAACAGAATTTGAATACCTACTATGTACCTGGCATTGCTTTAAGTACTTTACAAATATTAATTCATTTGACAACAACCCTCGGAGGTAGGGACTTCAACTACACACACACACACACACACACACACAAATGTCTCCCCATTAAAATGTAAGATCATTATGAATGGAGATTATTTCCTTCTTTGTACTTATATCTCCAGTGACTAGCATATAGTAGGTACTTAACCTTGTTACTCAAGGGATTGTTTAAGAGTCTACAATGTATCAGGCACTCTGCTAGAGACTGGGGATATTAAACCAAAAAATAAAAAGTCTTTGCCCTCTACTAATTGACACTCTATTTTGGGGGCAGTCACATACAGACAGATAAGCAAATAGAAGGTCATTTGGAGTTAAAGCAGGGGATAAAAATTGGAGGAATGGCTCCTGTGGGATATTGCACTTGAGCTGAGCCTTGAATGGAGCTAGAGATTTCATGATGGAGAGGGAAAGAGGGAAAGACAACCTGCTATAGAGTATAATCAGTCAAACAGACTTTGGGGAACATGGATTCAAATCTTGCTGCCAGAAAATACTAATGGACTGATGCTGAAGTGCTAACAACCTTTCAGTGCACCAGGCAACTCTCTAAGATGATAAATTATGACAAGTTGCCCAGTCTGCAAGAGAAATTGGTATGTATGTGCATGCACGCGTGTATATATAGATAGATGCCAAACCTTCTACGTGTATTTAAGGAATTCTGCTGAATGCTACACATTTTCTGGTCTATAGAGTTATGCCTGTTAATTAATAACTTTTAGCCTTGGAAATATAGCTAGTATTTCTCCCCAGGCTTGTTAACATGTGAATCTACAGATGTTCACAGGGTTGGCTTCCCCTTACTGAGAATTTCCCTTGATTTATAGTTATTCACTTGTATAGTCCATTGGGTACCATGATGCACTTCCCTCTAGTTTTCTCCTGGCTTGTTTGTATCCCAGAGCTTCTGGTGAGCTATCACATGCACTCTTTTCACTTACATGTTTTTGTTCTGTCTAGAATAAACACCATATGATCCTTCATGGAAAAAGTCCATTTTCTTTCTTTGAGGTTAGATATTCATTATGGGTTTTTAGTTCAGAGACCCAGTAGAAAAAAAATAGAGATCTCTATTCCATGGTTAAATATGTGGTTCAATTCAAACCAGATTTTTTAAAACAAATATACCAATATGTTAGGCATTTGATGTGCTTCCATATTTTAATGGGTCTGTTATCTCTTCCATGTGTATACTCCCTTCAGTGGTACAGATTGCAACTCAACTATGCCTTTGCAGGTATGATATTTTTTTTCCATTTTCTCCTTGGAATCCTCTATAAGCAGTCCACTTAATCTGCTGGGCCTTCCTCTGCATCTCTTAACATTATGAAGGTACCAGAGCAGCATTTACATGTGCTCTCCCTTGTTCCAACCACATGCCCTAGCAAGCACCCTGGCATACACAGGAGGACCTGCTGCACAAATTCTTAAATCCACTTTTCTAAAAGGAAAGCAACTTTGGGGGAGTCAACAATCTTCTTTAATTACATTCACCACCAGAGAAAATACAAGCAGAGGAAATAAAGACCAACAGACAAGGCTTCCAACTGTCTGACCATAAGCAATACATACATCGCAGATCAACAGACAGATCCAACTGCCTGACCATTGTATACATATAGAGTTACCAGTGAGAGAAGTACCAGCATCTAGGTTTTAAAGTGGGGAGAGGTGGTAATTAATGGCTACCCAGTGTCTCATCTGGTCATATCACACAAATGGTCTTCCCAAGAGTAAGCCCCCAAAGCAAAACCTCACCTCAGAGTATACACACACTTTTCAGAGCTGGAGGGCACGATCCTTGTGACCCAGTGCCTCATTAACAATTTAAAAAGGTGTGAGCCTTCCTACAAAACAAGCCTCCCCTGATCAAGCTTCCCCAATGGACTACACATGAGGCCTATTAATGGGTAGGGGAAGATTTTTAACTCTCATTACCACTACACCAGCCTAGATTCTTTTATAGCTTCTCATCTCCTTGAAGATAACATTTAAAACAGTTTTCTCTCATATATTTCATGATAATAATATGTGTCTTTATACCTGCTGTGTATCTTCCATTGTCCTTTGGACAAAGGTTTGATCCTTTAGCATCTGTGGGGTCAAAAGCTTTAACCTGGCATGAGGGCATCAAGTCCAATGCCCTCGTTTTTTACAGATGAGGAAAATGAGCCAGAGAGAGGCCAAATGACTCTCCCAGGGATGCATAACTGCTTTGAGTCTAAGACACTTTGAACTCACGTCTTCCTAATTCCAAGTCCAGGGCCTTATCCACCACACCAGGCTGACCATGATATCGGGTATCCTCAGCCATAGAATAATATTGGAAGCACATAAGAAATGAAAAGGTGCTTTGTTAATTAGGTTGAGGAAGAAATTTTAGTTTACTGAAAGCTCTTCATGAGTTCCCAGATGTTGTTGAACCAGACACTCTGCTAGAGACTGGAGATATTAAGCCAAAAAAGTAAAAAGTCCTTGCCCTCCAGTAACTGACATGTTCTGACAGAGAAATAAACAAATGGAAGGTCATTTGGAGTTGGAAAAGGGGATACAGCCTATTAAGGGACAGAGATGGGAAGAGGTATATTTTGAGGAGAAAGAAGATAATCAGGAGTTACAGGAGTTTTTAAAATCATAATGAGACTTTGTCAAAATGGGCAAATAGGATTAAGCAGGTACTTGCTAACATATCTGCCTCTAAAATAAGTGGAACTAGGAGATGAAGCCTGTCATCATCCATCACCATCATCATCGTCATCAATCACAACAACAAATATTCATATAGTAACTTTTCTCTGCCAGGAACTATGCTAAGTGCTTTATAAATATCTTAATTTTATCCTTGCAGCAACCATTGAGGTAGGTATTATCATCATCACCATTTCACAGATGAAATTGTTCTTCATTTGTTTTCGTTCATATCTGACTCCTCATGACCGTATTTGGGCTTTTATTGGCAAAGATACTGGGGTGGTTTCCATTTCCTTTCCAGTTCATTTTATAGCTGTAAAAATGTTGCAAACAGGATCAAATGACTTGCCCAGGGTCACACAGTTCATTTTGAATTCAGGAAGATTTATCTTCCTGACTCCAGGGTCAGCATTCTATCCATATAGACAAGAGAAACTGACTCACATAGAGATTAAGTAATTTGCCCAGAGTCACACAGTAAGTGTCTTAGGCCAGATTTGAACTCAGGCCTCTCTTTCTGTCTCTAGATGCAGCAGCCTATCTATGTCACTTTTCTGACCTTCCCTTCCTTCAACTCTAAAATGTGAGGGTTAGACTGGATGGCCCCTTGGGGATCTTCCAACTCTAAATCCATGGGATATGAGTTGTTCCCTTAGTAGGCACCTCATTTCCCATCACCTTGCACAAGTCATATTCTATGTCTATAAGGCTCTCCCTCCTCACTTCAGCCTCTGATTCCCTGGATTCCCTCAAGCCTTAGCTCTGCTGCCACCTCCTAGAAGAAGCAATTCCTCAGTTCCATGGTCCTTCACAGTCTCCTTCTCTTCAAATTACCATGTATATTCTTTAGTCAATCAGTAGGTCAATACACATTTATTAGGTACCTACTGTATGTCAAGCATTGTGATAAGAGCAAAAAATATGAAGAAAATTAATTAAAAATAGTGCCACTTTTCAAGGAGCACCAAAGTTTAATAGGAGACACAGCATGTAAACAATGATAATTATCCCTTCCCCATTGCTGAGTAGGTAGGGGCACAGTGCCCCTTGTGATCTGGAAAACTTGCCTAAAATTTGTTGGCTCTCCCTTGGTACCAGGGGAAAAAATCTGAAGTAGGAAAAAAATAAATTATGTTGATATTATCTAAACCCTGTACATTTATAGTTTTGCATTTCTGAGTTTCTAAACCTTTTCCGTGTCATCTCCTGGCCTTTGCATGTCTTCCGAGGGTTTCACAAAATTCTCCAAAACTTCCCATTTAATTTCTTATTCCCACTTGTGATATAATGAAACCACCATGGGGAATTCTGTCGCAATGGGGAAGCGATAACTATACATACAAACAAGCTACTAGGAAACAATCAGCAGGCGGAAGATATGTAACTGTGTTTACATGTTTATGTCTCAGTAGAATGGCAACTGCTTGAAGGCACAGACTTGTTTCCTTTTAGTCACTGAATCCCTAGTACCTGCTGTGATTCCTGAAACATAAAGCGAATGATTTTTTGAACAGGATTATAAGAGGAGCTGAGGCTGTATGTTTCAGAGAAAACATTGATAGAGGAACTTTCCTCACCTGGAAATTCTTTATAACAATGAAATCATAGACTTAGGTCCTATCTCTTTTAAATGTGTGTGTGTGTGTGTGTGTGTGTGTGTGTGTATGTTATGGATACCAATCACATTCCATAAAGCCTAAACAGTCCTCAAGTGTTTTTTTTAATACGCATAACATGAAATTAATAGAGTTACAACGGAACTTAATTATATTAAAATAAAGTTGTTTTTTTTAAGTGCATGGGCTTCAGTTTAAAAACTCTTGCCTTAAATGAAGACTAGTTTTAATTCTGACACCAAATGATCTGAGTGAGAAGTGGGAAAAACAAGTGTAGTCAAACATCTGGAGGTCAAAATCAACAGGGAAATTAATTGAAACACAGTATGCCTGCAATTCCACATCTGTAAAATGGAAATAAAATATCATCCAGCCTGAACTCCCCCTTTGTGGAGAAGCTATGGAGATTAATTAGAGAAGTCACAAAGAGGCTTTGGACACTCCAATTCCACTCTTTAAATAAGCTCAGGAAAAGGCGGGGATATTATTATTGAAGGATGACCACTCCAATTCACATCTCTCTCTCCTGACACAATGCCATTTCAGTGATATTTGCTGAAGCTCCTCTATTCTGCTCACTGCACAGCATGGTTATGACACTGATTAACTGCCCTGATGTAGAAGCAGAATATGCTTTACATCTTCAGTGGTATCGAAAAGTGGTCCTGAAATGTCATTTGTGGCTCTAGCTTCTCCATTAAAATGATAAATTCAAACATCAGAGAGCCAGATTGAATTGATTTGGAAGTCTTTATTTATCAACCTACCACATCTTAGAGATTAAAGATAGAAGGATCCGAGATTTTTTTCCTTGATTTTTGGACCTTTATTCTTTTAAAGGCTATTTTTGTACTTCTAAAAAATAAGCACAAGTTATGCAGTCTGCATTTTGATCCTTCCTTCCAGGCTTATGCCTACATCTTTTTATAGTGTCTCCCTCAATGGAGCTTCCTTTAGGGGAAGTGGGAAATCTCCCACTTTCAAGTGCCATTGATGTTGGAGGGTATGCAATTCAAGATGGAATGAGTCAAGACGGATGTATATTTGGATTATCTTTATGTTTAATAACTCAGAGAGAGAGGTATGTGGCAGAGTGGATAGAATGTTTGCCTAAGAATTAAGAAGACCTGAGTTTAGGTCCCACTTGTGGTACATACTAGGCATATACGCTTAGACAAGTATCTTAGCATATCGCTATTCTAGGGTATTATATGACTAAGTTACAAAGAAGGTGTCAGCACACATCAGTAAGAAGGAGTTTCCTCAACCAGGAATTCCCCATACCAATAAAATCATACATCTAATCTCAGTCCCTATACATATCTCACAAGTGTCTTTTTTTAAGAAAATGTGTTTTAAAGCATTTTCCTTAATAATAAAAAATATAAATCAATGCAAATCAGCAAGCATGTATAAGGAACACACAATACAGTGCAGGGGTGGCTAGGTGGTACAGTGGATAGAGCACTGGACTTTGAATCGGGAAGAATCATCTTCATGAAGTTAAGTCCAGCCTCAGATCCTTACTAGCTCTGTGACCTTGGGCAAGTCAAATTAATCTTGTTTGGTTTTGTTTCTTATATATAAAATCAACTGGAAATGAAAATGACAAATCACCTCAGTATCTCTGCCAAGAAAACTCTAAATAGGGTCACAGAGAGTCAGACATGGCTGAAAAACAACTTAACAGCAAAAGCATAATGAGAAAAAGTGATAAGAATCAGCGGGCAATCCATATGCTCCACTAGCATTCATACAATGTCAAGAAATTTCTAATACTACTCTTCAACACATTTCCAAAGTCTTGTAGAGGTCATAAGGTAGGACATGGAGAAGAATTTAACAAGCACAGAAATAGTGGATGGTAGTGGATGGGGTGGGATGTGCACTGATAGAGAGAGTAACTACATTAATGAGATTTCAGATCCATGTAAGTATCCACAGCTGTTGCCAGGAACGGTGCTAAATTCTAGAGATGGAGAGGAAAAAAAATATATTATATATATATATATCACTGGCCACAAGAAAATTATATCCTACTAGGATAATAGGAAATGTACTTAGCTCAATAATATGATGGAATTATGATTTCTTCAATAGGGTAACACCCTCCAACAGTACAGATTATAAGCCACCCATTGCTTCTTTCCTTATGTGACTCTTGTCCATTATTCTAACATCTTCCTGAGGGTCCATCTGAAATGACTGATGTCTTTTTCATATATTCTAACAGGTAGGTGTTGTAGTGTTGGACTTGAATGAGGAAGACCTGAAGTCAAATCCACACTCAGGCAGTTATTAACTGTGAGACCCTGGGCAAGTCACTTGACCTTTGCCCACCTCAAATTTGTTTGTTTTGTCTAGAAAAAAAAATGGTATAATAATGGCTCCTACTTCCCAAGGTTGTTGTGAAAATAAAAGGGGATGATGTTTGTAAAGAGCTTTGTGAATGGAAAAGTTCTACAGAAATGCCAGTTATCGATAGCAGGTGATAATGAGTATTGATTCAGGGAATTTGCTCCCTAGGAATTTCCCATACCAAAAATCATAATTCTGGTCCAAAAGAGTCATGTGCTACAACATAGTATATGTTGTGAAAACTTTCTAAGGAGAAGAGCCACTTTTCCAAATATTTAGACTTGATGTCAGGAAAACTCAGTAGTTATAAGTATGGAAAAAATGGAGATGATTGCCTTAGGAGAAAATGGCTCCTAACTCTCCCTCAGTGGAGTTCCTTAAACAAAGACTGCAAGACCATTTCCAGGTCTGTGTTATAGTAGGGATTTCCCTTTGGGATATAGTTAGACTTCATAGTCCCATTCACCTCCAAGAGTCTAATTATTCTACAGTGATGGATCTGGCGTCTTCTGGATATAGCTACTTTGCCAATGATACAAACCAGGATCTGTACATTCCTACCTGTCCTGTGCTTAGTGAAAGGGAGTAGGGAGAGATATCAAATTCCTTCTTTCCCCTTACACTGGTAAGGGATAACCCTTGCCCAGAAGGAGTTAACAATCCATTTGGAGAGATGACATAAAACGATTAGGAAACATTATGTACCTTAAAATATCCCATATTATGTAGTTCCAAATGATTCAGTAGAGACAGTTAGAAACTCAAACAGCATGGGGTTGGGGGGGGAGGGGTGTTAATTGTAACTTTTGCAATGGACAGAGATTCCCTAAAACAAATTCATTCTTGATGGTTTGCACAGTGCTTTGAATTGAAGATAATTCAATACACATCATATACTATCAACTATGCAAGGTGCTTTGCTTAGAGCTAGTGATACAAAATGGAAAAACCAAGAAAGAAGAGTGAAGAGGCAACTGCCACCCTCCTCAAGTAGCAAAACCTTTAATTGGATGGGGTAAGACTGGCACACAGTGAAGGATAATCAAAGATAGAATATGGGCATAGACCATACATAAAGAGAGAAGAAAAAAGGCGGGAGGTAAAGAAAGAAGGAGGGAAGGAAAGAAAGAGAGAAGGAGAGAGAGGGAGATAGGAGGGAAACACATAACCACAAACACAGAGACACAGAGAGAGAGAAAGAGAGTGAGATAGAGATCATGAGATCATTTTCAGACTTCCAGTGGTGTGTGGTTGAGATGATTACTAAGATAGAGCTGTTTTCATGGAACCATTAAATGCTCAAGGTGGATTTACAGCTAAGACTGCCTTCTATTTTCTCTGTAGGCATCTTGTATGTTCCTATTTATATAGAGACTGTCTCTCCCATTAGAGTATAAGCTCCTTGTAGGTGGGGACTGACTTTGCTTTCTTTTACCCCTAGCACTTAGCACAGAATTTGGTAAGTTTTATTAAGTGCTTGTGGTTTGATTGATTGAATAGAGAGCAGGAAGATCTGGAACAGTGTTCTGCATGTTCTAGAAAGCATCTCATTGGGATTATGACTGAAGAAAGAAAAAAAAAAGTTAAGAAAATCCAAGTAGCCATTCCAGGTCCTTTGATTAGGACAGTGTTGTATTCTTGTACTCCAATTGCCTAAAATAGGTAAATCAATTTCAGCTTCTTCACTGAAATCTTGTAGAACCCACATTTGCCCAGAGCAACTTTTTATAGTGGTGTTATAAATCGCCAGTAATGGGGTTTATAATAGTAACAGTGACAGACCTCCTTCACTGAAGCACAGCAGTGGTGGGTGCCGCTCTGATAAAGAAACACTTTTCAGCTTGCCAGAGGCTCTCATCTCTATCTTTATATTTCTCTTTCCCTCTCTATTTTTAAATTAGATGGTACAAAGATCAGCCAAAAGATTTCAACATGATGTTAAGGAAACTCATTTTGTTTTTTCCCTTTTTCATGAGTATTTGGGTCAATGTATTAATACTTTTTTTTGGTATATTACAGGAGTCAAGAAATTCCTGCATTTCAACCTTATCAACTTGCTGGGAAAGAAGGAAGGAAGGAAAGGAAAGGAGAGGAGAGGGGCAAGGAGGGGAGGGGAGGGGAAGGAAGGGGAGAGAAGGAGAGGAGAGGAGGAAAGAAGGAAAGCAATTCTTAACCATTAAAGCTACCTTGAATTGAAATGGGCCACTTAAGAAAGTAATAGGCTTTTCCTAACGGATGGTCTTCAAACAGTTGCTAGATAACCATTTAAGGTGGAGGACCTAGAGGAGATTCTTGTTTATTTGGGCTTATTTGATGGCCACTAATGTTCCTTCTGATTCTGGGATTCTAATTTGGTTTAAATTTCCCCACTTGACTTGTCTCTATGATTTTTGGTTTCTCAAAATTGTTAGGAATACACATCCTTGGGAAATACTGCTTTCATTAACAAACATATGTTCTATCCATTTAGGGTAAAAG
Organism: Bettongia penicillata ogilbyi; assembly: GCA_023548195.1. Taxonomy (NCBI): domain Eukaryota; kingdom Metazoa; phylum Chordata; class Mammalia; order Diprotodontia; family Potoroidae; genus Bettongia; species Bettongia penicillata. The sequence goes on from JAJHZJ010000496.1 coordinate 5,648,809, forward strand.
ATTGTATATAATTTGCTAAAGATATCAAGCTAGATCTTCCACAATTCAGCTCATAGTAACACCATTGATGTTGTAATAATTATCTCTTCCTTTAATTTACATATCCCCCATTCAGGTTTAGAATAGAGTGTAAATAATTCCCAAACTCCCAGGGATGCTATAAATATTTGGAAGTAGATGCTTCATGCTAGTTTATTTGATGCCTCACCCAATGAGGCCTTATGTTTCAACTGGGCCAGGCCACATTTTTCACAAATTAGCTAGTCTATTAGCTTCTCATAGAGCATGAGTAAAGGGATTGTACATATGGTCTTCTTCTTTTCGTCGAAGAATGCATTTTCCTTCCATTAACAAATTTGTTCAGTGGTAAACTTCTATCAAGCACGGTTTTTCATTCTTGTAAGAGAGCTCCCCCCATTCCACTCACCAGAAGGACCATTTAACATGTTCTTGCTTTAAATAGGCTGCTTGCTCGTGGATGTTTTCTAGAATGCATAATGATTCTGATTTAGGTACTTGCAAATTTTTTGGTCTTAAAATTCGTTCACATTCTTAAAAATTATTGTGGATCCTCAAAAAACATTTTTGTTTATGTTGATTATATTTATCAATATCCACTGCATTAGAAATTTACCTATCCTAGTATTACTATAAAATACTTTTGACCTCAAAGATCCCCTGAAGGAATAGTAGGGACCCCCAGGGGTCATTGGACTATACTCTTAAAACTGCTGTAGTATGGTTCTCTGGGAATCATTGAATATTACTAGTTCCAAGAGATCAGCTTGATAACCTCTAACGGTCTATGAAGCCCCACTATTCTGTCCCAAACAAGTAGCTACAGACCCCATGCTTGTCCAATGGCATTCTATTTTCATCCAGTGCTGACTCTTAAGATGTTCTCTCTAATTCTGAGCTGGAATGCAATTTATTCTGTGTCCTAACAGTTGGTCCTAGTTTTGACCTCTCTAGACACATCACAATGGGCAACTAGGTGGTGCTAGGGGTAGAGTACCTAGCCTGAAGTCAGAAAGACTCCTCTACCTGAGTTCAAATCCGGCTCAGGCATTTGCTATCTGTGTGACCCTGGACAAGTCACTTTACCCTGCTTGCCTCCGTTTCCTTCTTTGTAAAATGACTTGGAGAAGGACATGGCAAACTATTCTGGTTTATCTTCCAAGATAACCTCAAATGATATCACAAAGAGTTGGACACGACTGAGTAGCAATGACACATGGAATAGTTGCTGATTTTTCTTTGTGAATTAAATACAATTACAGTGTAATAGTGAGAAACTCTAGAATTGGAACTGAGATACAGATATTAGCCTCAATTCTTATCACTAATGATCTGGGCAGTAGAAGGGAATGAAAAGGTCAGTCCCCAGACACCAAGTTCAAGTTCCACTGTATCATCTAACCTCTCAGACCTCAATCCTTTCCTTGATAAAGTGAACATTTCCTATCCAACAAGATTTTTGAAGCTATTCTCCCTTATTTTGATCTGAAGTCTGGTCATGTGTATTTACATGTGTTTGTGTACATATACACCTGCTTATGGATACATACATAGGTTCTTATTGTCAGTTTCAGTCATGTCTGACTGTTCACAACCCCATTTAGGGTTTTCTTGGAATATATACTGAAGTGATTTACTATTTCCTTCTCCAACATTTTCAGATGAGGAAACTAAGGCAAACATGGTTAAGGGACTTAGTCAGGTCACCCAGCTAGTAAGTGACTGAGGTCACATTTGAACTCAGGTCAGGTCTTCCTCATTCTGGCCCAAGACGCTATCCTCCTGAACCACCACATATATACATGTGTATATATATGCATATATATATATAGTTCTTTATATATATATTTGTACAATATCCACATACATGTATACATACTTATACATGCATATATGTATATTGTGTATTTACAAATATATATATATATATATTTGAGAGAGAGAGAGGAGACAGAGACAGAGATCTCTCTCTTCCTCTCTCTCTCTCTCCATATATAAATACATATATATAATATATGCATACAGATATATGAATGTATATTACACACATTTGGTGCCAAGTTTCTAATTTTCAGGGATTACTTTCTCCTTAATCATTAGATCCTAGAGCATAGCAGTGATAAAGTGATAACCTAAAGGATATCAAGTTACAAAACAAAATCCACATATACATGCATTTCATTATAATTGCAAATGCTTTTTGTGTTAAAAGTAAATCTTTTACATGTTTTCTCATGTCTTATCTAATTTACCTTCAAAAATATCCTGGTATTGGATACATTTATTTTGTGGATAAAAAATGGACCTAAGAGGTCAGGTGACTTGACCACAAGGAACAGGTTTTGGGTCAGTACTTGAACTTGAATCTGGGGCCCCTCACTCACTGACTCAGAAGAAAATGTCATTTTCAGGTATTGCTAGATATAAATGGAATACAAATGTATGTACATATGAAAGGAGAAGGGGAGGGGAGGAGAGGGAGCAAGGATTTATTAAGCACTTACAACATTCCAGGTATTGTGCTAAGTGTTCTCTACACATATTGACTCATTTGAAAGGCTGTGTGGAACAGGGGATAGAGGGCTGGTCTCAGAGTCAGGAAGATAGGAGCTCCAGTTGTACTTCTGCAATGTGCTGGCTAGGTGAGCTTGGAAAAATCACTTAAGCTTTCAATGTCCTAGATCACTTGTGGCCAAATCTATCCTTCCTTACTTCTCTAGCAGATCTATTACCCACAATCTCTCTCTTTTTCTCTCTGTCTTTCTCTCTGTGTCTCTCTCTCCCTCTCCCTCCCTCCCTCCCTCTCTCTCTCTCTCTCTCTCTCTCTCTCTCTCTCTCTCTCTCTCTCTCTCTCTCTCAGTATCTGTCTCTGTCAATCACTCTCTCTCTCTGTTTTTCTCTTTTCCCCCCTCTTTCTCTGTCTCTCTGTCTCCTCTCTCTCTCTCTCTTTCTCTCTCTCTCTCTCTCTCTCTCTCTCTCTCTATATATATATATATATATATATGTAAATATATATACATATACAGATATATGAATGTATATTACACACATTTATAACCTACATATACACACATACATATAGCTAGACTGATAGACGGACAGGCAGACAGACAGACAGATAGATAGATAGATAGATAGATAGATGGATGGATAGAAAAAAAATTGGTTATTCCTCCATATGATAGCTTTGTCCACGGGAAATTGAAGGAAGCTGTGTTTTTGCAAACTATTTCTGTTTTATCATTCACAACTATGTTGTTTTATTGTGTTGTTATTTATGTCTTAATGCACACTCATGTTGGCCCTTCTATTTAAGAATCCACACTGCCTTGGCTCAGAAAGGAATCCATCCTTAATTGGCCAAGTACCAAGGCTCACTGCTCTTAATGAAGCACTTTTCCAAAGCTGCTCCTTGGAACTGTCCACCTGATGCTCTTCTGTATTGATTTTTAATCGGTTTCAAAAAATACTTCATGTTATTTCTGACATTCTCAGATAAACTCAAAAACTCCTGGCTCAGCTTGGGGAGGAGGGCACAATAATAGTCCCACGTAATTCTCTAGCACTTCAAAGACTGTGAAGTAATTTATGTCCAATATGGCGCTCAAACCTCACAGCTGTCTGGTGAGGGAGGCACTGTAGTCATCCCTGTGCTCATTTTGTAGGTGAGGAAATTGTGAGAAATGAAGGAAATGATCTACAATGTCAAAAATGGGATTTTAAGCCAGACTTTCTCCCTCTAGGTCTAGCCTGCTGTACTTCATAAGACTGTCTCTCTCCATATTAAATTAGCGTACATGATGATGACCCTGATTTTCCTTGGTCTAAGTCTGAGGGCACATTTGATTATGATACCCAAGGAGAGGCATAACTGAATTCATAGACTCTCAGTCTTGAGTCTTGATTTCATATCATCAATTTCTCTACATCTATAGTTTCACTTATCTAGAAAGTTTTTATCTCTTATCAAGAAATAACGATAGCAACTAAACCTTAGATAACACCTTAACATTTACAAAGAACATTACTCACAAGACTTCAATTCCAACAAGAATCTACTGAGCATCCCTGTATATGGCACTAAGGTATCAGTGCTGAGAATAGAAAGGCAAAAGGGAAAATATAGCCCCTGATCTCAAGTAGCTCACACATCCTACCAGGTAGGTAATAAAACTTTATTATTATACCTTTTTAATAGATAAGGAAACTGAGACTCAGAAAGAATTGCTCATGGTAATAAGATTATAGAATTTGGAGATGAAAGGGACTTTAGAGATCATTCAGTCCAATGTCTTCATTTTGCAGATGTGGAAACTAAAGTGATTTATTCAAGATAGTACAAGTAGTCACACAGCTAATAAATACCAGAGCCAGGATTTGTACTTGGAACTTCTTATTCAAACCCACTGTAGTCTCCTCTATATTATATTGCTAGTGATGAATATGTTAATCACCAACTGCAATTACAGTGTGCTTGTATTTTCTAACACAAGAGAATAAGCTCCCTGGAAGCAGGGGATATCTCAGTTTTGTAACTTTGTTCTTAATGTTGCAGCATTGACTAGTGTATAGTAGGTACTTAATCAGCATCTATCAATTAATTGAACCAAACAAAAGACTAATTTGTAATTTACCTGCATAGCCTCTTGGTCAATCAACAGGCATTGATTAACTAATTACTATGAACCAGTTGATGTATTAAGGACAGAGATATCAAGAAAGGCAAAAGCACTGTCCCCGTTCAAAGGAGCTAACTCCCATTTGTAGGGGCAATGTTATATTCACAGCACCTATGGTGGTCATGAATATGCCAGCACAGTTCTGAATTACAAAATATAACAGACTCTCCATATGAATGATAGAACTAAAACATTTTTTCAAACACCAGAATGCCCAATCCCAACACCAGAAAACCAAATCCATCATAGCAGCAAAGAAATCTATCATAGTAACCAAGAATTCTATACACATTATCAGGCCTTCCCACAAATAGGTTCTCCTAGGCAAAATGTCCTTCTCTCACTCACAGCCAGCTGCCTGCTTCCTCTGTCCTTCCTAGCTCTGACTAGTCTGACCAACTTACACTCAGTTGTGCTCCAGCTCTGCCTCTTCCTGTTCCATCCATTCAACAAGATGCTTCCACCATAGGCTTCATGTGACACAAACTCACATGACTTAGGCTTCCATGTGATTTAACCAAGTCATATAGGCCTATTAATGGATGGGAAAGGTTCCCATTCCATTAAAAATACATTAATTCCATTAAAAATACATTTACAATACACCATTCCACTGGAGAGGACACCTATGCAAAAACATATGTTCTTGTATGACATACAGATACAGAATAGCTGGAGGGTCATCTCTGAGCTTCAGTCCATGGGTGGTTCTGTGATCTCACTAATGTTCATGCTTCCACTAATGCTGTAGCTTGTGTTCCATCCATGACTTCTAATTCGACATGACTCTCATCTATGTCTTCCCATAAATCTTCCTCACCTACATGCCTCCATTTCCCTAAGGGCCCAGTACACCTGTCCACATCTCCCTGATGACATCTATTCTTTAGCCTTCCTTTAACCATCCTTCAACCATCCTTCATTAGCTGTATGTCACAGTCTGGACATACTCACCATGAACATCTGCTGCTTTTGGGGGTAATTCTTAGCTTTGGTTCTTTGATGGTCAAGGTGATAATACCTGAATTACAGCCAGTCAGCCATCATTAATATTGTAGAGTAGTGTGAAATCAAAACTGTCGTATAGGTCCCTTCTGTTAAGCTGATGGGAATCTGATATAGAACAGGCAGGTACAAGGTATGGTAGACAGAGCTCTGGACCTAGAATCGGCAAGATGCTTGCTGGTTGTATGACCCTGGACAAGTAATTGTCTACCTCAGTTTATTCATCTGTAAAATAAGGCAAATGACAACATCTACCTCCCAGGATCATTGTGGAAATCAAATGAGAATATTTCTAAAACACTATACTAAATAAAGCTATTACTCTTCTTGTTATTACTAATACCATTATTAATATTAAAACACGTGTTCATACTCTTATATTCATGCACATATGCACAAATATTCATATACAGCTTTTAGTACACCTATAGTGTACCTTGTCTAGAGGTAGAGCTGCGGCAGGACTGAGTGTAAGTTGGTCAGACTAGTCAGAGCTAGGAAGGACAGAGGAAGCAGGTACCTATAGTACACCTTGTCCTTGGAATGAAATGGAGCCTGTCTGATAATTACCCTGGGAAAAGAAATGAAGAAAAAGACCATTTTTTAAAGCTACAAGAAGATTTAGGAAGGCGGAAACAATTACCCCTACAGGAATGAGTTTGGTTATTAGGACTGAATATCAGGTGAGACAATCTTAACAAGGAAATTGTAGGGTCTCTCCAGAAACCTTAAAGAACTCAGGGTGTGATGTTGCCCAAGGCACTGGTTTATTTATACAGCTTAAATCACAATGTCTTCTATCCAATGTTACTGCTGGGCATGGTTCTGTTGTACTCACTTCAGTCCAAAATGCAATGTAATAGCCACCTGGCTTTGAAAAGCCATCCCGTCATTCAGCAAGTCACCAGAAGAAAGACTGGAGAAACTCAAGAGGCCTTAAAGTTGGAGCAACTTAAAATATCACGTGACTTTTTCCCCCAGGAGCCAGGGATAGTTGGTAGATTTGCCCCTTTGAGGGGGTGGGGGGGCTGTCTCTGTTGTCCTTCAAAGTTCTAGCCTGCATTGTCAAGGTAGCTCAACAGAGATAGCAGTATCAACACAATAGAATTCTTTCAACTTTGTACAATATTCTGTGAATGTGTATGTGTGCATGTATATATACATATATGTATATACATAAGTCTGTATATATACATATGCCTACACAGAGACTATATATACACCTGTATACACATAAATATTCGAGCATACATATATATATATATATATATATATATATATATATATATATGCTTGTAGATATGTATGCCTATATGTGTGTATATATGTATACACAAAAGTAGAGACATGCATTTGTCAAAATGTTTTGGCTAAAAATTGTAAAGGTCATTCTATTTCTGCTTTCCTATATCTACTGTTTGGGGATTTGAAAGCAATTGTGTGTATCTAAACAAAATGGATTCTTCCTGAGGCACCTACAATATCACCAAAGGACTCCACTGAGAGATGGAAAGCTTTGGCTCCTAGGCAAATCTTTTATTAGACTAGGAAGGTCCTTAGGAGAACTCACCATGGATACAATTACAACAGGACTAACTGTGTTTCTGGGACTTTGGGATATGCCCATAACAGTGAATCTGAACCATCTATCACATCTATGGAACCAATATCTAGTCATCTCAGTAAGTAAACATGGTTTCCAAGGAAAACTATTACTTAAAAGAGGCACGGTTTGATACAACATCCTCTGTTAATCTTATTTAGCCTTAAAGAACTTCAGTTTTCTCATTTTCTCACTTCAGTAAACTAATCAGGCATTGTTTTCTGAGCTCACCCTGTATGCCAGTCTTGCCCGTCCAATTAGATGTTTTGCTCCTTGACTGTAGGAGCTTCACTATTCTTTCTCTATTGGTATTTCCATTTTGTATCAATATCTCAGCACAGTGCTTGCATTGCTATTGGCACGTGACATGTATTAAATAGTATTCACTTCACAATAGTTGTCTAGATTTTTCCGAGTTTTGGTACTCAGGACTTTCCCTGAAACACATACAACATGGGAAAAAGTGAATCTTAATAGATACGGAAAGCTACCCTGGGAGCAGCACTCTTTCAAGTCCTGTTGGCATGGTCTCACCTGTCTCTCCAACTTTCTTGTTTGTCAATATGGTCAGCTCTGAAGCCACAATTGACAGGTCTGTTCAGAAGCAAGAGGGATAGACTCTCCTTGATTTTTATATCATGGTTTCTATAAGGAAAAACACTCATAGACAGTCACAAGATGGAAAATGGGCTCTGGCAGCTGGTTTTCTACTCCTTCAGCTCAACTGTCTTGCCTTCTGGTTGTAATAATAGTAGAAAAATCAGGTTTGACATGGATGTCAAGGGGACAGCCACCTGTGCTGTTGGCAAAAGAGAAAAGCTAGTAGGACCCCATAAGCTCATTATTTCTGCACTTTTTGAGCAGTGACCAGATAGTCAAAGAATTCAAAAGAATAAAAACTCTAAGGTCAATGGGAGGGTTGCTCAGCCTTCTTAGCTGTACTTGGCCTCTCTTCTATCCTTCAGTCCTCCATGAAATAAGGGTGCCCAAGAGCCATAATCTATAGCAGCTTTTATTTTCCAACCTTAATACAGAAAGCACCTTTGTACCCACCCACTCCCATGTCTTAAGGTCATGCTATAATGCTGGGTTTCAAAAGAAAACCAAATGGAGAACAAACCATGATTTGTAATTCTTAGCACCTTTGGATATTTTTTGTAGGCAAAGGCATGGATAAAATTGACCAATATGCCAATTGCCATCTCATCCTACTTCCATATAACACCCCTTCTCACCCCCACCCCGGTCCACTTCATGACACCTCAGAAATCGGTCTTGGAGTCAGAGATCCAAATTGCCGCTCTTGATTCTTTTGCTATGTGACAAATTTGACCTTGGACAAATCACTTGACCTTAGCGGATCTTAGTTTCCTCATCTGTAAAGTGAGAGGCCTGGGATGGACAGCACTTAGTTCCCCTTAACTGCTAAATTCTATGACCTTCTGACCCTAGGCATAGACTTTCCTTAGGTATGTATTTCCCTAGCATCAGGGTCTTTCAGCGTAAAGAGAGCTAGATTTGAGTTCAAATTCTGATCTTATCACTTATTACTTCTGTGACCTTGGGCAAGTCACTTAGCCTTTAAGAGTCTCTCTTTGTCTGTAAAATGAGGGGGTTGTACTGAAGTCGTCAAATCTTAGTATTTGAGAGTCAGAAGAGACTTCAGAAGTATTTAGTCCAATCCGTAAAATTTTATAGCCCCCAGAATTCACAAGTGGCTTCCCATCCACATACTAATCAGGCCCAAACTTACTTAGTTTTAAGATCAGGCACACACCAGCTCTAAACTTACAAGCCTTTTTCAGGGTGTTTCCATATTACCATTTAAAGCCCTACTCCTCATCGTGGAATGGTTCAGCAAAATTACAAAAGCAGCATTTACTTTCAAGACCTCATCATACCTTGAGGCAGATAACAATAGACAGAGTCCGGGACTAGACTCAGGAAGACCTGAGTTCAAGTATGACCTCAGACACTTACTAATCAGTAAATTCATTAGCTGTGCTACTAGTTTTGTGGAAAAGCTACATAACCTGTCTACCACAGTTTCCTATATTGTAAAAAGAGGATAACAACAGCACCTGTGTCTCAAGGTCATTGTGAAGAACAAGGGAGATAATATTTTATTGGTAATGTGCTTAACATAGTGTCTTTCACATAGATCATTCTTGATTTCTTCATTCCTTGTTTTTATTCATTGAACGTGTTTTTTTCTGTGTGAACGGTGTATGATTTCATCATATACACCTAGTTTTGTGGAGCTAAGTTATAAGGTGGAATGCACTCATGATTATCCCAAAGAGAGGAACTTACACACATTAATAAATATGGGGGAATGGATCTCATCCCCTTATCTAGTCCCAGTTACTCTCTTTATGAAAATCAAGCACATTTTTCTTTCTTTACTATTTCATATCTACACTCAGCAATATTTTTTTTACTGCATTCCATTTCTATGGAATGATTCCTCCTTGTTCATCTGCAAAGCATATTTTCCCTCTCATAAATTCCTCCATCTCTAAGTTAACTTCTGACCATTCCACCTTCAGGTCTGTAGTGCAGAGATGAAAGGGAAAATGGATAAGCATCATTTTTGACAGCCAAGACCTAATACCTAATTCCCCACCTTCATACAAACTTCATGATTTGTCTATTCAACCACCTGAACTATCCAAATGCTCCCTAAGAGCAGAAACTTATCTACTTAAATTTCTTCAGTCATTTTGAAGAATAATCTTGTATAGGTTGTATCCAAGGCTGAGAATCCTAGGATGTTTTAACATCTGTAAAATCATAGCCTAGTGGAAGAATGGAAATTCAACCTTGAATGCCTTTCCTTCCTGCTTTAACTAAAAGAAAGGTTCTTCCCTTGATATAGTTAAAAATCCACTAAGATTCCCTTCATCTTTTATTATCTTCAACCTAGAGGGGGAGATTATTTTTTTTCTCTACCTCTCTGAGGACGTTTTCAAAATAATGGTTGTTTAGTAATAGCCCCTTCAGGGAAAAGGCAAGGATGCAATTGATGATATTCCCATGATCATCACGGGCAAATTTGTCCTTCAAGTTCAAGTGACTTTATTTCCCAGCCCAGACCAAGCATTGGAATCCCAAAGCTATGAAGAAACTTTGTCCAGCTTTGTCTGCACATGGATATACTTATATGTAGAGACTTGTGAGTATTTTTGCATTCTGAGATCATAGATTAAGGCCATCTCTTTGGCTTGAGTCATACCTATCCCCATGGGCTCCTTCATGTGACATGTGAGAAAGATACAGAAATCATGCATTTTATCCTGGTTGCATAGAAATCAATTTTGCTTTCTTCTTATGACGAGAACAAAAATCATATGAAATATTTTGTCTTTCCTCACATTTATGTAGATTCTGTTTTTGATTATGAATCCTTTGAATCTGATGACTTCCTTTAAGTGTGATGAAAGAAAGACCACATTCAACTAGGAGTGAAAAGAACTATGAAGCTGTGGTCAATGCAGTTTCAGCCCTGCCTTCACCAAGTACTAGTATGCTGTCCTCCCAAATTGCCATTTCTCTAGTCGCCTTGGCTATATTTATTTATTTATTTAATATATGTATATATAATATATAAACATACATACAGAAATACATACATGCACGTATATATATCTTCTCCACATCCTTGTATGTATTCATGCTGTCTCGCCTAATAGGAGGTAAGCTCTTTGAGAGTATAAATTGTTTCATTATTGGAGGGGAGAGGAGTATGACCTGCGCCTACACAGTACCTGATAGAAAGGAGGTACTCATTAAATTCTCCATTGAGTAATTCATGGAGATCTAAGGAGGCAATTTGGTAGGATGTATGGATTGTAAGATTTGAAGGTAGGGTGTTAGAGTAATACATATTTAGGAGGTACAAGGAATCTTACCAGTTATTTAGTCCAGAACTGTCCAACTAAACTCTGAAGTCCTAAAATATAATTGGGAAATGCTTAATGAAATAAATGGAACTACAGGACAGAATAGATAATGTAAATTTGTGATTTTCCAAGTCAATATGCAGCCAGCTGGGATCTACCATTTATATTTCAGTTTGACACAAATGATCAGTCCATTCCCTCATTTTACAAATAATTAAACTGAGTTCCAGGGAGCTTAAATGTTGAACTCAAGGTCCCACAGGGCATAAGTGGCAGGCTGGGATTTGAAGTCAGGTCTTAACTCCAAATCCAGGGGTCTTTGCACTATTCAACATTGTCTTACCTTGTTTAAACCCAGCACTACCACTTAATGACCTCTGTGGCCTTGAACAATTCACTTATCCTATAACCCATGAACCTCAGATTCACCATTTATTAAATGAAGCAATTGAACAAGGTGAATAAGGTCCTTTCTAACTCGAAGTCTCTGCTACACTTAATAGCTTTGTGACCTTGAGAGATTCCTTGTTAACTCTCTGCATTTTGGTGTGATCATAGGGAGCATTTGAACTAACAATAACTAGCTTGGACATATCCCAAAGTCGTCTTCAGGATAAATGAAAGGATAATCCATTTCAGGTTGACTAATGTTTATTTATCATACATTCTGTGCCAGATACTGTGTTGGATTCTGGGAACACAAAGACAAAAATTAAATAGTCCCTGCCCTCAAAGAAATTAAAATCTAATGAGAAAGAAAAATGTACAATGATAAGGAAATACAAAATATATACAAAGCATATATAAATAATTTTCAGATGTGGAGAAGACTACGTACAATAAGATACAGAAAGTTGTCTTGTTCAAGACATGACTCGAGCTCAGTCTTTAATAGAGCTAAATATTTTTGGAGATCTCTAAGATTTGGAAGTGAGGGGAGGGGCCATTCTAGACATGGAAAAAATGGATACAAGAAATGGAAAGCCAAGTATGGAGAAAAAAAAAAACAGGTTAGTTTGACTAGAATTTGAATTCTACAAATAATTATTTTTTATTTATTTATTGTTTTTATTTTTTATATTTAAATTTATTTATTTAAGTTTTCAACATTCATTTCCACAAAATTTTGGGTTCCAAATTTTCTCCCCATTTCTCCCCTCCCCCCATCCCCAAAGGCCAAGCATTCTAATTGCTCCTATCACCAATCTGTCCTTCCTTCTGACATTCCTCCCTTCCCTTATCCCCATCTTCTCCTTTGTCCTGTAGGGCAAGATAAGTTTCTATACCCCACGACCTGTATTTCTTATTTCCTAGTTGTATGCAAGAAAAATACTCAACAGTAGTTCCTAAAACTTTGAGTTCCAAATTCTCCCCATCCCTCTCTCCCCACCCATTCCCTTTGGGAAGTCAAGCAATTCAATATAGGCCATATCTATGTAGTTTTGCAAATGACTTCCATAATGGCCATGTTGTGTAAGACTAACTATATTTCCCTCCATCCTATCCTGCCCCCCACTTCTTCTATTCTCTCTTTTGATCCTATCCCTCCCCAAGAGTGTTGACTACTAATTGCTCCCTCCTCCCACTGCCCTCCCTTCCATCATCCCCCCCCCCACCCTGTTTATCCCCTTCTCCCCCACTTTCCTGTATTGTAAGATAGGTTTTCATACCAAAATGAGTGTGCATTTTATTCCTTCCTTTAGTCGAATGTGATGAGAGTAAGCTTCATTTTTTTGTCTCATCTCCCTGCTTTTTCCCTCCACTGAAAAGTCTTTTACTTGCCTCTTTTAGGAGAGATAATTTGCCCCATTCCATTTCTCCTTTTCTCTTCCCAATATATTTCTATCACCACTTAATTTCATATTTTTAAGATACAATTCCATCCTAGTCAATTCACCCTATGCTGTGTGTGTGTGTGTATAATCCTACCAACTACCCAGATACTAAAAAAAGTTTCAAGAATTACAAATATTGTCTTTCCCTGTAGAAATGTAAATAGTTCAACTTTAGTAAGTCCCTTATGACTTCTCTTTGCTGTTTACCTTTTCATGCTTCTCTTCATTCTTGTGTTTGATGGTCAAATTTTCTTTTCAGCTCTGGTCTTTTCATCAAGAATGCTTGAAAGTTCTCTATTTCATTGAAAGACCATTTTTTCCCCTGAAATATTATACTCAGTTTTGCTGGGTAGGTAATTCTTGGTTTTAGTCCTAGTTCTTTTGACTCCTGGAGTATCATATTCCATTCCCTTCTATCCCTTAATGTAGAAGCTGCTAGATCTTGTATTATCCTGATTTTATTTCCACAATACTGGAATTGTTTCTTTCTAGCTGCTTGCAATATTTTCTCCTTGACCTAGGAACTCTGGAATTTGGCCACAATGTTCCTAGGAATTTCTCTGTTTGGATCTCTTTCAGGAGGTTATTGGTGGATTCTTTCAATATTTATTTTGCCCCCTGGTTCTAGAATATGAGGGCAGTTTTCCTCGGTAATTTCATGAAAAATGATGTCTAGTCTCTTTTTTATGATCATGGCTTTCAGGTAGTCCCATAATTTTTAAATTGTCTCTCCTGGATCTATTTTCCAGGTCAGTTGTTTTTCCAATGAGATATTTCACATTATCTTCCATTTTTTCATTCTTTTGATTTTGTTTTGTGATTTCTTGGTTTCTCATCAAATCATTAGCCTCCATCTCATTCTAGTTTAGAGAGAATTATTTTCTTCAGTGAGCTTTTGAACCTCCTTTTCCAGTTGGCTAATTCTGCTTTTTGAAGCATTCTTCTCCTCATTGGCTTTTTGAACCTCTTTTGCCAATTGAGTGAGCCTATTTTTCAAGGTGTTATTTTCTTCAGCATTTTTTTGGGTCTCCTTTAGCAAGGTGTTGACCTGCTTTTCATGATTTTCTTGCATCTCTCTCATTTCTCTTCCCAGTTTTTCCTCCACCTCTCTTACTTGATTTTCAAAATCCTTTTTGAGCTCTTCCATGGTCTGAGACCATTGAATATTTATTTTGTATGTTTGGGATACAGAAGCCTTGACTTTTATGTCTTTCCTTAATGGTAAGCATTGTTCTTCCTCATCTGAAAGGATGGGAGAAGATATCTGTTCACCAAGAAAGTAACCTTCTATAGTCTTATTTTTTTCCCTTTTTTTGGGCATTTTCCCAACCAGTTACTTGACTTTTGGGTCCTTTGTCAAAAGTAGGGTATACTCTGGGAATATGTAAGATCTCAGTTCCTCCAAGGTGGCACAATCAAGTATGTATTGGTGTGGGTGCAAAAGGGATTTTTGTGCCCAGAATCTTAGCGGTTACCTCTCCACAGCAACCTGGCCTCCAGTTCTGCCAAGTCAAACAATTCTCAAACAATTCAAGTATTGTGGAAAATACAATCAGGATAACACAAGATCTAGCAGCTTGGGTGCTGATTTTCAGATATGATGGATGGGCAGGACCGCCATTCAGCGTGAGACAAAGACAACTCCCCCAGGGCCTCCACACAAGGTGGAGGGAATAATCAGCTCCTCAGTGCCCCCAGGGTTTTTGCACTCTAACAATGGATGCTTCTGCTGTGCCTGCCAATGTGGCCTCTGTGGTGGCTGCCTAGGGCTGGAGCTATGGGAAGGCCCTTCTCCCTTCCCAGTTAGCTGAAAAAACCCCATCACTGACCTTTGGCACCTATGGGTTGAGGGATCTGCGAACCCACTGCTGCTGGGACTGGGGATTCCAAGACTGGAGATTCTACCCCCAAAGGCTGTTTGTGAGCCATGCTGCAATGAAAGCTGGGCTGGGCTCCACTCTGCATCTGGTGCTACAGATGTTTCCTGTGGGCCTTTCAGGTCACTCTGGGCTGGACATCTCCTCCACTCTTGTTCTCCACTTCTGCTGCTCCAGAATTTGTTGAGAGTCCTTCTTTACAGGTATTTTATGGGCTATGTGGGGAGAGCCTCTGTATCTACTTTGCTTCCCCCAAATAATTCTGAAAAGGTGAATTGAAGCCAGGTTGTGAAGGGCTTTAAATACCAAATAGGGGAATTTATATTTAATTCTAGAAATGATCACTGAGAACACTGAAACTTCTTCAGTAAGGGAGTATGTTAAAGTATCTTACTAACTCTAAAGTTATCATCATCATCATTAATAATAATTATTATTATTTTCTGGATTGCTGATTTCCACTGCAGTAGAAAGAGTGGTGGGTGTACAAGTCCCCCTTAGTCAATATTCATAGGTAATCATGTGAGTGTCTGGCCTTTGAGACATAGAGAGTTCTCTTCTCTCAACTATAAAATGTCATGTGCTAGAATAACATTTTAACTTCTTAGTTACTGGCCTAAACTGTACTATTTTTTGGAACTACAATGGAATAGATATCATTGTTTTCTTTCCAGAAATGCCACAGGGGACATTATCATTTCAGAGGTCATGTCTGATACATTAGAAAGCAGAAAAATATTTCCTGAGCTGAACCTAAGGCATGTGTTTTTGTTCGTGTGTGTGTGTGTGTGTATGCATGTGTATGTGCTTTTTTTTTTCCTGTTCTTGACTGATCAGACTTGAGATATTTGAAAAGGTTGTGAGAAATCTCTTCTGAATGCCTCAATCAGATAACGAGCTTTCAAGACTTTCAGGAATTGTGACTACCTCGGAACTCAAGCTATGAGAATATTTGAAAAACATTCAAGTATTCACCTCCCATCATTTGTGTGCTTCTTTAAGGATTTAGAGGAACAGGATCTTTTCCAATTGAGACTGTTTTTATCACCATTATATATACTCCATTATTACTGTTGGGATGTTGTTACAAGGGACATGTTTTAAACCCAAGCATCTTCTTACAAACTGCCTACTGGAGATTTTAGACTGGACTTTCCCTGTGCATCTCAAACTCAACATGTCTAAAACAAAGTCCTTATCATACTTTCAGTCCCTAAACACAAACTGTTTCCAAATTTCTATATTATTGATGAGGGTACCACTACCTTTCACTCACACAGGTTTACAGCTTTAAGGACATCCTCAATTCCTCAAACAATTACCGTTTATTCTCACTCCAAATATTTAATCAGTTGCCAAATCTTACTGTTTCTATTTCAACAATATATTTTATACAAGGCCCCTTATCTCCATTCACAGGGCAACAATTCAGGCCCTCCTCACCTCTCAGCTAAATTATTCGATGAATCAATTAGCATTTATTAAGGGCCTATAAAGTATCAAGCACCGGGCTAGGAATGGGGCATAAGAATTTAAGGAATGAAATAATTACTATCTCATTGTGCTTATATTCTAACAAGAAAACAAATATAAATATAAAAAATAAATGTAAGAAGGATAAATGAAAGTAAAGGCAGTTAAAATGCACATCAATAAGGGATTAGAGTTTTAATAAGATCATAGATTTAGAATCAAGAAAGACTTCATAGGTTATAATCATCTCTTAATTAGAGATGCGGAAGGTGAGAGGTAAGTAGACTTACCCATATTAGCCAGAAAGGGCACAGAATTATTAAGTATGAAATGGGGGCAATGAGGTTGAACATCAGTTGTTATGCGAAAAAAATCTGGAGTTTATAATGGTCCTCCAGCTTAGCAGTACAAAATACCAGCCTCACCCCCAAAAAACACAAGATGCTATAGTGATTTGGGGGTTACATTGACAAAGGCATAATTTCCAATAATCAGGAGGTGCTAATCCAATTATCGTCTGCTTTTATCATACCTCATTTGGAGTATTTTCCCCAATCCTGCATACCACAGTTTAAGAAAGATATTGATAAACTGGGGAGTATTCAAAGGAGAGTAACCAGGATGATCAGTCAGTCAATAACTATATATTAAGCACTTTCTATGTTCTAGGCACAGTGTGAGTTCTGTAGATACACAGAAAGGAAAAAGACAGTCCTTGCCCTCCAGTAACTCGCAATCTAATGGGGAGCCACTATATACAAACATGTTATGAATAAGTGAAATAAGAAATAATTGACTGACAAAAAGCATGGGAATTAAGAGGAAGTGGGAAAGGCTTCTTGTACAAGGTGGGATTTTAGTTGGACTTGAAGGAAGTCAGGGAAACAACAAGGCTAAGGTGGATGTGGGGTAGGGAGGAGGAAGTATTCCATTCGTAAGCCACAGTGAGTGAAACTGTCCAGAGTCAGGAGAAGATGTTTCTTGTTTGAAGGAACTAAAAGTGGGACAGTATTATTGAATTTCAGAATAAGAGAAATTACAGTTTTGCTCTCATATTAACAACCAATTATTAAATTAGGATAAAG
Source organism: Bettongia penicillata ogilbyi (assembly GCA_023548195.1). Classification (NCBI taxonomy): domain Eukaryota; kingdom Metazoa; phylum Chordata; class Mammalia; order Diprotodontia; family Potoroidae; genus Bettongia; species Bettongia penicillata. The sequence goes on from JAJHZJ010000496.1 coordinate 5,666,286, forward strand.
GCTCTTTCTACTTTTCTACTCATTTAGGGCCCAGTCCCTTGAGGTCAGTCAACTTGTCTCTGAATAACTTGGCAGATTGATGAGATATCCCTTAACCCTGGAGACCTAACTAGGAGACCTTACTTCTATTTTGAGTGTAAACAGAATCTAATCTGGGTAAATTCTTGCCCCAAGCAATGAGCTCTTGTCCTTGTACCCTTCATTGGAGTTAGAGTGACATAGCTCATGAAGCAGAAAATAAACCAGAGTGATCTGGGTGGAGATGAGTTTCTCTGAATAGATTCCTCAGAGGTAACAGAGTTTTGTGATAAAGCCACAATTTCAGCAGGAGTACCTGAAGACTTCAAGCCCACGTCTTCATTAAAATGTCCACTAATCAGGATTGGTTTTTACTTGTCAGGGGTGCCCCCTCTTCCAAAAGCATATTAAAACTTTCAGTTTTTCTATGATTTTGTCTTTGTTGATCAAGAGAAACCAGTGACCATCAATTTACTGATTACTAGCTAGCCTAATTAATAAATTAGTTATTAATTGCCCAGAAATTCTGTCTCTCAGGTTTTTCATTCATCCCAAGAGTACGTAGAAGTTGAGGATGGGAGTTATAAAGTATAAAAACACTGGAAAGCTGGGGAAGAGAGATTACAAAGGCCTTTGAATGACAACTGAGAATTTTCTATTTCATCTGATGTGATGGGGAGCCATGTGATGGCATTTATTGAGTGGCAGTGTGACATGGATGGACCAGTGATAAGAAATAATACTTTGGTGGCTGCATGGAAGATGGACTCAGGCAGAGAGAGATTTATGGCAGGCATATTGCAGTTGTCCAGGATGACAGCACGAACTAGTAAGATGGTGAGATGGCATTATCTGAGAAGAGAAGGGTGCGTCTGCAAGAGATTTTACAAAGGTAAAATCAACAGGCTTTGGCAACAGATTGGTTATGAAAATGATGTAAGAGAAAGTGAGGAGTCCAGGATAACATCTAAGTTTTGAGCCTTATATACTGTATTTTGGCATCCTCAACAATAAAAGCAAAGTTGACTCTATGTCATGTGAGAATTGATTGAAGTAACTCCGGATGTGTAAACTAGAAGGAAAAAGACTGAGTAGTAAAGCCATTGCAACATGAAAGAAGCATCAATTATGTTTCATGCCAGAGGGCAGAGTCAGAAGAAAAAGGCCCAACTGAGGCCAATTCAGGAACAACTTCCTAATGAGGAGAGCTTTGCCAAGTGAAATTGTCTGCCTGGGGCAGTGGATTTCCCTTTCTAGGATAGTTGGCAAAGGCTGGTGATCCCTTGTCTTGTAGAAGTAGGAATTCTTTTTGCTTATGTGTTGGAATAGAATACAGTGAAGTCCCTTTGCCTCTGATCTGCTGAGTTCTCACAGTGCTACGTGTGATATCTCCCATAGGGTCATTATCTATATTTCCTGTGGATTTTCTGAAGAAGACACTTTAACATAGGAACCTTTGAGATTTTGCCCATTTTATAGAAGAGGAAACTGAGTCTAGACAGGGAAAATTAATTGCCCAAGGGAACATTATTTTAGAGGTAGAAACAAAACTTCTCTTTTAAACAGTGTTTTCTTCTGTGGTTCTTTGTAGCAGAACCCTCCCTCCAAGATCATTCCTGAGTGAATGCCTCTTTTGGTTCTTTTTTTTGAATTCCTCAGCTTCTGTTTGGTCTCTCTTTCATACTGTCCTTTAATAATGTCATTACCTCAACGGCTTTCTGCTCTTTTTTCAATCTGAAATTAGGGAATACCATGGAAATATTTTTAAGGCAGTAATTTTGACGCTGAAAAGTGCATGTGTATTGAAAACATATTAACTTAATTATTCATTTAGTATAATTAGATTATGGCTATTAATCAATTAAATTGATTCCTTCACATTGGACATCGTACCTAAGATACTAATTTTTTTTAAAAATAGAAAGTAGGTTGAGGGATGGCTAAACAAATTGTGGTACATGAACGTAGTGAAATCTTACCAAGTGGTAAGAAATGATATTTATCATGAATACAGAGAAGTATGAAAAGATCTACATGAACTGATGCAGAAATGAAGTATGCAGAGCTAAGGAAACAATATACATAGCAACAACAATAATGTAAATGGAAAGAATAACTATATGCCAAAAAAAATCAAAAGTAAATATAATAAAATTATACAAATCAGTCAGAACTTGAATTAAGAGGTATGAGAAGACACCCCCAAACCTCCCTCTTTTGTGGAAATGGGAGGTCACCAAGAGTTACCAATTGCTCATGTTTTCATACTTTTTGAATGTATCTATCAGCTGTGATGACTTTTTTCCTTCTTAAAAAATTACTATTTGACATATAGCATGACTGTCTGGGAGGGGTAGAAGGAGGGCTACTTGGCATAATTGTGGTGATACAAAAAATGGAAAATACCAATAAAAGCTTATTAAAACATATATGAAGAAAGGGTAAAGAAATATCAGTGCAACAAAGAACTCTTTGACATAGATAACACTGATCTCTTTTGGGCTGAAAACATATTGTTTCAAAAAAACATAAGTAATCATCCAAAAAGTTTTTTTCCAAGCCAGGAAAACAAAATTTCCTTCTTTGAGGTCCAAAACCAGGATTAGGAGATGTCCTGCAAAGATGCTTAAATCACTTTGTCCTTATACTGTACTCTTCTGGACTTGCAGTGTCAAAGTCAAGAAATTCTTCCTCATTTCTAGGCACATTCAAATGTGGATATTCACTTGTTCCCCTGGTCTTAGAACCAAATGACCTTAAGTTAACTGTATGGCCCGTGAAAATTATATCAGTCATAATAATGATGAGTTGTAGTAACAACTGCCATTTATGTGGTGATCCAAGATGGAAGATCTACATGCTCTACCTATGTTTAACTTTATTTTCAAAATAGCCCTGCAGAATATGTCCCACACTACTCATGTTAGTGTATATAAGAAGAAACTAGAGTTGAGAAGATATGCAATTTATCTACGTTCCCACAACTATTAAATAGCAGTCAGGATTCATTTTTCTGTTCTTCTTGATTCCAAGTCTGTTACTCAATCCACTCTACCATCTAGCTGTCTTTCTCTGTTCCTCGGTTTTATTACTTATAAAATTGATCACTAATCTATCTTTCTATAATCTAGCTATCATCTATCATTCATCTATCTCTCATCTATCTATCTGTCCATGTAATCTATCTATCATCTATCTATCTATCTACCTACCTACCTATCTATCTACCTATCTGTCTATCATCTATCCATCCATCCATCCATCTATCTATCTATCTATCTATCAGTCATCTATCCATCTATAAGATTATAAGTGATAATATTTGTATTGCCTATCTCCCAAAGGTGGCTTTGCAAGCTATGAGATGTCATTACAAATGGGAGCCTCTCAAATTATTGTGATTGAAGACCTTCCCAATCCTAGAAGCACAGTTTCTCACCATTGGATGGGACTTCTTCAATCTTCCAACCCAAGCTGTGTCTAAAATCCAACTCTCTCTTCAACTTTTCTACCAAGTATGCTTTCAGTCCTTTCTTGAAAACCCCCTATGAGGGGGAGCCTACTATTTTCTAATGTAGCCCCACCTACTTTGGGAAAGCACTAATTAATTGTAGGCAATTTTTTTTTTCTGACATGGATTTGAAAATTGCTTCACTGTAACTTACACCCAATGCTGCTAGTTCTATACTATGGGGCCAGACAGAACAACATGCCCACCCCCACCCCTCATATTGGTTTTGTAGGGTCATATGCAGAGTACTGAACCATTTCTTCACATGGTTCTAATTTCTCTTAAACTCCCTCATCTCCCTCCCAAAATAATTCAAATGCTCCTGTCAGTATAGCTCTCTTCTCAGGAAAATAGATGGATAGATGACAGATAGATAGATAGATAGATAGATAGATAGATAGATAGATAGATAGATAGATGATAGACAGATAGGTAGGTAGGTAGGTAGATAGATAGATAGATAGATAGATAGATAGATAGATAGATAGATAGATAGATGGATAGATGATAGACAGGTAGATAGGTAGATAGATAGATAGATAGATAGATAGATAGATAGATAGATAGATAGATAGATAGATGATAGATAGATTACATGGACAGATAGATGAGAGATAGATGAAAGATAGATGATAGCTAGATTATAGAAAGATAGATAGATGCATAGATTTTTCCTTTTTTCAGTCTGCTTACATTTTTTTTCTGTGAAGCTTCTAGAGCCTTTTGGAAGTAACCATCACTAAACATTTACTAAATGCCAACAGAGTTTATGACACTCTACTTGTCACCATGTGGTTAACAAAGCATGGGTGAGCTCTCATCTCTGCCCTAGGTATCAGTGAAATTATCCTGTTCTTTGTCCAGTAATCAGGTAATTTTATGGAGTCTTGACAGCCAACACAGCATGGCTGCTCTTGTTTGACATAATATACTGCATTTAAAATTCACAATTAGTTGTACTTGTCTCAACAAAATAATCATTGTAAGGAAGTTGTTGGAAACTGAAGTGCTGCTCTCCCAACTTCTCTCCCAGCCTTCGTCCCCTGTCCTAGTGTTTGAGTCCAGATCTTTCAGACTGAAAAGTAAGCCCTCTGTCACCAAAAACCAAGGTCCATCTCTCCAACTAGACATGAAACCATTAATGACATCTGTCTGAATTTAGTCATTCAGTGTGTTAGGGATTTATCTATCTGTGTTATCATTTGACTTCCACCTCTGCACATTTACCAGGATAGTGCAAATGATATTGCCAAAAAGTATTGATGAAATCTCTGGATACTATACTTCCAACACTCCCATAGACTGTAAAATTAGTAATCCTTAAAAAGCATAGTCCAATGTGGTCTTTCTGGATACTCACAAGCTCTTCCTTTAAGAATATAATCTATAATTTCCCCAGTGAAATCAAGTATACCAGCTTTTCATTTGTAGATTCCACTGGTTTCCTGTTTTGGAAAACCAAGATGATGCTTACTCTTCTCTGTCCTGGAGTGCCTCTTTCATTCTCCACTATCTTTCACAGTGTCTCTTCAATCAACTCCATCTGTTATTTTGGTACCCAGGTCTTCTGCGATGAGTGAATTAAATTTATCAAGGGAAGTTAAGTGTTCATTATTATATTCTTAAAAAAGACAACTTACCTATCTCCTAATTACTAAAGGGCAGTTAAGTGTTGCAATGGATAGAGTCCTGTGTCTGGAGTCGGGAAGAAGAAAGTTTAAATCTGTCCTCAGACACTTAGTAGCTGTGTGGATCTGGGCATATCACTTAACCTCTGTCTGCCTCAGTTTCTTTGTAAAGTGGGAGTCATAAAAGCACTTACCTTCTAGAGTTGTTATGACAATCAAATAAGATAAAATTTATAAAGTGTTTGGCATGGTGCCCAGCACATAAGATGACATATTATACACACACACATACATATGTGTGTATGTATGTATGTGAATATGTACGTATATATATGTATGTGTGTGTTTGTTCCCTCCCCCCTTATTCCAATATATACATTTCCTGCCACAAAATAGATGCTTAACAAACGTTGCTTGCTTGATTGCTCCTGGGTTTTAACCATTTTTAATCCTCTCTGTCTCACAATCGTTCTTCTTGATTAAGGGTCCTTTTTTAAAATATGAATTGGCAAGCTATTCTTTCTCTGCGATCTCTTATCAAGTCAAGGTGACAAGCATTTATTAAGCATCTTGTCAGGCACTGTGCTTAGTGTGTGGGATAAACAGAGAGGAAACATCAGTCCCAGACTTCAGGGAGCTCACAGTCTAATGGGCAGATACCATACCAACAATCACCCTATGGACCTCAAGCGATGCTCTTGCCAGCCCCTATCCTGATAGCAAAAACAGAAAAGAGAAGAAAACAAGGATTATTTGTTGTTCTTAGAATTCACTGAACACATCACCTTCTTCTGAGCTATGACAAGAGCTGACTCTTCTCACAGAACTGCCCGGTTTTGTTTTCATCCTTTTATGTAGCCTTGCTCCCATCTTTTATGCGTGTCTGCTTAATCTGTGTAGGTTTATGGATTCTCTGTGGGTCCACATCAGTCTCTTTAGAAAACTTCCTTTTTGCCTCATCCTTGGAATTGTCTTAGTATGCGTCTTCACATTTTCATTCATGAGAGCTGCCTTGATTTCTGGATCTGACTTACTATATTATTTCAGTCCACAGGAATCGACCTTTCTCTGAAGCCTTTGAAATCAGTTCTACTAAAACTCATGCTGCATGCTGGTCTATTCTGAGCTCTCCTTTCCTTTTGTATCACTAATTCTAAGATGGAGAGGTCATCTCACCCTGGAGTGACCTACTTCAGCAACCGCTTGCTCTTTTTTAATGAGACTCAGTCCCTAATAGCACTTCCTCTGGTTGCATCCTATATCTTTGAAAGGATCAAATTATCATTAAGGCCACTCAAGCATTTAATGGTAGCTCTGCTTTGGGCAAAAAATCTCCAGCAAAATTCTGAAAAATCAGAGTAGCTCATAATTATTACCTCATGCCTCTGTGCCCAGCCTATTATTTGTCCAAACTCATCTATGTCCTCTTTCTGTTTAGGTGGTCTGTTGTATACCCAAAAACTTAGTGCAGTTTTAAGATATTAAAGTATACAATTTCAGTAAGACTTTAGAGATATTCTTTATTCTTAAACCTACTCACTTCTGAGCTTCCTCTAGAGCAGAGGTATCAAATGTGACTGCTTGGCAACAATCCCAAGTGACATCTCAATGATACAATATATGATTAATATTTAGCAAAATAAATTAAAAACAAAATAAAATACAGATAACATTACATTTTAAAACACATAATGTGGCCCCTACAAAGATCCTTTTGTATGGATTAGTGAACCACCTTTCTATTTGAGTTTGACACTGGGCCAGAGTGTACCTTGTTAATATATAATCCTGCTCTGTCACCATTTTATATAATTCTCTTCCTTCTGAATAAGGTATATGCTTCCAGAACCATCCAAGAATGAGATCCATGCTTCCTCCCCCGATCCCTAAGTTTATCTCAATAATCCAGAAGTCTTTAATTTCTCTTATTTATGATATGCCCTCACTCTTTTCAGCTCTGGTTTATTGGTCTAAAGAAACTTTTTTTTAGCTTCTCAAAATGTTGTGCTGTGTCTTTCTCACTAAAAGAACAAGTGAACAAATTAAAAAGAAAACCATTTATTAAACCCTTACTATGTGCCAAGCATTCTGCTAAGCACAAAGAACAATTACAAAATCAAAGACATTCCCAGCTCTCAATGAGTTTATATTCTATTGGGGGAAGCTACATACATAAGGGAATGGTAGTAGGAAGGTAGACGGAACTTTGGCTCAGAAAGTTTATCGGAATGGGGAGTCACACCACAGGAGAGTTGATTTTGTTATATCCTGTTCAGGAGCAATGATGGGGTTGATTTGATAATAGCTCATTATTAGAGATTAGAGAATTGCAGAAAAGGTACTACCACTGCCACCACCACTACCACTACTGCTACTACTACTACCACTACTACTACCACCACTACTACTGCTACTACCACTATTTCATTATTGTTGTTATATCTGAATGAAATTTCATAATTGGAAGGTGCTTTGCATATACTGTGAACAATTAGTGGCACAGAGGAAAGGGTACTGGAGCTAGAGTCAGGAAAACTTATCTTCATGAATTCAAATCCGATCTCTGATACTTACTAGCTGTGTCATCCTAGGCTAGTCAATTATTTTTGTTTGCCTCAGTTTCCTCATATGTCAAATGAGCTGGAGAAGGGAATGGCAAAGCATTCCAGTATCTTCTAAAATAAGAAAAAACCTAAATGAGATTGCAAAGAACAAAATCACTTATACTACTGCATTTTTATCCATATACTTGACAACTCTACAAGTGTTATAGATAGAATACCAGACTTAGATTCAGTAAGACCTGCGTCAAAATCTTGCCTCTTATTCCATGTGTGACCCTGGATAAGTCACTTAATTTCTCAGTGCCTTTGTTTTCTCATCTGCAGAACGAGAGGGCTAGACTACATGGCCTCTGAAGTCCCTTTGGGCTCTAGATCCCTGATTCCCTGACTGTGTAACTGGCACTCTTGTAATTCTGCCTCCACATCCTTGCATGGAACATAGCACCGACACATCTTTGCCCACTGTGTGCATGGAGCGGAAGCCAGCATGTAATTTAGCACAAATGAGGGCCCCATTCTCTCCAGCCAGGCATCAGGTCAAATGCACAAAAGGAGAGATAGGAAAGGGCTGTCTGCTGATGTTTTTTTTCTCTTTCTGGTAAGAAAGATCTGGCATTCCCGATTTTTCTCAAGAGGAAAAAAATAAGCTAGAGTCACTTCTGTTATAAAAAGCAGCAATTGAATGTTCTGCCCAAGTTCTGAGATGACTAAAATTGTTTCCCCTAATGCGTTTTTTATAATAGTGACCATTCTGATCTCACATCTAATGCTTTGCTTCCTCCTGCTTTCGGATGCTCCTTGTAGCTTAAGCAGACACTTGCTTTCCAAAGTTAACCACTTTGGATACAGTTTAATGATAGAATTTTCCTGCTTTTTCCTTGTCAATAGCTTATTAGGTAAATGACTGGAACTGCTGAGCTGAGCAGGTGAAGGAAAGCCAATTGTGTTTAGACCCCTTGTGATTGCAAGCACTTGGTTAGAGATTTTCTTGATATACCTTAATACTGGTAGGCTACATAAATTTGGAACATCAAGCTTGAAGTAAATGGTATCATATTTGAGCTTGTAAAAATATCTTCTTTGAAGATGGTGGTTGACTGTCTGTCGGAATGTTGCTTACAACCCATATACACTTCTACCCTTTCAGAGTTTTTATTGATTCCTATTAATGACAAAAATTTCAGATAAATCTTTGAAATAGCCAATGTTTTCCAGCCGTCCCTCTTCTTTGCAATCAACTAACAGTTCTAACAGTTCTGACCTTTAAAAGCCTCTCTGTCATTTCTAAATCTTTTACAGAGCAAAGTGTGTACTTTGATGGGGTTATTCAGAAGGATGCCCTTTCTTTAGAATGGACTTCGTTGCCTACCAGGGAGGAGAGACGCATTGTCTCTAATTGTGGCTTTGCCCATTCGCTGCTGGAACTTGACTGTAAAGAGAAAAATCAAAAAGGTCTATTTGCAAAGGCAAAGCAGGAGAGGGCTGAACTTTGAAAGGGCCTATAACTCCTAACTTCTCGACCAGTATGTCAGACAGAGCATTTTAAGTTTAAAGTACTGAGAATTTTAAAGTACTTTGTATTGGGTATGTGTATTATGTGTATATATTTATATGTACATAGTCATGTATGTATATATATATATATATTTTTAACATTCATTTTATAAAATTTTGAATTTCAAATTTTCTCCCTCAATCACCCATTGAAAAGACAACATATCAATTATGGATGTGAAGTCATATAAATTGCATTTCCATATCAGCATTGTTACAAAAAAAGGCATGAAAAATAAAGCAAATTTTTACAAGTATGTTTCAGTCTGTACTAGGAATTCACCTATTTTCTCTCTGGAGTAGGCTAAGACCTAAGTCTACCTAATCTTTAAAATGAAAATAATGGTAGCAACTGCCTTGTAGGATTGTTATAATGATCAAATTAGAAAATATTTATAAATCCCTTAGCACAGTGCCTGGCGTAAAGCAGGTGCTTAATAAATACTTGTTCCTTTGCCTCTTTTTACACTTTCTGCTCTATTTTCCTCTCTCCTTATTTTCTTCTTTTCACTTTTTTCTTTCTCTCTACCTTTAATTCTCTTTCTTTTATATCCTTTTCTCTAATTTCTTCTTTCTCCTCTCCTCTTTTCTTCATTCTCTTTCTCTGTATCTTTCTTAGATTATTTCTTTTTAATTGTAAATCACAAGTGACATCCCCTTTTTGCTCACTTTTGCTATAGTATAAATATGAAAAAATCAGTTTTATGTTTGCTACAACTGCCAATTCCCTAGGTAGATTCACCAAAGTTGGGGAGCAGTGTGTGCTATCAGTGAATCTTATGAGTCCCTCCTATCTCCATGTACATCTAAGCTGTGATTACCAAGCAAAGTATCTGCTTTTTGCAGGTGATTCCATAAAGGAGGAAGCTTCATACAGGCACTGGGTTATCTCTTCTGGTTGATCATCATGATGGTTGAGGGATAGTATCATCTGGACTCAGGGGAACAGTTTAAATTACCTACAACGTTGGATTTCTTTGTTTTTCTTTACAATTTGTTAAACAACATATAAAAAAAAGTAGGCCACAGTGCTCAAAGTGCACATGAATTTGAAGCATGTCACTTGTTCTTTGTAAGAACTCATTCTACTCACTGAATAAATGCAGTGATATAGACTGGCAAAACATGAAATTATTTCATATATTTCCAAGATAATTGAAAGGAACAGAATGCAAATTTGAAAATTTTGATGACGTTGTACAGGAATAATTTGAAGCTTTCAAGTCACTGTTGTCTCTTTAAAAAAACAATCTCAGTGATTTAATTTACTTTGATTTAAAATGTATTAAATCATTCAATAAATTTATTAAGTGGCTTCTGTGTGCCAGACACTGAGTTAAACTCTTCAGATACACAAAGAGGCAAAAGATAATATCTGCCTTCTAGGCATCCATGTGCAGAACTCTGGAAAAGCAATCTAGATAGAGGGTAAAGATGAAATACCTAACAGAGAGAAGGCACTAGAATTAAGAGGGGTTGGGAAGACTTCCTGTGGAAGATGGGTGGGATTTTAGTTGGGACCTGAAGGAAGCAAGAGAAGCCAGGAGGTAGAGAAATAGAAAAAGTATTCCAGGCATGGAAACAGTCAGACAAAATGCCTAGAGGCTAGATATGGAGTGCCCGGAGGCCAATGTCACCATATTGAAGAGTATGACAGGAAATAAGATGTAAGAAGACTAAAAAGTTAAGTGGTGCATGACTTGGCTAGGAAAGACTTTGAATGAAAAACAAAGGATTTTATATTTGATCCTGGATGGATCCATCAGAGCCTCCTGGAGTTTACTGAGTGGGAACAGTGATACAGTCAGACTTGTGCTTTATGAACATGACTTTGTGTCAGAATGGAGGATGGACAGAAGTGGGGAGAGACTTCAGGCAGGCAGACCCACCAGCAGCCATTGCACTGATCCAAGTGAGGTGATGAGGATGTGTACTAGGCTAGGGACAATGTTAGAGGAGAGATGCTGCAAAGGAGAGATCTCTTCTTTTGGAGAGATGCTGCAAAGGATAGCATTGTCTGGATTCAGGAAAATGGCTTAAATGACCTAAAATATTAGCTTTCTTTTTTTTTCCTTTAAAATTTGTTGAGCAATATAATATAATAAGTAAATAGGTCTTGGCAACAACTAGGAGATGAGAGGGGAGAGATAGCAAAGAATCCAGGGTAACACCCAGATTGTAAGCATAGATGTTATGCTTTATGGTTATAAAGACATATATTTTTATGTTTCTTTGCACGCTTGTTTTTCCCATCAGGGAGCTACTTGAGTGTAGAAACCATGTTTTTGGGTTTGAGTTTGTTTTTTTTTTGCTTCTCTTTGAACCTTTGTACTTCACACAGCACTTGGCTTATAATAAATACTTAATCAATGCTAATTGATTCAATGATAATCACAGAATTGTCTCATTCTTCAAGGAAATTACATTTTACTACTGTATACATTTTACTACTGTATACATACACATAAGTGTAATAGAAAGAAAGAAACAGTGCTATCAACTCGGTGAGGGGCAGAGATGGGAGAGAACATTGGGATCTGGGCATACTTCCTAGAGGTAAAGGCAATTGAGTTAGGCTTTGAAAAGAACAGAAGGGAACATTTTCCAGTGATGAATGAAGGGATATATGAGTGAATGAAAGTGGGTGACCATTTGGTAGAGTGCCAGAGATTTCAAAGTCAGAGAGTCAGTTATTTTATTGATACAAAAACTCTCTACTAGCTGATTTAGACAGTCTTTGTCAGTAAAAAGTGCAGTGGAAGGGTTAACCTAAACATTTTATTTCCCATTAAATTTGCTCTAAAGTAATGATATTTTTAAAATATTTCCTTGCCTTGCTATGAGCCTTTAATGAGAAATTAGATATTTATCTCATGAGATCACCAAAGCAAATGGAATACATAAATTAATTATATCAGCATCATCACCACCATTTAATGGAAAGCTTGGTTTTAATAGTATACTACAGTCTTCAAAGTTGCTAGTTAGGAAAATAAGATCATATAATTTGGTCTTTACAGAACCTCTAGGCCAACACATTAACTTTATAGGTTAGGAAACTGAGGACCCATGCAGTCGTACACATTACCCAAAGTCATACAGGCAGTAGGTAGCTGAGGTGGATTTAAACCCAGATTGATGACAACTATCCTCATGTTCCTTCTGCTCTGTTACTTCACAATGTAAAGAAATTTGAAAAGAGGAAAGAAGGAAGAGAGAGCACAAGAAAGGAAGAAAGAAGAATGTTGAGTTGTAAAATATTTGTATTCAAGTCTCATCTCTACAACTTACTAGTTAAGCATCAGTTAACTCATTTATAAAATGGTCATAGTGACCCAAACTTTGCCTATTTCAGGGTTGGAGGTGGGGAAGGGGCAGATGAATCATAGGATGATATGATTTTGCTTTGAATAAGATCAGGTTGAATTTACTTTACAGATATGATTATTCTGTCCTAAGCATTCCTGAAGCTCTCACTACGTGCCAAGTACTAGTGATGTAAAAATGAAAGTGAAATGGGATATTATGGACTATTTAAGGATCTTGGGCTTCAGAAAACTTGGTAACTTAACACATTTCCCCGTCAGTATCATTGGGACTCCCACAAGAAACACTGCAGGTCATTTACTGTGGTATTTTTTTTTAAAATATATATCTTTTTTAAAGCCCATCCTCTAAGATTTGAAAGGGGCATTAATTGGCTATGCTACTCTCATCTCTCAACATTTAGAAAAGACTCCATGGAGGCTGTGTCTCCGCACTTGGAATTCCTAAAGGCTGAAGAATAAGTAACTTTCGATACAAGGCCATACATTTTAAGATTCATAAAATCTTAAAGTTCCATTCTTTCATTTTCAAGTTAGGGAAATTTGAGGCCCATAGCTATAAAGATACTTGACCAAGATTACATGGGTAATAGGATTAGGTAACAGAACTGAGCTTTCAATAAATCTATCATTGTCAATCCAGTTGAAAGTTACAGCTCATCTATTGAGTCATATGATGAATCTGTAACTCCTGTGGAAGTATCATGTGAATCTGGTTGACTTGCTTATATCTAAGTTAAAGTCAAGGTTGTTCTCAGAAACATTCCAGATACTACACAGACTAAACTGTAAACCCTGCCTTTCCACCAAGTCTATGGACTTAAAGATTTAGAGATGGGAGGGACCTTGGAGACCATCAAGTCCAATTCTCCCATTTTATGGATGAGCTCATAGAGAATCAAAGAGGTCGCATCACATATTCAACCAGTATCTGAAAGTGTATCTGGTCACAGATGTTTCTGACTCCAATGTCCAGACTCTTTCTACTGGCCACTTCACCACCATGCTGCCTTTCATTCTGAATCTTAGCTATAAATTCTCAATCAATATTGAGGAAAATTAAAAAGCGTCTGATGAGTCATGTACTGGCTAGTTAGAGTTTCACTGCATTACTTTTTCAATATTTGAAATGAGGATCACCATCACTAACTCAGGAATCAATCACTGAATGTAAGAAATGAAAGGAGGATATACACTGATGGGCACAGCCTTTGACAGCAGTCTTAGAGAAGGATGGTCTTGACTTTCTCAAGATTTAGCTTCTGTTTATATTTCAGTCTGAATAATGAGTTTTTCCCCCATTTTGGGGTGAAATTGAAGAGGGTAAATTATATGGGACAAAGGTTTTCAATTACAAGAAGATGCTCATCCTTCCACATGGTTCATTCTTTTCAGATTGGAATTAGGAAAATTAAAGAAATAATATCTTCATGCTCCAGGCCTTCTTACTATGGGCTATCATATTTCCTTTTTGATCTTTTTCTGTATCACTGCTTTTAATTTTCTGCATTGGGTAATTTTTGGAGGGGAAATATATAATACATAATATGCAGATTAGGCTTAAGTGTATGTAATGGGTACATTTACCATGTATTATATGTGTATGCATACTCACATACACACACAATCAATTGTCCATTTTTGTGGGGGTAATGTTCCTAGAAAACAGTATTGAGTATAATTTTATTGTGGTGTGTTAAGTGGTGTAAAAGTTGTGTTTAGAATTTCCGCCTTGGGAAAAACATTTATTTATACTTTCTCTGTGTCCTAATCTACTTTTGTAAAGATTCTGTATGATAATGAGACGTACATATATAACATTCTTATTCAGAGCACCCCATGAGACTATCCTTTGTTGGTATAAGAGCAAAACTTGAGTATCAAATGCAAACAAGGCAAAATATGCAATGAGTGTACAGGGTGGAGGGAGCTCCTTACTCTACAAAGGTAGGATGAACAAGACCTATGAAGATCTAGTAGGATACCAGCCACTGGATAAAATTGTGCATATAGTGCCTTTCATTTTTTCCTCTACTGCACGTAGCTTCAGATATGTGGGATTGCCAACACAAAAGTGAAAATAAATTACAAATAATTAGTAGTCAAATCTGAATATAATTGGTTTGGGATGAAATAGTCAGAAATTTGGAAAATACCAGCTCTGTCATTATTTAATGGCTTATCCACTTGCTAATTGATAGGAGCAACTATCTCTGATATTTAAGGACCTTCACAACATGGTTCTAGTCTATCCTCCCGGAATGCTTTGTCCCCATTAGGCATTCTATATTTCAACTAAAAGGCTCAGTTTTTCCCAGTATATGCCATTTCATCACCAGGACCATGGTCAGTCATCTTGACTTTTGTCTTGCCCTGGATTTCAATGACTCTACCTTGTTTAACTTCAATTCAAGTTTAAGTGAAGATGTCACCTTGCAATGTCATTGGTCTTCTTTGAAAATAAAGATTGAGCAACAGCATGAACAGTTTCATCGCATCTTCCCTTCCTTGGTACAAGCTGTCCCTTGTGCCTGAGAATGATGTCCTCCCTCATTTCTCCCCTAGGAAATATCTAAATTCTTTCAAGTTTTACCTTCTACAAGTTTGTTTTTCTTAATTTCCCCAATTATTTGTATATATTTTTTCATTCACTCACCAGTACATATGTTGCTCTCCTCCCTCCTCCTCCAAGTAGAATGTAAACTCTGAGAGATAAGGAGTTGTTTCAGTTTTGTCTTTCTATTTAGTGCCTAGCAGGGTGTCAGGCACATAATAGGCTATCACAGCTGTGCCTTGTGGCTGTCAAGTCTTGTCTTAGTAACTAAGCTTTCATGCTGTCCAAGGTTTACAAAAAATGACTTTGACCCTGCTGTTTTTCCTTCCATTAAGAAATTGACAAGGAAAAAACATTCCTCTGGTACCAGTGAATTATTTTTCATCCAGTTAACAGGACAAGGGCAACATTATTCAAGAAATTTGCAAGTAAAAATGCAGCAATTTTCCTATCCAGTGATACTATAGATGAGAGAAAGGGAGCTGGAGTCACTTCTAATCTTTCATCGTGACGTATTAGAAGCCATTTAATGACCACAAATCCAAATGTTTCCCAGAGAGAAGAAAACAAGACAAAAGCAATGCAGCCAGATCTTTATTTTCTGCCATGCTGAAAATGAGCAATGAATACATCTGCTAATATTAGCTCATGGTCATAGAGCACAAATGCTTTAGGAAAATAGTCATCGGGACTGGGAACTCAGAGGTCATTTTCCATCAGTGCCTCAACTAACAAGATCCATGTCCCAGAAGAATTTAATTCATCATCAAATTCTAGTTTTTCTATTCTGTCTTTCCTCATGTTTATGTAATCAATCCAAAAATACATACATATTAAGTGCCTACTTTATGCCAGGCATTGTAATAGACATTGAGGATATACATACCATGACCAATATAATCTCTGCTTTCAAAAACCTAAATAGTGCCACAGTTTTAATATAAAGCTGAAATAGCTCATCACAAAATTTTAATATTCTTTTCAAAGGGAAGAGTTAAACCGTGGGTACCAGCAAACCAAGGGAAAACACATCTCAACCTGAAGGAACAGACATTCATAGCTTCTTCATGATATCATTTCCTATTTTATAGGCATGTGCCAGAAACACACCTTTAAAGCAAGTCAGTCATCTTTGCCTAGAACATGTGTATTTTCCCATTAAAAATGCATCTGAGGGTTTCTCTTAGTATATTCTTTACAGTAATATTGGGAGACTTAATTGACTCTGTGGCCAACGTGTGGAAACGCTACCTAAGTAATAACTGTTTCTCCCTTGTATTCACAAAAGGAAATAAAACATGAAATCCTCAAGTAGCTGGAAACAAGAACTGTTGATGAAATCTCAATTTTGACTAATATTATTATATAACCTAGGAGGCAGCTGGATGGATCAGTGGATAAAGCACTGGATCTGGAATTAGGAAGATCTGAGTTCTAATATGACCTCAGCTACATAATAGTTGTGTGCTCCTGGGCAAGTCACTTTGTTTCTGCCTTAATCTATTAGAGAAGAAAATGGCAAACCACACTAGTATCTTTACCAAAATCAAAACAAAAAGCCCTGGACAATGTGATCTATGGGGTTACAAAGAGCTGACTCTTTGCCGATTGATCTGAAAATATATTATAGAACCTGGCCTGAGACTTAAATCTCAGGCATGACCAGCTCCATCGTAGCAATATATTCAGCTCTATTTGAACCAAGCTTCCTCTTCTGATAACTCTATAGATGTCCTGGAAGCTTTCAGTAAATGACTAACATTTTCAGTCAATAAAACCATTGGGCATAAATGATGTAAAATGCTAAAAACCCATGTCTGGACTTCAATCTAGAATATTAAAAATCTTTCACTAAATGTTTTGAGTCTATAGTGTTCATATTAAATCTTTGGGTTGAAGTTTGAATAAATTGGATTTAAGATACTTTACTCTGCATTCTTAAGCCCAATTCAAAGAGCTGAGTTTAATCAAAAAACCCTTAAGTCTCTTATTATTTTATTTCACTAACAAACTGGTTTGAGGGTGAGAAGGAAGATTGAATTCAGCCCAATTGCTGTAAAACTTTCAAAGTGATAGAACAGGGGAGAGGAGAACAAATGTGTTTGGCTTAAATTCAATCATTTTCTTTCTCAAACTAGTTTCTCTGTATCTCTCTACTCTTTCTATGTTACCTCCTAAGAAGCTGATTGGAAGAAATGTTCCTATTTGCCATCAAACCCAGATTCAGTTCCTAGTACCATAAGAGCGTAGGTTTAGGGACCTCTGAAATCATCTCCTTAATTCTGCTTCTTTTGACCTCACAATCTTTTCTGCATACCCCATTCCCAAGCAGAAGCCTGCTTTGTAACAAAACTAGGTCAACAGAACAATTGATAATGACCTTATGAGACAGAATACATGGCACTCTTCCCTGCAGCCTTCTGTCTGTCTACTGAGAAGACAGAGTTCTCATTCATTATTTAGAACCAAGACTGGTTGCTATAATTGCTCAGGTTTTTGCCTTTTTTTGATGTTCATTTTCATGTGCATAATTGTAGGTGGTATATATATTCATTTTCTGATTCTCCTTACTTCACGCCGAATGAGTTTGTACAAATCTCGATGTTTCTCCAAATTCCTCATCATCATTATTTACTGCATAATAAAATTCCATTGCCAACATACATAACAGAATTCTCCAATAAATTAAGATTTCCTTTTTTTTTCAATTTTATTATACTACAAAAAACCAGGAATGTCACAAAATCACAAAATTATAGAATTGACAGGAACCTCCAAGGACATTCATTTGAGCCCAGTATGTTAGAATACATGGGATCTTTCTTTTATATACCTGATGGATTTGCCTACTAATGGAATTGCTGGGTCAAATACATGAATAATTTAGATTCTTTTCTTACATAGTTCCAATAACCCCATCATAATTCAGAGGAAGAATTTGCCTTTCCCAAGGTCACATAGAATGGCAATCAGAAAAGCTGGGATGCCAGATCCAGCCCCATTACAATAATCTTGAAGTTGGAAACTTGATTTCAAAGGGGAAGAGGCTGAATAAAGGGGACAGAGCAGAGCAGTGTTTTCAGTAACTAAAGGATGGGATTACAGAGGTTGTCCCAAAAGTCATGGTGCAGTTTTAAGCTATTAAATCAATATACTCTGGAATATCTAAAATAGTGGTTTTCACAATATTGTAGAGGACCTCTGGGAGTCCCTAGGACCCTTTCAGTGGATTCACTAGACAAAGTTATTTTAATAATAATACTAAGTACAGTAATGTCTAATGTAGTAGCTATCTGTAGACATAACCTAAGCCAACAAACAAACTCTTTGTGTGGTTCTCAATAATTTTGAAGAGTGTTGTTTTTCATTTTTCATTCTTGAAGAAGACCAGTGAAGTCCAGAGAGTGATGTCTTGTCTTGCAAATGAATTAGATTTAATTGAGGCAGCACTGCACAAAGTCATCAGCCTCACTTTCTCCTCCTGAGTCATCAGAGTCCAGTGGTAAGAGTTCTTAGAGCAACAACAAAGTTTGGGGACCACTGAACTAGAATATTACAGGGAAATCCTTTAATATATTGGGGAAAAGTCCAACTTAGGTGGGATAATGACAGGGATGTGATTATACTTTTAAACATAAGCAAATGACTCCTGTGTTGGAGCTGCTGACAAATCTTCTTGCTTTAGCTTCCAGACAAAATTTGCATGTCCAAATTACTGCTTCAAATAGTGTGCTTTGGACAGAGACACACCAAACTAAGCAACATGGGCCATTCAAGGAAGAGCTTGCAATAACAGTGTTTCAGTCGATGAAGCAGGAAGATTAGTGTATAAATAAGTTTGCAGCAAACACAGGCTGCTCACAGACCCAGCATCAAACTGGTGTGTGGCTGTTTTCCTTGTTGCACATGTCCTCTCCTCTGAGGGGTAAAAAAACAATAACTAGTGAAAAAAAACCTTTCAAAAATACTATTTAAAAGCGTGTTAATTTCCTATTCAACTGCCTGTATTACATTCATTTGTTATTACATTCAAAAGAGGAATAATTCATCCTGGTGTAGTGCAAGATTGTACAAGCCTTGTATCACCTTTTAAAACAGGGGCAATGGAGTAATTACCCCCCAAACAATCATTACTTTGCCATTATGTGAATATACTATAGGTCTTGGAAAAAGATGAGTGCATTTAAAATAAAATTTAAAAAAAGATACGGAAGAAGTGTCCTCAATGGGAATTTGGACCACCATCCTCATTTTTCAAGTAAAGAAACCAAGTCCCAGAGAGTCAATCTTTCCCAGGGCCACCCCGGGTATAAGTGGGAGAATGCAATTTGAACCTCAGAACAAGCCTCTGGCTGCAAATTCAGCGAGTGCTCTCCTAGCCACACCACAGCCTTATCCCTCTCCTCTTACATTCCTCCTAATGATGTAGGTACACTATCATTTTCTATTTTAGCTTCTTCACTGTATCTTCAATTTCCTTTACAGACATTCCCTCCTACCTTGTATTATCTGCTATTCTCACTAATTAACAATGGAAAGAGATCTCTAAGCACTCCAATGTACTGCCATTGAACTTGCCTTCAGTTCCCAGTGGTTCTGCAGCTTCATATACAGCTTTACCTAGGTCCAAAAATGTGGCTGTATTCATGTATAAAATGCCTTTAAGGCATCCATTTCCCCTCTTTCCCACTTATTCTTCATGCCAAGAATGTATTTCCTTCTCACTTCCATTAGCCTTAGAGAAAAAGAGATAGAATAAGGAGCAGAGGTCGTCTGTAAACTGTTTAATAAGTCCTGAATGATGGAAAGGTTACTTTCTCTAATGACCATCTCACAAAGCTCTCTTTGGTGAACACAGATACCATATTAAGTGTGTTACTTTCATTGATACAGCCCAGAATCACCGTATGTGTTGTATCTGCGTGTAAAGTGCTGGGTCTCACCCATTTCATTAAAAACAAGCAAATAAAAACAAACCTCTGTTCCAGCAGAATTGACAGTAAAGATTTTTCTATGGATAATTGTATTTTCCTTACTATAAAAGCCATGGACCATGGCAGAATCAATCTTTCTAGAAGCATTTCGTAAGCACTGTTTATGTTCCAGGCATTGTTCTAGGTACTGGAGTTATAAAGATAAAAGTGAAATAATTCCCACCCTCATTAATTTTATATTTGCCACTATTTAGAGTACCAACTGATACTTTTGTGGTGTCATATTGCGTGGGCAAATCTTTTTTTTAATTTCCCCATGCCTTAGTTTCCTAATCTGTAAGAGTAAAGGGCTGAACTAGATGATCTCTTTTTTAAAAGTTTTCAAGTAATAATATTTTTAAAAAATTAACCTATCCCTTTCATTATATCCTGTCATGTACACCAATTAAGCAATTTTTTAAAAGTCTCACAAAACATATCTATGTAGTTTATCTAAACAAATCTCCACCTTAGCCAGTGGATTACACCCTCTCTCAGGCCCCTTCAAGTTCTACATGGCATCACTCTACCTTGATAGTGAAAGCACTTTGCCTATTGTCCATCTCCCAATCTTCCCAGTTCCCCAAAAATAAAAATTCCTTCTGTCCTTGGTCATAAGTATCTCTTAAATTCACCAGGAAAGTTCCTAGAAATTTCATTTCTTCTTTTTATTTCTTCTGTTTTTACCAAGAGAGCTAGGTTGGTAAAATAAATAAATGAAATACCATGTATTTCCAATTTGTGGTATTTAAAATATGTCCTTCTTCATCTTGCAATTTACTTAGGTTTAAGACTTCAACCCATGAAAAACCAGTTAATTCCTTCAATTATTAATATCTTGGAAGGCATTGTTTAAATTGATTTTACCTTAAAAGGTATGGTCAGAGCTACTTTTATTGACTTTATAATTTGACTGTGACAATATTTTCCATTTTGCTCATGTACATGGGAAGTCACCGCTATCACAGACCTCAATTCTCAACTGCTTGTCAATTCTATAACACTAGCTTCTAAATTTACTGCATCCTTCCTTCTTTCATTCACCACACCCCAAGAATTCTGCATCTAGGTGAATATTTGACTGAATTCCTCTGGAATAAAGAATTGCCTCTGGGTTCTATCTAACTAAGAAAATAGCTTCCAAGATAAATTCCTCAAGAGACCTTAGCAGAGCAGTCAGACTGAGCTTTCTCTGAGTCTAGAGAATATCTATTCTCTGCAAAGCCTTTTACAGTCCTTAGGGGAACATGCCCATCTTGGCACCAATTTCTATGGATTCTTCTGTCAGGGTGATGGATTTTTCTTTGTACAACAAGAATGAACTTTATGCTAGTTGCATTAGGAGCAGAAAGTCTAGCCCAGACAGAATTGTCACCCAGCCTGAATTGTTTCCATCTGAATATCAAAACATATGCAGCCATTACAACTGCAATTGGATATGTTAGAATATGGAGGTCTACTTTTTACCTGATTCCCGGAGTCCAGGTAGGAGACAATTTCCATTGAGAAACCCAAATTCAAGGTAGGAGGACAAGCATACATTTGCATCACATTTTTAGGAAATTAATAAGGACTTATGAAAGGAAGTATTAATCAGCTTGGTGATACAGTGGAAAGAGCCAGAGTAGAAAACAAAACAAATACTTTATTCTTGCTTTGGTACCAATGCTGAAAGCACTGTGACCACACTTTAATTTCAAGGAGGATTAAACATCCAGCAAAAATCAAAACCTTGGACTGCTTCCATTAAGTCTTCAAGTCCCTGAATGTCTTGCTAGTCACAACTACGTATTGCCAAATTACAAGAGGAAAAGAAGAAAGAAAAACATCACTGAACCAGTGCTATATTTGGAACAAAGTCAGTGTAATTTCTAGGATACACTCCTGATTGTCATTTCCAAAGACTTTGTCCTAGAATATTGTCTCTTTTTTCTCTTGATTCACCAACTCCCAGAAATTAAATTATCATCTATCTATGAACATCACCCTCTCATTTATCCAGTTAAACCAAATCTCTCTTCTGAATTTTACTGTCATTTACCAGTGGTCTCTTGGATATC
This sequence comes from Bettongia penicillata ogilbyi, assembly GCA_023548195.1. Taxonomy (NCBI): domain Eukaryota; kingdom Metazoa; phylum Chordata; class Mammalia; order Diprotodontia; family Potoroidae; genus Bettongia; species Bettongia penicillata. The sequence continues at coordinate 5,688,474 of JAJHZJ010000496.1, forward strand.
TCCACCTGGGTTGCCTTCAAGAATTATACTGTAAGCTCTTTAATAGCAAGAGCTATCTTATATTTTTTAATCATATTTGTATGGCTAGCTGTATTTTATTTGTAGCATAATGTCTGACGTATAATAAACACACTTACTGACTAATATCAAAGTCATAAGTACAAATTGGAACTGAAAATATTCCCCTTCAAACCAATCTCTCCTCTAATCATCCCTTTTTCTATAGAAAATAGGACTATAAGTTTTAAGGGAGCATTTACCAAGGCACTTCTCATCTCTCTCAAACATTCTCATCTATCTAACTGCAATGGCAAAACAAGATCTTTCACTTCTCTATTACCTGTAAATGTTACTTATATTTCTTTTGCATTGAAAGCTTGTTGATATATTTTGAAATGGCTTTATATTTTTCACTTTACATCTATATATTATGTAACTGGTAGATGGGTGCTTCATGTACAGAGAATTGATATGGAGTAGGGAAATTTAAATTGCCATATCAAAGCACATTATCAAAAGCAGGAAGCCTTTGAGATTCCATATTTTGTTGCTGCATATAGAAAAGGCTTTGACAAGATGGAATTATCTGATGCCAGTTTCATTTGGAGGAAGTAGTGAGCTTATAGAATGCTTTTTAATGAAGGGTTGAAAAATTCTCTTTGGAGGGAAAGCACATCAGAATAGCTAATTAAGAAAGATAGTAGCTTAAAATCAATACTAGCATTTATGTAAATGTATGACATGGATATCTATATTTATATAATGATATACACACATATATGCACATATAAATATGCATGCACATTTTAAGTATATGTATTTAAACATGAATGGACAGATGGCATAGAGAGATATATGGATGGATAGAGACAGACAGATAGATAGATAGATAGATAGATAGATAGATAGATAGATAGATAGATAGACAGACAGGCAAATAGATAGTGTGAAACAGTGGATGAGAGCTGAATTTGTAGTCAAGGAACCTAGATTTGAAGGTGTATTCTGCTTCTCACTATTACTTCTCACTTGGTTTTGTCATCCACAAAATGACAAGATTGAAGTAGATGGCTTCTAAAATGTGTTCTATTACCAGATCTATGTTTCTATGATAGACAGACAGACAGATAGATACATAGATAGGTGACAGATGAATGAACAGATAGATGATAGGTAGATAATAGATCTTTTATGCCAGAGTGGAAGGATAATTGCATAATTGGTTAATAGGTAGATAGTAGATAGACATGATGGAGAGATAAATAGATGATAAATGGGTAAATAAGTAAAGAACAGCTGGATGGATGGATTGAAAGACAGATAAATAAATACATAGAAACATAGACATTATTATATAGCTGAAAGACAAATGGATTTGGAGTCAGAGGTTCTAGATTTGAAGCTCTACTCTACTACTCACTTTAAGCGAGTTATTTGGCTTTTCTTGACCTCAGTTTGCTCATCTAGAAAACGATAGGGTTGGATTATATGGCTTCTAAGTAGCAGCTCAGTGGTTCAGTGGATAACATGCTGGGCATGGACTCAGAAGAAGACTTATCTTGAGTTCAAATTCAGCCTCAGATACTAGTTTTATGATTCTGGGCATACATATTTGCCTCAGTTTTCTTCATCTTTAAAATGATCTGGAGAAGGAAATGGCACATCACTCCAGTATCTTTGCCAAGAAAACTCCAAGTGGGATTACATTGACATGACTGAACATGAAAAATGGCTTCTAAATTTCCTTCTGTCTCAAAATCACCTGATAGACAGCCACAGATAAACTGAGAGAACCTATGATTTTTCAATGTACGTACTACCCATTTTGCAAATTCCCTCCACCAATGCCAATCAGAAGGATCTGGAATGTATGCTCTCAATTACCTGAGCCACTAAGAAGTTAAGGATATCAGTCCACCAACAATTCTTCAGCTATGTCCTAGACATGGTACAAGGCTCTGGGAATGCAGAGGTAGAAAGGAAATAGTCTCGGTTCTGAAGGAATATAAATTCTACTGGACGTTTTATTCTATCTAAGTAAATTATCCACAGTAACAAAGCTATTTTGTGACAGAGGCAAGTGTTGAAGTTAGCTCTTACTGATTTGAAGTCTGGTCTTCTCTATAATAGACCAAGGTACTATATATACCCAAGTAAAATAGCTGTAATTTTATAAGATCAAGAAAGCCGGGCTGAAAACATTAAAGTAAGCAAGTTTATATGGATTTCTCTAACAATTTTAACCTGCAAATTCCCTTAAGTGTTTTTAATGTAAATTTTTCCCTGCTGAAGTTTAGGCATAGATATGCATATGTGAATATATATATATGAAAATTGTATTTGAGTGATCTCAAATGTTTTGTAGATCTTTGCAGACTGTCAAAAGATGTATTGCATGTCTACTGTTGGCCCCAGCTTTCCATTTGCTTTCTTTCTTGCATTGTCAGTTCCCTTCACCAGGACTAGAGTTATCTGATGTGTTCAATCAAAGGGGTGGATTAGGCCCTTTTTAATATCCCTTACAGTTACAGAGCCCTGTGACCCCCTAGAACACCCTGAGTGAAAATGGTCAATGGAAAAATTCCATACATCTTTGCAAGGATTCTTTTTATTTTTTTTTCAGATTGTTAATGACGAAAAGATAATATAAAATTCCTTGGAATGCCTATTTTATGAGTCTATTAAAGTTAAATTCAGTTAAAGTTGGTATTTTATCACAGAATAAAAGTTCACTAGGAGGTAATGTGATTTTCATTAATGAATTGTATATCTAGCCCTCACTGTGGGTTGTTGTTTTTTTTAGGAAATTTAATTCAAACTTCATTTTGAAATTAAATTTATTTATTTTTTATTTCTAAGAACATTTTTAAAGTACTTTCCAGCAAAGTAATAATAGTTTCTATGTCTATAATACTTTAGCTTTCCAAGGTTCTTCTGTCATTCATATTACTAATATAATTGCTAAAATAATTACTAAGTAATTACTAAAATAAAAATATAGTACTAAAATAAGTGATATAATTATTATCAATTAACATTTTAAAGAGTAGCAAACTGAGGCACAGGAAGTTTAAGTGACTTGCCAGGATCACAAAACTAGGAAGGCTCAGAGCCAATTTTTAAACTCACATCTCCCTAATCTACATCTGGTAATGTTTCCAACATGCCAGAAAGCCTCTTGTTATGAGGTATGCATGCTCAACAGAATAGGCAGTCACACCCAGGAGGAAAAAAAAAACCTTCAACTCAAACTATTTCAATCACTTTAAAAGCAAAATTTCACCTGAAGGAGCTGTTTAATTTTTCTTTAAATTGTTCTTTGATTAAGTTTATTTTATACATGTGAATGGAAGTGTGTGTGTGTGTGTGTGTGTGTGTGTGTGCAATTACTCATATACACATTTGCACACCTATATTTGAGAGTCTGGCCATATAATTGCATTGATGTGAGGAATTCCCAGTATGACAACCCTGCCATTAATCCCATACTTTATCAAGTGTTGGGTCAAGAGATTAGTGGCTAGCCCATACTCACAAACCAAGTACATAAAGTAAAGATGGCATTCAGGTTGTGGATATTAGATTTAGAGCTAGAAGGGACTTTTTTGGTGTTGTTCAGTCATATCTGATTTTTCATGATCCCATTTGGGGTTTTCTTGGCAAAGGTACTGGAATGGTTTGCCATTTCCTTCTCGTTTTACTGATGAGGAAACTGAGGCAAAGTGCCTGAAGCAGGATTTGTACTCAGGAAGTCTTCCTAAGTACTCGATCCATTATACCGCATCGCTGCCCAGAAAGGACTTAAAAGTCTACTGCGTCCAATTCCACTATCTTTTCCAATGAGGAAACAGAAGATGAGAGAGATTAAATAACTTGCCTACAATATATAGCTAGGAAAGACCTGTGGTATTATTTGAACCCAGGCCTTCCATATTCCAAATCAAACACCGTTTTCTATCTTCTATCATGCATTACTTATTTCACTGTATAATACAGTGTCTAAAGGAATGAAATAAAAATGTTACCTATTTTTCTTAAAGATAGGAACTCTCCCATTGAAGCACATGAGTTGCAGGAGTCTTTACAAAGGCAATGTAGGTAATGTGAAATGTATAGTATCACAAATGAAAAGGATGACCTTTTTCAAGTAGAAAGCAATGAATAAGTTTTTTCTTACTTTGATTAATCCCTATATACTATTGTTTTGGAAGTCATTTTATATGACCTTGTAAAGGTCTTCAAAGGCTGGGGTTGACTCTCTTTTCTCATTGTTTCCTTAACTGCTTAACAAAGTCATGTCAATTGCTTGAGTGCAATGCTTTTTTTTTATGGAAAAAAATGGATTTCTGTTGAGGCCAGTAGCTGCCTCTCCAATTCATTCCCCTGTTGACTTGTTGTGGAAGTAGCATGAAGCCAGAGGGTAGGTTCAGACTACAGTGATTTTTCCCACATACCCCCAAATTCTGCTTTTCTTGAGGTACATTACAACAAAGAATTGCCTGAGTCACAAAGTGTAAATGAAGGATCACTGATGAAATGTGTAGAGAGAAAAGCAGAATGTGGAGTGCTGCTGAACTAAAACGAACCCACTTTTTCTCCAGGGCAACTGTGACTTAATGGAATATGGCTGAGAACTAGATGAACCGGACTTAGCATAGAATTGTTACAGTGAGAACTATTAAACAGTTTCTTCCCAGAAATAAATACAAAAGGAAGAGATTTGAAATCCCCAAAAGCTAATTTCGTTTTTCCCTTATAAACACATCTGAAAGATTCGGATGTCTTTTTTTCCTGTGGTTATTGGGAGATCAAAAGCCCATCATTTTAACATCAAATAGCATAACTAGAATTTTTCCCTCCATGTTTAAAAAAGAAGATAAAAACACACCAAACAACCTGCCCTTTCTCTGTCTTTTCTCAAAGATGAAGTCATTCACACTCAATGTGGAGACTCTCTATCCTTCTTTCCTTCAATAGAAGCTTGACAGCTGATCCCAGGAGACAGTCTCAAGCTCTTTAATTTTTTATTAGGCTACGATATTTGAAATTTGGAGACTAGACATTAGCCTTTGAGGTAGAGTATTTGATGGGATGGAACTTTTAAGCTACAAGAGCTGATTTCTAAGACTCACCACAGATCATTTGTCAAGGGACAATGAGGCGTGTATGGGCACCTACGGGTTAGCAAACTTTCATAAGACAATATTGCAGAGGCTCAGGGAGATATTTTTTAGTTTCAATGATAAATCAAAGAACAAAGTTGCCATGGGAGTAATGGACATTTTGCTCATTTAGTTCTCATTTTCAGGCTGACAGGAAATGTCTTTTTCTTGCTACTGTTACTGAGAAGTAGTATTAGTAGATAACATAAACTGAACACCCTTCACTCCCCTAGCAAACACACCCAAATTGTACCAGAGGGCAAAGACTTTAGTATAAAGTGAACTAAAAGATAACGATGGTAAAAAATGCCTTATTTTAACCATGATAATGAAGATGATGTTCACTTGAATCAGATCTTTATTGAATTTATCAAACTTACATAGGGGAGATGTAAAGACATGCACATATGTATCAATATAAGCATACATGTGTGTATGAATACTTGAAAAATATTTCCCTAAATCTTCTATCTGTGTTTGTAAGATCCTTATAAAACCAGTCAGCAGAGTGCTTTCTGATGAAGGCATAAACTGGCAGGTTACCAACTGTAACCAGAGACAGGCTATTTTATGTAGTATGATACACAGGCTGTGAAGAAGATTGAACATTAAGCTTGTGTGGATGTCAGCACAATAGTTCGAGGCCAATCTCTTGCTCTGACCCGACAAGGGAAGGGAGACAAGGCCATTTTTTTAAAAAGTTGAATCATGTTCTTTTCATTAGTTCATTTCTACTCTGAGGGATAAGTGAAATAAAAGCCCTTTTATTCACTGAACACCTTCTTTTCTGGGGAGTGAATGTAGACATAACTCTAAGCTAACCTTCTGTCTTCAGGAATTATGAGTGTGAGAAACATAGAGAGAAATGTAAATGTATGAAAGCAAAAGATATCAATGAAATTTTATCTTTTTAAAAAAATGGGGGGAATCTTTGACCTCAAGGAACTGAAAATATGTTGGTTAGATACAAATTATTAACAGAATCAGTTCAATTCAATCTGTCAAACATTTATTAAATGCCTTCTGTATACCACTCACTGTGGTAGGTGTTGGGGGTACAGAGACAAAGCAGAAAATAAGCCCTGTCCTCAAAAAGCCTATATTCCTTTGGGAGTAAGGATTATAACATGAACAGAGATTCAATGAGATTCAGTTTAATAAAAGGATGTCAAGTATATACTGTGTGTAAGCAAAGAGGGTTCAGTGCAGAGGATGTAAGGATCAAAGTGAGACACGCCCTCCTTTCAAGGGATACAGTTCTATTACTAGTCCAGCCCACCTCCTTTTCCAGTCTTGCAACTCTTTGATGATCTTTTTTTTGCCATTGAAAGAGGATAGGACTTGTTCATCATAACACAGATAAGGAAGATGGGACTCAAACCTTTGGCTCCTTATTCTAAGTCCAGTATTCTTTTTAAGGACTTTTTTGTCTGTCTCCATGTCTCTTCATATCTCTGTCTCTCAATAGAAAAGAGATAAAAATAGGTGTATTTAGGTATAATCATCTAGTTAACTGGTATTCACAATTTTTCATCTGTTGTCATTTTTTGTAGGTAGATTTTTGCTGTAATATCATGCCAGATCTCCTCTAGGGTTTCATTCTTTGTATAGCAACGCTCTGGCTAGAGCCACCCTGTCCCTTATAGGCTGCTTGCCAAGGGTTGGATGCAATCAGTTTACCAACGAAATTTTAATTCACCTCTACCATCTAAATCCACCTAAATTTCCCAGATTTTGACACCCAAACCAAACAAGAAATGTGTACACAGACAGTTACTTTTTACCATATTTCTAGTGGCACCCACTGAAAGTGAAGATACTCTGGAAGAGAGAATATGGGGTTTTGGGGGGGATAAGGATTTTTCTTCCCATGAGATTTTTAGACTTCTTGTCACCAGTTCTGAATTATCTCATAAGCATTGATTGCCAAACTTGACATATAACTTTCAGAGAATATTTTGACTTCACCATTGCCTTTTCTTTAGTCTCTATAGCCATTAGCTTATGAACTCTTTGAGGGTTGGGACTGTCTTTTGCCTTTTTTTTTTTTGTATCCCCAGCACTTAACACAGTGCCTGGCATACAGTAGTGAATTAATAAATGTTTATTGATTGACCTTTAGACAAGCATTATTGTCCACATGGATAGTATTAAACTACTAGGATGGTGTGACCTGCTCATTGCCTCTGGAGAATGAATTTAGAGGATGCTGATGTTCTTTGAAATTCTTCAAATATGTAAAACAAATGGATTTTAGCAACTCACTCATAAAGATCATTATTTAATAGTAAACCATAGAATGGTGACCTGAGTTTCTCCCATGACCTTCCCTGCTGTTTCACCAGTTGCCTCCCTACCAGCAGTCTCATGCCTATGTCCCAGACTCTGCCTCCATCCCAAATGACATTCATTTTAAGTTCAGCATGTGGTTTTCATCCTGGGCACAAACATCCCTAGTTATAACTGTGGTGTTGTTTATACAACACAGACCAGTGCAGAAATTGAATCCTTCTATTTCCATCAAAGGGGTCATTTTATGAAGATGGACAGCATCAGATGGAAAACAAATAGCCTTCTGAAGACCAGACTGATGGCTAGTGAACAGAGAAATCTTCCTGTGACCAATGTATCCTACTGGTCTCAGTCTCCTAGTTCCAGGAAGGCTTGGCTTAGATAGTTCTCTCATCCTAAACTAAAAATACTTAAAATCAAGCACTTTTTGCTTGTTTTTTTCCCTCAAGTAATTCTTCCTCTTGACTTTCCTACGTGTAACCTGGTATGACCAGTCTCCTACTTGTTGAGGCACCTGAGTTTGGACTCATCCTGTACCCTCCTACCCAAGTAGTCACCAGTTACTGACTATTCTTCTTTTGTGACAAACCATTTGTCTGTTGTTTCATTTTCTCTCATAGTGATATAATAGTCATTCATGAAATACCTAGAACAGCACTCACCTTGTCTCCTTGTCTCCCCTTGCATCCTCTGGTATTTGCTTGTATGTGATCCTTTCCTTCTGCTACCTGAATTCATTGTCTCATAGATTTCATAGCAGCCACAAAAAGAATAGCTAACATCTATGATAGTACCTGAAGATTTGTAAAATTTTTTAAAGTAATAATCTCATTTGATCTCACAATAACCTGTGAGGTAGGTGATGTTGTTATATTTAATTTACAAATGAGGAAACTAAGTTTGAATGGACTTAAGCTGCAAATCCAGGATTACATGTCTAGTGTCCCAGGCAGGATTATCATAACAATTATTCTTATTAATGATTATTAAATAAAATGCATAATCATGTTGTATATAATTAATGGTAACAATAATAACTAGCCTTTATAAAGTATTTGATGGTTTGCAGATTTCTTTGTAAATCACATGTCATTTTATTCTCTTAACAATCCTGAGAGGTAATTGCTATTATTATCTTCATTTTATGGATGAGAAAACTGAGACATATAGAGGTTAAGACAGGGTCACGTAGTAGCTTTCTATAGCAGGATTTGAGATCGGTTCTTCCTCCCTCCACGTCCTGATTTTTTCCCACTGTACCCCTTGGTTGCAAACCCAAATTCTCCTGACTGTAGGTACAGCATTCACTAGAGGGCACCTTGCAAGTTATCTGGTGAAATCCCTTCATTTTGTAAACTAAGCCCAGAGAAGTAAAAGTGGCCAAAGATTATTTGAATAGCAGTTAGAATAGCAAGGATTTGAAACTTTGTCCTTGGACTCCAAATCTAGCTTTCTCTCCATTATATCCACTCTCCAAGAATCAGCCTTTATGAAGTCTATCCCACATAATATTCTGCTATTTTCCATAAATTTGTTCATAGAAATATGATTCCATCTAAAATTTTGTAAAATCTTTCTCTTGAATGAATGTATAAATATTGACATATCAGGAATTTACCTGATGAGATCAGAGTTAATCAAACATATACAATTCATATAAAACTGCAATGCCTGACTGATAGTCTCATCAGATTCCCATGGAAGTCCTTTAATGGGAGGCCATTTTGAACTCCCAGTCAGGATTAATTTTCCTTTTTTTTCAAAAAGTCTTTCCCATACAGGCATGATAAGCCAGAAATTAGCAGCTCTGTTTGCTGTTAACACCTTTAAGGTATCCCCAGTCGTCAATGTTTCTGCACATCCTAAGCTTTCAAATTTGGGGGCAGACATCTTAAATTAAAATTTACCAGCCCACTCCCCTCCGGTCTGTTTGCAGGTTTGTCATCTCCACCAGTCCTACATCCCTTGATGTATCACCTCCATCCTGTATTACAGAGGGCTATGACATTTGGGTGATATACTGCAGTAATGAATCATCAGAACCCCATTGCCTTGATGATGGATTATTGTATTACATCATTGGTATGATAGCTGACAGGAGGGAAAATGCTTCAAGCTGGTCAGTTTCATAAATTGTTTTAAACCTGATGGAAGAAAAAGTGGCTTGAGATGCTGAGGTAGGTTTGGAAAGTGTTCAAGCCTTCTCATTTTACCTATTTGGGGCTGTATTTACAATTTTAAACAATGAGGGATGGATGCATTAAGGACGGATGCATAATAATATCTATTACCCTAGATTCTATGATCTAGTTTTCCATGAAACCAAATGCCTTTGTTTGGACAGCAAAATGGAAATTAATAGACTAATCAACTTTCAAAGCTCAAAGTTTTCCTTGTTGTAGTCAGAAGGGGAAATGGCTGCATTGTTGCCCGTGGAGTGGCCTCTCAGTGCAGGTTCCTGAACAAGAGGCGATACGTTCTTTGTTGGGTATATTACAGAGAAAATCATCATTCAGCTCTTTCAGACTAGGTGGCACCTAAGTCACCCCCAACTTTGAAATCCTGCTAGTCTGTGATGTTTGAATTCATCTAATCTACACCCCTCATTTCACAAATCAGAAAAATAAGACCAACTGAATTCAAATGACTTAACCAAGGTTAATCGTAGTATGGGATTATAAACTTTAGGAGGGTAGGGACCTTGGCTTATGTAATGTTGCCTCTTTTTCATCTTCTCTGCTGCCTAGCTCAGTACTCTCTATATAGCATGGACTTTAGAAACACTACTAAAATGGATTGATCATAAAGATGGTTGGATATCTTCTTCACTCCTATTCCTATGGCTCATTGAGGCTTGTAAAAGTTATGCCCTGGGAGCACAACCACTAGAAGATTTGACAAAGCAGGAAAGATCAGGCTCCTATCTCATTCTAAGGATCAGTCTAGGTGAGAACAAGAGATATTCAATAATAAAAGGGCGACCAAAGGACATATTTGCTAGGGTGCAGTTATTGATTGGTTGATTAATTAGACGGTGATCTCCCAATCATGAAAGGAATACCCAACCAATGTTGTTGGGGTGTAAGCTCAGTTTTCACGTAAACAGTCTCGGATTAGGTAAAGGTGAGGGCTTCTAAACCGCAGAGCTCTCATGAGGCCCCTCAGGGAACAGCTGGGGATTGAGGAGTGAATCACGAGATACCTTGTTTTTCCACCTCTTCTCAGTGAAAACTTGCTGGGGAGAGCATCCCACCCTTGAGATTGGTCCATAGTCTGGGCACACCTGTTGTTGATTGGCTAAAGGGCTGAGAGCACGGTGTCCGCAAGCGACTATGCAGTTGGGAGAGCTTAAATAGGGACAGGAAAGCCTGGGGGTTGAGTTCCTCTCTCCTCCAGAAGGAGAGGGGGCGCTCCACGGGGAGATCTTGTCCTGCATGCTGACATGTAGCTAGTATCTGGAATAAAGCCTACACTTCTGTTTGACTCTGGAGGTCTCTTCTCTCATTACATTTATCCAGCTGATCACCGAAGACCTGAGTTAGGTAAGATGACCCGGCAGCCCATGGCAGTTAGGCTGAACACAATGTAATCATGGATCTTTTCAAATATGGAAGAAGAGACGATGATAATCCAAATATACTACTACTATATCTAGAAGTCATCTTCTGTCTCCTCTAAGAAGGATGACTTTTGGTTCAATATAGTTTTAGTTTATTTAGTTGAATTTCAGGTCTTTGAAAATGACTATTCAGAATATTTCACTAACTAGAAAACCTACCTCACATATTCAGGAAGCCAGTTAATAAACTTTAATTGAACGCTGACTTTGTACCAGGTACATTGCCAAACACCGGGGATAAAATGAAAGGAAAAAAAAAAACAGTCCCTTTTCTCAAGGAGAAAACTTTTTGATGACTGAGACAAGAAAAATAAAGAAATAAGTGTGTACTATATAGATATGTGTACATATATTCATATGTACATGTATATTTATGTATATGTATATATGACAGAGCATTTAATAATGATAATTTACTGTTGTTTAGTCATTTCAGTTATATCTGACTCTTCATGATCCCATTTGGGGTTTTTCTTGACAGAGATAGTGAAATGGTTTGCCATTTCCTTCTCTAGCCCATTTTACAGATGAGGAAACTGAGGCAAATAGGGTGAAGTGACTTGTCCAGGGTCACACAAATAGTAAGTGTCTGAGATCAGATTTGAACTCAGGAAGATGAGACTCCTGACTTCAGGTCAAGTACTCTATCCACTACACTACCTAACTGCCTCAATAATATTACTAATAGCTAGCATTTGTATAGCACCTTCTCTATTCCAGGCACTATGCTAAATACTTTACAAATATTACTCATTTGATTCTCACAGCAACCCTGGGAGGTAGATGCTCTTAGTAGCCCCTTTTGATAGTTGAAAAGCTAAGGAAAATATAGGTAAGTGATTTTCCTACGTCACACAACTGGAAGTATCTGAGGCAGGATTTGAACTCAGGTATTCCTGAACTCTATCCACTGTACCACTTAGGTGGAAGGGGACCTTACTAGCAGTAGGAAGAACTGTGAAAAGCTACTCCATGATCAAGGTAGATTAGAGAGCATTTAAAGGACTTAAATGTGATTATCAGTATTGTCATTTATAGTCCTATTGTCAGGAAAATATAATTTCAAATCTTGCCCCGACAGTTAGTGACTTCTATAAGACTCAATGTCTTCATTTGCAAAATTGGTAAAATTATATGCCAAACACATAGAGATGCCATGAAGTTCAAATGAAATAATGTATGTAAAATTTTGTCAAGCTTAAGATACTATATAACTTTCAGTTATTATTTTATCTCAATTATAAATATGCCCTTATTGGCATTCTTTCTAGCAAATCCATAAATGCATACCATTAATTAGTCCGATAACTCAGTTTTAATTGTTTCATATTTAAGATACTGAATAATAAAAAAAAATAAAGCATTTTTAAAATAGACAAAATTCTAAAAATGATGTATTTGGACATGGGTAAAATATTTTAAAATAAGATTAATGTTATTTGAAGAGGATTGATAAAAGTGGACTTTGTGCCTAATAAATGTTTTATCTATCTCTCTGAGCTTCTGACTTAGGTCATAGATTTGATGATAGAACGGAATTTGAAGGTCAGCTAGTGTAACTCTCTAATTTTGCAGATCATGAATATGAGCTTCAGAGGTTAAGTGATTTACCCAAGGTCATGTATATAGTAAATAGCAGGCGTGGCTTTGGTTCAGATTATGTGACCCAAAATTCAGTGCTCTTTCCACTGTACTGAATCATCATCATCGTTGTCTTTGTCGTCGTCGTCATTATCATCATCGTCACAATAATAGCAACATAAGAAAAATCTCCAATGTTCCTCTCCCCTCCAGGTAATAGTTACAATCTTCTAATAGTATTGAAGAGTAAACCTAGGAATCCTATCATTAAACACATGTGCCACCTCTCCCTCTTAAGGGAGGATTTTTTTTTCTTTAACAGAAGCAATTGATGATGTTGGCAAAGAAAAATTTGAAGCAGACAGTGAACTCAGTGTGTTCCTATCTTTTTTCCTGTCTTCATTTAGTATTCTACAGAGATATTTAATGTGAAAAAATTAAATATTGAAGTCTTTAATTTCCTTCTGATGTCTATAAAAATGGGATAGAAATTAGTCCATAAGCATTTTCACTGAGATTTCATAATGCCAACATCAAAAATCATGTCAGATTTTTGGATTTTCTGTTGTCAGGAGCTGCACTGTCGCAAAAAGATGCAGTGTCTCACTTTTTCTTAAAACCAAGTGAAGGTTATATATCTAGAACTGGAAGGAATTCCAGAGGTCAAGGTAGTATAGCTTTCATCACTTTACAGATGAGGAAAATAAGGCTTATGGAATGTCCATCCTCTGCCCAGTTAGGATGCTGGACTTTGAGTGAGAAAGACCTGATTTCAAATCCTGCCTCACAATCATTCCTTTAAAACAATCCTCATCTTGTTTCAAACTCTTACTTTCATTGGTCACATGCTATTTGAGAATATTAATTTCAGTTATTCATTGGGTTATGATTCCATCTATGTGGGTCTTCCCTCCACCAACACAATCATAAAATCACAGCAACTGAGAGGTAGAAGGGATTTCTGTAACTATCTAGTCCACCCCACAGAGAAACGTAATCCACACTATGATATATCTGCTGAGTGGTCATCCAACCTCTGTTTGAAGACCTCTAAGTGGGGGAAGGCACCATTTCTCAAAGTGGCCATGTCAACTTTTGGTCAAATCTAAGGAACTGAAAGGTTTTCCCGACATCAAACTCAAATTGCTAACAGTTTATAACTGCAATAAAAACTAATAAACTGAATATCATCCACAGAAGAGCAAGTAGAATGAGGAAAGGCCTAAAGTTCATGTCATATGAGAATCCAATAGAAGAATTTGGTATATCTAGCCTGGACAAGAGAAAACAAAGGAGAGAAAGCAATAGCTGTATTTCAGAGGTTGTTATGCTGACCAAAGATTTGGCTAACTCTGCTTGGTCACAGAAGATAGAGTAAGAACAATGGCTAGAAGCTGCCATTTTGTGTAATAAGATCTTGTCCTATAAGGAAAAGCCCCCAAGGTGAAACTGATTGCCTCTGAAAGTGATAGGTTCCTGTTCTTTAGAAATTATCCAGAAAAGTCTGGATAACCAAAGACTGAGGATACTGTGAGATCAAATGAGGTGAATTTTTTGCAATATAGACTACATTAGATGGCCAGGAAAGTCCCTTCCAATTCTGAAATTATACCACTCTTTGTCTTAGAAGAACTGTGTTAGCCGTATCTTCATCCCTGTGATTAGATAAGTGATGGAGCCTCCATTAACTGAGATAACCTAGTCCCAAATGATGACCTTATGTCCCATCATCCATATATCCAACAGAGTAGCTAGGTGGTATAGTGGATACCGGAGTTAAGAAGTCCTGAATTCAAATTCAGCCTCTGACATTATGTGACCCTGGACAAGTTGTTTCACTTTTGTCTGTGACAGTTTCCTCATCTGTAAAACAGGGGTTATAATAGTGCCTATGCTGAAGGATTTTGTGTATATTAAAACTCTTTGCAAGCCTTAAAGTGCTGTTAAGTGCTAGCTATTCCATCACCAGAGCTCTATTCAGTCTTTGCAGCATGACATGGTCATCTGTTGCTCCATTGGTATAGTATTTGAGAATCCTGGATCAGCTCTTTATCCACCATAACACATCAGGGCATTATTTTAGTGGAGGCCTTATGAATAAGCAAAAAGAAAATGACACGTGTTAAATAGCACTTCATGGAAACTCTCCCTGCAAAGAAAATGATGGATCAAGTCAGTGAGGCATAAGGCATCTTGCTCGGTATTTTATGTGTTTTAGGACAACTCTGAATTCCCCAAAGAGAGAGGTTTCGAGTGCTTTACATGCTAAAAAGAGAAAAGGAGTAACAAATGCAGTCATTTTCCCGAGGCCAACTATGGCATAGGCAGATGTAAGGCAACCCGGGTACACACTGAGAATCCAGTGACTGGCAGCTATGCCTCTCTCTGGGATCAGCAGGTCCATTATAGGTTAGTACATAGTTTCTTTTTGGAGCAGAGCTTGTCAATTTTTGTACGTGCTGGAATGCAGCCTGGTGTATAATGGCTTTGTGATGTAGGCAGTGGTCCAAAGGGAACAGAACAGAGATCAGTGGCCTTATTTCAGATGAGACCTAGAAGTTAACACAGAATACAAAAGGGGGCTCATGTGTGGTGGGGGTTGAAGTCATGCAGGGTCTATGTCAATAACACACTTGTTGTAAATGGCGTGTATAGATCTCCACAGTTAGGCAATTGGGCAGATGGACAAAGGTGACCCTTATGTGAATTATAGCCATCCTATCATTGCAGTATTATGATCTTGGAGCTGGAAGGAAACTAAGAGACCACTTAATTCATTTTCCATATAGTTCATTATACAGATGAGGAAACTGTCTGAGAGATGTTAAATGACTTCCCCTTGGTCACATATGTGTATGGGTATGTGTATATATCTATGTATGAGGAAGAACTTGGAAACAAGGACCTCTGATTTTAAACCTAGCATCACTTCTACTGAACTATGGAAGAATCTGTGATCTTCCTCTGAGATCTGAGAACTCCCTCTACCAATTCTGATTGCAAGCTATCTCTATAACTTTCTGACTACATCTTCTCTTGGACGCCTTACACATAAGTAATTAATGTCTTGCTGTTTATTCAGTTGTGTTCAACTCTTCATGACCCCTTTTAGGGGTTTTCTTGGAAAAGATATAGGAGTGGCTTGCTATTTCCTTCTCTGGCTCATGTCATACAAAAGAAACTGAGCAAATGGGAGTTAAATGACTTGCCCGGTGTCACACAGCTAATGTATCTGAGGCCAGATTTGAACTCATGTCTTTCTGTCTCCAGACATAGCATTCTATCCATTGTACCACCTAACTGTCCCCTTAAGATCTAAGTTCTCTTTAATTAAAAAAAATTACCAAATAATAAATAATTTACAATCAATAAGAAGTAAGATTAATTCATTAGCCATTAAGAGAGGCTCTAGGAGATTAACTGACTTGCCCATGGTCATACAGGATAAGTTCAGGGCCAGAATTTTAGCCCAGGTCTTCCTTGCTCAAGATCTAGTATGACGTCATGCCGCCATTGATGATGGCATTCAGAAGTATATAAAAGCCACTTACAGAGCACAAGCCCCCCTAAGGCATAGACTAAGACGATCCCATTGTGAACCTATTTTTGGCCATAATTTTTAGCTTGTTCTATGTAGCTCATTTAATTAACTGTGAAACAAACGCCTTAGAATTTAGAGAGTTTGATCCAAGAGATTGACTAATCTCAGAGGAAGAAGCTCAGACCGAGGATAACAAAGGAGTTTATTCAAGGTCACACAGTAAAATTGTAAGGACTATACCAGGAATACAATGCAGACTTCCCAACTCCAAGTCAAGTGCTTTCTCCACTCAGTCATAAAATTTGTATAATAAGTGTTGTGAGGTGTGATAAAATCAAGCAAGTTAAGTGCTTTGAAATATTAAAAGAATCAGTCATTAAAATAATGTTCTGGACTGGTTATATTCTTAGTTTTCTTCTGTTCTGGAAGAATATTTAATATATCTAGGGCTATAAATTTAAAATTTGAAGAAATTTCACAGATGATGGAAATTATTGTGGTTTAGCTGAGATCTTGTGGATGTGTTATGACCTAATTCCAGCAATAGATGGGTCCCCTGCAGAGGTAACAAACACATGACCCATGGGCCTCATGTGACCCACAGCACTCTCAAGTACAGCCAAAATGAAATGATTAAAATGTAATTGGAAGATATTCAACAAAATAAATAAAAATACAATAAAACATAGATAACATGACATCTTAAAATGAAGTTAAGGTGGGACCAACAGGGATCATTATGTATGGATTAATGGTGCCATCTTTATTTGAGTTGGACACAACTGGTCCACTAGACCGTAAAGCTCCATGAGGACAGGACTTTGCATTTTCCTTTGTGTCATGGCACTATGCATTGCAGATAAGACACACACAAATGAATGATTTAATGGATGAATGAAGGACTGGACACTGAATATTTTGCATTGCTGGTTGCATTGATGTTTGTAATCTTTTGCTGTTGTTGCTGTTTATTAACCAGTAAGTACTTATTGAGTGCCTGCTCTACGCTAGGTACCAAGGATACAAAGAAAAAAATGAAAAATCCCCAATCTGAAGGAGTTTACACTAAAGAATGCTTCCTGTGAAATGTTAACATAGCCTATCTTCCTGTCTGTCTTGTTTGTGAGTCTTGAAGTTGGAGATTTTCCATCAACCATTAACTGATATGTGTGCAAATACTTGTGAGTGAACTTCAGTCCTCTTGAACAATCATATTGAGGCATAAAGGAGCTGCTATATACATTGAATCAAGTCAGGGTTGTGAATATAAAAATGAAAATAACTTTTATCATGTCTTCACAGAGCTTTCAAGCTAATGGCAGGATAAGGAGAAATGACCCATAAACAAAAAAATTTTAAGACATCATTAACATAATTAAACAATGCTTGAATGTATAGAGGATGTCAAAGGGTAAAAAGGGAGGGTTAAGAGCACTGGTCTGAAGTCAGGATAACTCAGATTCAATATCTGGTAGAGAGTAAGCTTTGTAAATATTAGCTATTGTTATCATTATCACCAATATAGAGGAACCAAAGACATTCTAGAACGGTGGAATTACTTCTGGGTTGAAGATCATGGGCAGGCTTCCTTGAGCTGGTGACACCTGAATTTAACTGGAATCAAAGAGAAAGTTCAAAGGGATTGAATTCACCAGTCAATAGATGAAGATAGTTGGATAGGTAGGATGCAATCTATTTTAGTTATAGGAGATGACATTAGCAAAGCAATGAAGATAGTGTGGACACCTACTCATACTCTGGACTGGCTATTCTACTCAGATTTGCCCTCATACTTGCAGGAATAGGTTTCCAGAGAAGGACTTCAATCACACAGTTCCTACTCACCCCTTTAGTTTTTGAGCCCCAACTGGTCTATCTACATTTACACAAACCAGCTACTCACAATAATGACATGTTTGGATTCAAACATAACCAATTTATTTAGTAATGAAGAAAGAGAAATATATTCACAGGTACTCATGTACTATTCAAATAAAGAAATAATAAATACATCACAATCTACACATAAATGTGCGTCACACTCTCCCACCAATGAATTCTGTGTACACACACGTACATATAGATGCATACACATATGTGGGGGAAGGGGTAATAGGTACATATAGGATTATGTCAAGGAAGGAAATGAGAAAGGAAAGTTCACATATTGGTGGTAACTCAGAATTTCAGACTAAACACTCGGAGGTCCTGTCAATTCTGGAACATCACCACATGAAGACCCTTCTCTGAAAACTATTCCACTTCTGTTCATCTTGGCTCCCCATCTAGGCAAGTGTTCTATTTTGGAACAAGGGAAGCATTTGCAAATTCTTGAAGCTTGTAGTCACCCTGAAAAGAATGTTGAGAAAGTATTACACTCTTAATTTTAAACCGAAAAAGTGCAAAGCTCATCAGATTGCATCTCTCTGGACCATACAGACAAACTATCCAACTACTTACTCAGCACAACATTGTTGTTTTACATTTAGATCTCATCTTCTCCTCTCCTGCGGAAAAGTAACTTCACAATCTCTCTCCCCTTTGTGTTTTCTCTCTCAATCCAGAGAAGAAAGCAAAGAACTATAGTGATTTCAGATAATCAGTAAATGCATTCATTAAGTACCTACTATGTACTAGACGTTATGTAAAGCACTAGTGCTAATGATCTCTTAGTTTCCAGTTACATGATTTTTGTACAAATGTTTGTCTTAAAACAATCATATGTAAATGAACTATAAGACCATAATGCCCCACAGCTTCAGCTAGTAATCACATTTCAAAATGGTGCTCTAACACACTTTTTGTCCTTGAAAATTTATTCCTCTCACAATTATTTTATCAGTTTTTGATAAATAAAAGTGCTTCCTCTGCCCCTCTAAACTGCCAGACTATTCACAGACAAATGAGGCATCACCCTCTATCCTTTGCAAGGTGATTTGGGTCTTTATGTTTATGACCCAGTTTACTTTATATTCCAAACATCTCAAATCCCATCTTAAAATGGTATTTCTTTACATACAGATTATAGTAGTTTTTATTAAAGGAAAGTTTAGTGTTCCTCCCATCATTTTGTATTCCTTTCAGAGATAAAAATTCTTCATCTATTAAAGAGACAGTTACTGTACATCCTTTGCCAGTTGGTTTAATTGTTTTAAAAGACAAAAAGAAAAAAATTTCTACCCCCTTCAGCACTAAACTACTCAATACTAGACTACACCGTAAAGGAACAATACCTTACTCTTGAAAGACATGGTTGGACTTGTTGGCAAAAGGACTTGAATAAATGAACTGTGACCTTGCATTTCTTTTGTAGAGATATGAACAATTGCTCAGTTCAGCCTTTACTCTTCAAACCTTTGGTTTAAAGAACTATTTTCATCAATCTATTCCCTTTGCTTGAAACTAGTTGCTCAATGATCTGTTTCGACATAAGGGACAGAGTTATTGCTCCTTTGAACCAAATGTTACACATATACAACAGAAGAGATAGTTCTTAATGTATTTCCAGACCCAGAAGGACCATGAAGTGTCATGAGTATATAATAATTGGTGTGTGTATATATATATATATATACACACATACATACATGGATACATGGATAGACAGAGAAAGAGAGAGAGAAGGAGAGAGATCTAAGTTTTGAAAGATATTTTACACATATCATCTCATTACAAACTCACAACAACCCTGTGAGGTTAGTAGGACATGTATTATAATGACCTTTTCATCATGAGGGAATTTAAGCTTAGGGATATAAGTGATTTGCCCATAGTGATGCAACTAGAAGATGTTAGAGATGGCATATGAAACCCAGCAATCCTAACACAAATCCCATACTCTTTCTCCTATACTATGCTAGCTACTTTATAAGACCAATTCTTACTATTAAAATCATGCTACACTAAATTTTGTGGGTCACCTATAAACACAGTCTAGATCTACACATGCAAAATTAAGCAGAAATTGCAATCAATCACCAGGATAAGCTGGGGAGAAGGAAAGAATCACTTTACCTAGATCAGCTCAAATAATTGAGACCAGTGCTTTATTTTAAGCAAATTCATAATTATCACCTTACTTCATTTTGCATATAAAATTCAGTTTTACTTTATAGCTTCCTAATGCATGTCTACAGGATTCTGTAAAGAAATAGCCTCCAATCTGTAGTTGGTTGGGAGTTTAGAGATGAACTACTCAGTGCCCCTTCCTAAACCCATTTTCCAAATGTGGAAACTGAGATTTAGGCAGGGGAAATAACTCCTTCAGGGTCACACTGGTAGCAAGTAGGAGAATTAGAACGCAAATCTAGACCTTCTGACACCAGATACAATATTCTTGCCATAATGAAATTTTGCTTCTAATAGCCAGAAGTAATGTTAGAGATTATTACTTTTACAACACCCCAGCTACAGATTTTACAAATAAAGAAACTGAGGTCAAGCAAAGTGAGGTCACACAAACAGTAAGTCCTAGATCCAGGTCTTCCGATTCCAAATAGTGTATCTTCACATTGGATGTTGCTGTCTATTGGGTATGTCTTCATATTATAGAAGATGGTCATTTAATAATATGGAAAGCCATGTAATAGAGAGGCAGCAAGATACAGTAGATGTGAGATGATGAGGTTGTAGAGTTGGAGGGACACTTAGAGCTCATCTAGCCTAATCCTCTGGCCCCCATGTTGACAGAGAAGGAAAAGAAATCTTGGAGCACTTAATTGACTTAGCTGAGCTCATAGAGTCAGAAGAGGAAGGCACTGGCTCAAATCCTTCCTTTCGCACATACATTGCCTGACTCTGGCTGAGTCATTTTATATTTCAGTGCCACTTCCTAAGACTGTAAATTGCAGATGAGTGGTTTATTTGCATTGTTGAACTTGCTTCCACGTTGCTAGTTCCCTACACTAAAGAAATCACTGATCCTGCATCCCTCCCTTTCCAAAAAAATAAAAAAAGGTAAAACATCATTGGTCATGATGCAAATAAGCTGTTCAGTGAACAGAGCACTTGGCCTAGAGTCAGGAGGATTTGAGTCCAAATCCAGCCTGAGATCTTCAGTAGCTCTATGGCCTTGGGCAAATCACTTGACCTCTGTTTGCCTCAGTTTTTTTCACTGTAAAATGGGGATAATCATAGTTCCTACTTCTCATGGTTGTTGCAAACATTAAATGAGGTCATAATTATGAAGCACTTAGCAAAATACCTGGTGCATTGTGGATACTGTATAGGTGTTAGCTATCATTGTTTTGTGCAGGTTATGTATTCCTATAGTATAATATTAATAGGGGAGCTTTTGTGTTTGAGCAGTGATGATGAGCTGCCCCATCACATTTTAAAATGACCTCATGCAATTTATGCTCTCACTCTATTTTCCCCCAAGTCATCTCCTAACTGTCTCAAGCCTTTCTGGATAAATACTGAGCTCATGCCACTTAATAAATATTTCAAATTTATACCAGCCCCTGCCTCCAAGAAGCTCAATGTGATTTTTTTGTTATTAGTCCTTATGCCTTCCAATAGAAGAAAATAATAAGGTAATCTTGATTAGAAAGAGATGAGAACAAGGGCACAGAAAGGTTCAGTGACTTCTCCAAGGTTCTGAAATCATTCAGCAATAGACCTGAGAAAAGTACTGATGATTTGATTCAAAGTAATTTTAACTCTCGAATAATCTTTTATTTCAGATTATTAATGTTGTCAGTAAGGTTATTATTACCAATGGGGATGATAATAATCATAGAGATAAAACCAAAGGTTGTTCTTACAGATCTCTCCATATTGTGACAATTGTGCAGCTGGGATTATCACAGAAGCAATAGAGTTTTTATTTTGAAAAATTAATTGCTTATCCCACAAAAGAAACCCTACTTTAAAAACATTATGTTAAAGCCTAACAAGGTTTCAAATGACTTTCTGCTATACACAAAAAAAGTCTTTATTATAGAAAAATAATGAAATGCCAAGAGTCCTTCCTGTAAAAATGTCTAGAAGCATTCATATTTGTAGAGAAAGAAAAGCATGAACCCAACTGTGTGCCTGTCTGGAAGAGCAGGGGGTGGGGGCAGGGGAAAGGAAACCTTTCATGCTGGATCAATGGAACAGAAAATCCTTCTTTATCCAAGAAATTTCAGATGTATAAGATGTATGTTTCAGAAGTTATGGTATGTGTATGTGCATGTGTGTGTGTGTTTGTGTTTCATTTTTTTTTTTAAGACTGTCCTTTGGAATCTCTTTAGAATGTGCTAGTTGGGCAGCTAGATGGCTCAGTGGATAGAGTGTCAGGCCTAGAGGCAGGAACATTCATTTACCTGAGTTAAAATTTGGCCTCACTTACCAGTTGTGTGATCCTGGCCTCCATTTTTTCATCTATAGAATGAGCTAAAGAAGGAAATGGCAAACTACTCCAGTATCTTTGCCAAGAAAACCCCAAGTAGAGTCCTGAAGAGTCAGACATGATTTAAATGACTGAACTACAATACATTAGTTGTGGGAAACTTAGTTTTAGTCCTTCCAAAAGATTGTCTATTTTTGTTTTTTCTTCAAGAAATGATATTCACATATTCAAGGGACCTGTGACCTCATTGACTTGGAAGTTCCATTCACAGATACAGACTGCACCTATCCATAATGATAATTACTGACTGTTGTAGAGTGCCTTAAAGCATCTGAAGCATGTTCCATACTTGACTGCATTTGAGCCTCATGATAACTCTGTCAGCTAATCATCACTTGCACGACATTGTTCTCTCCATTTTATAGATGAGGAAATTGATGATCCTAATGGGGTGACTTGGGTCACTAGGGTTCACATGAGGCTATGTTTTTCTACCGGGCAACCTAATGTAGTGGATAGGATGATGATTTTGGATAGAAGAAGATGGGGCATCCAGTTCTAATTCTGACAGTGACTAGCTGTGTGAACATTTCCCTAGAATGGCCTTTAGTGGCTCAAGCCCCTCCCTCCGTCTCTCATGGCTAAGTATTTGGCAAACCCATGATTAGTAAATTATTCCTAGAGATAACAATGTCTTGTTACCAGCAGAGTAGATTGGGAGGGATGCAGTAGCTCTTGCACATGAGAAAAGGTGGCAGCCCATGGAACACTGGGTAGACCAGTTTAACCTATCGAATTGTCACAAGAATTCCCTTCTCCTCGTTCTTGTTTAGTATAAATTCCTTGATGCTCATATCCTTTGATTCAGGTTTGCACGTTCTATGTCTTTTTTTGGGGGGGGGGATCCCCATCATTAAAATGAACTTACATTCTATTCCAGTTCCACTAAGAAGATGGTCCTATCCTTATTCAGCCTTCATCCCAGTGCTTCGAGGCAGTCTTATAGTGACTTGCTCCTGTACCTGGTCTGGGGGGAAAGGAGAGGCGGTCTGCTACTAGATATTTAATGAAAGAATTATAATGACATAGAACCATAGTTTATTCAGAGAGTGAAACATTACACCAATCTTTTTTTCTTATAAAAGTATTGCATCTTGTTGGACGTATTTCATGCTTCTGATAACACCATTATACCAAGAAAACATATTCTGCCCTTTCATATCAGAAAGAAGGTTTACCGGTCACTACACAATCAAGGAATAGAGAAGAATTAAACTACATTGCAAGAGTGGTTGAGACATTCTGCATACATTATGGAGCAGAGAACACAGTAACAAGCACATCGGCCTCACTATCAATTATTCTATTGTAAAAAGTCGGAAACAATGGTTTTGAAAAGGCTCATAGACAGATCACTCTTCCTTTCACTGTCTGCTTATGGTGTATTAGCTAATTCCAGGGAGAAACTGACCCACTTGAATAATTTCATTTAACCAACCAAGTGAACAAGCAAATTGAATCTGATTTTTAAAGCTGTACATAGAGAATTGTCAAGTGATTTTAGCAAGGCTGCTTGCGGGCCTCATAAGGATATACATTTTGCTGATACGATACATAAATAACATTCACATAAAGGAAAAGCAATCTGATTTTTTCTACTTACACAGCCTAAAATCCTCTTAGTGACCCTATTTTTTAAAATGTAAGCCCTCAGCTCATGTATATGTATATTAATAAAGAGTGAAGTATTCAGAAATAGTAAAAAAAACAATGAACTGCAATGTAAGCTACTTGAGGGCACATAATATTATTTTTTTTGTCTTTATTTTAACAGTGTTTTCTACTCCTATGTCTGGCATACAGGTAGTGCTTAGACAATATCTGTTCCTTTAAAATGAATTAAACGGGAGTGAAAGTACAGTTGTGAAGGCATTCATCTTAGTGTGGTAGAAAGAGTACAGAGAGAAAATATCCAGGTTAAAATTCTGTCTCTGCCAGTGACTACTTAAGGATTTCTCTGAGTCATGATAACCTCACCTATACCATGAGCACTTTGAAAGGGATGATTGCTCAAGTCTGTTCTTATAACGTTTTATAACTCAATGATCCAAACCAGGTATAATGTCTTCATTTTTTTCAGCGATGGCCAGTATATCAATCATTACCAAACCTCACCCTACACTCGGTTAATTCTAACTGATTTTAAGCAGATATGATGGAGTCTAGTGATATCCGTTGGGTTCAAGGGAGGTACAATGAAAAGAGTGTTGTGTTTTCCTTCAGAGGAACTAGATTTGAATCAAGACTCTGCCACAGAGTCTCTGTAACCTCGGCAAAGCCATTTGACTTTCTGCACCCTAGGTTCTTCATCTTCAAAATGAGGACTAAATAGAATAAGTGATGTGTTCAGTGACCCTCACTTCTAAAATTGAGGATGTTATTATCTTCAGTGGCAGGTATAATGTACTGTCTCTTTAGGGTTTAGTGCTGAGGTAAGCCTGTCCAGAGTTCTGAAAGAAAATGTGAATCTGAGAGAGTTGCTAGGAGTTAGTCCAAGAATTATGATACAGAGAGGTTGCTGAGATTTGGATATGACAACCTCTTATAAACTATTCAGATATGAACAAGGAAAGATTAATATAATAATGAAATGATTCCAATTTATCTGAGAATAGTTGAAAGAGAAAGAGAGAGAGAGACAGAGAGACAGAGGGAGAGAGACAGTGTTAAAGGACATATTTCAAAGCTATACCAGCTAAGCTTGAAATTAGAAATGATAGATTCTACAGTTGTTTTGGAAGAGTGAATCCATTTGAGCAAAGGAACAGATTGGAGGCAGAGAATAAGAGATATTACTCAGCAGATTGACTTGTTTAGATGAGATGCTGGGTCCAGTGAGGTTAGTCAAGCACAAAGAGAATCAGCTCAACTTAACACTGGAACATCTTTTCAAGCTATATTCATCAAGGAACTTTAATAGAGAGTTTCTGAGACAGAAAGGGAACACTAAAGTTTACAATGACAGAATTGTGAGTTATCCTGAGCACATGGGTTTATTTCCCTCAAGTGCTTTGTGTCTTTGACAACCTTTCTGTAAGTGTGTAGTCACTCTTTTCCCCCACCCCAGGTAATTAGTGGTAAGCCATGACATGTAGATTATGCTATCTTTATCATTTATTAAATTATTTTAATATAAGAGTAGTTGTGATATTTTTGTTTTATTATTACATAAATTGTTATGTTTAAAATCTAAAAGTGATACGATAAGTATGTAGTTTTACAAATAGAAATACATCCTTAGGGGCTTAAGAGTGGGCCCAGTGAGAAAATAAAGTACTTTTCCTTATAACAATATAATTACTGGTGCTCTAAGGGAAATTGAGGTATTTGTGTGGGGATCGTCTTTTTCTGCTTCCCTAGATTTAACAGCTTAAAGCAAATTAGATTGTATAAGTCATCTCAGAAAGTGAGCAGTTGTCCACATGCACAGATTGAGTCATTACAGTGTAGGTAGGTTACCACCACCGCCCCCCCCCCCCACACACACCTATTATAAAACGGAAAGGCTTACATCATTTGTGAGGGAGAGATAGATATTGCTTTGCATATGAGAACCAACACGATGGCATTTTTACTTGAGTTCTGCTAGATTTGATAATATAAATATGCAACATCCATGAAGGAAATTATTGCCTTTGATTTTTGGCAGCAGTCAGAGTTAATTGATTTGCCCAGGGTCACACAGCTAGTAAATTTCTACAGCTAGATTTGAATTCAAGTCCTTCAGGGACAGGGTTCTAACCTCCGTGCAACCTCGCTGCCCCAAACTTACTGACTTTCATCAAGAAAAGTGGCAGCCAGTGAATAAGTAAATTGAACATAATAAATTTAGTGAATAAATTCAGTGAGACAAGTATTCGTAATCTTATCCACTTCTTTAACTGATATTTACATACATAGCTGAATATGCCAAATAGATAACCTAGTACATACTTGATTATCATCTACTTTCTTAAGTGTACAGAAAGACTACAAGTAAAGGTGAGTCCTAGGTTGAACGGAAAGAAGCTGTAGAAATGTGGGTTTGGTAAATGCTTGGATTCATTGTTGTAAAGATTGATCTGGGGGTAGGGAGAAGAGTAGAGAGTGTGACAGGAGGGGACTGTCACCTCCCACCTTTTTGATCCTGCTTTGAATAAAGAGCACTGAGAAAGTCTCTATCTATTCTGAGAAATACCACTAAAGATGGTCTCCTTTCCAGAAAAATAACCTAAAAGATAGGGAGAGAAGGTAGTGATCAGCCTCTTTTCAAATCTCTTCATGATTTGTCTATGTCCTAGAAAATACGTCTAGTAAATTGGATTGAACTGAAATGAATGACCATCTCACAGTGAGAGAGGTTGATGTACCTCCTATTTACAGATGGCAGGGCTGCACTGATCGACAGAGAAATAGTACATTTCAGTTGGAAGAGAAGTTTAGCCGTGGGAAGTCAGAATGAAAATGAACTGGAATAAAAATAAATCTTGCTCCATAGTAATTCACAAAACTCCACATAGGTTATGAGATTGCATAGAAGAAAATCTTTAGATTCTTCTCTGGGTAATGATCCAATAGAGAAATAAAGTCTCAAATATCAAAAAATAGAGAAATATTAGAACAAGTGAACAGCATGAAAATCTACCCACCATTCAATCAATAGGAAAACCTTTATAGCTGACCATTTTTACATATCTATCATCTAACTAGCCAGTTACGTTCCTGTCATCTTGTCATTATTGTCATTGTCCCCCAGAATACCTTAATAAAGCATAAAATAAATCACAGAGCTGGATATAATCTTAAAACCATCTGGTCCAACCCATTCATTTTACAGATGAAGAAATCAAGGCTAAGAGACTTAAAATGACTTGCACAAGAGGTGCAAGGCAATCCACATTAGGGAATGGTTATTTGCATTTTGAAATTACAATTTTTCTTTTCCAAAATAGCTCACTGGAGGATTTTATTCATGTGGTCATGAGCTCATCCAGTTTGTAGAATATATTTTGTGATTTCAACCCTCCCAAATTATTTTAATAATTTTTTTTCAGATCACATCTAATGTACTAAATGATTTATTGCTGAATTGTATAAACCAATCAATCTCATCACCAGCTATTTCCTTAGCTATTAATCTACTAGATTGAAAGCTACCTTGCTACTAGGTTGCGAGAAAAGAGTAATTCCTACCTTCAAAGAGCCTTATAGTCTAGTCGGGGACACATGGTTCATGTATATGGATTATCAACTTTATTAAAGTTCAGTATATAATGAAATACTTAACTGTGTGATTCAAAATATAAGTATAATAGAAATTTAAGATGGAGGTCCAAAAGGGCTGAAGATGACCGAGAAGCTTTGGAGGAAGGAAGAGAACTTTCTTTGCGCTATCCAGCATGGGTGAAATCTTCATGAAGAAGAGATAGGAGCTCATTCCAAGTGAGGGGAAGTGCATGATAAAAAGCATGGAGATGGGAATGAGAGCAATGTACACCTACTACATTAAGAAGACTGAACTGAACAGAAGAGAGCATGAAATTGAGGGAAGGATAGTAGGAATTTCAGTTGGACAGGCAGAATAGTAAAAAATATAGAATGAGACTGTGAGATAATGTTTTTCAAATAGCAGAAAAAAGTAAGGTTAATGTAGTAAATAGAACATTGGACCCAGAATCAAGAAGATCTGAGAGTCAAATCCAGCTTTAGAAATTTAATAGGTAGTCAACCTCTCTTTGCCTCAGTTTCCTTAATTGATAAATGGAGTTAATAGTAGTACCTACCTTCCAAGGTTGTTGTGAGGATCAATTGTTCAAAAAAAAAACCATTTAGTAGGGTATCTGACACAAAGTAGACACAATATAGACATTAGCTATTGTTATTAATGTTATAACACATTAGAGACACTGAAAAAATGTTATTGATTTGACTCATTTATGAAATTATTTTAGTAGGCAGTGCCAGAAGATTCTTTGAGAGGAAAGACAGGAGAGGGTAAGTGACTTACCTAGAGCCATACAGATAGTTAATCACAAAGCCAGTGTTTGAATCAACATCTTCCAATCCCACATCCAGCGCTCTTTCTACTATGCTACATTACCTCCCTAATGCACAATGAAAGTAGTTTAGAATAAAATATGATTTTCCCCTATTGGCCACAGTGAGTAGCACTCAAGGATCACCATCATCATTATGAGCACCCCCTAATACAGAAATCCTTCTCCCCAAGTTGATATGCAAGTGACTCTGTTATTAAAGAGTACACCAGTGAAGTATATGGTCTGGCAGGTCTTGACAAGAGCCAAAGTGTTAAGGACAATCCTAGTGACACAATGACATATGAGGAGCAGAACACGCTAACTGTGGTGAGAAAGGTCCATCACCAGAAGGGTGTCAACTGGTGATTGTTTGGAGTTTGGTTTTATTTGCTTAATCTTAGCAACTCACAAAGACAATTTACAAAGATATGAATAAGCAATATCAGAGTGACCATGTGGATGAAATCACAGGTCCAAGAAGCATTAATATGGTAACAGCTCATATATGCACAAGGTCTATGTTTGTCCATGTGTTTCCTATGCAGTAACCCAGGGGCTGAGGTTGTACAAGTAAGACTTTGATAGCTAAATCCATTAGGATGTCATCAATGTAGATATTTGCTCCAAATTTCCCTATCATGTGACGCTTTTCAATGTCATTTCCAATGTAATTACCATAGATCCCATTCAACATTGTTGTTATTCGCTCATTTAGGTCATATCTAACTTTTCCTGAAACCATTTGGATTTTTTCTTGACAGAAATATTGGAATGGTTGGCCATTTCCCTTTCCAGCTAAATTTGAGGAAACTGAGGCAAACAGGGTAAAGTGACTAGCCCAGGGTCACACAGCTAGAATTGAACACTGGAAGATGAGTCTTTCCCTTTCAACATCATGGGGATATTTTTGACCTTGAGATTTACATAGCTACCAGGGGAGCACTTGAGCTGTCCAGTGGTTATCCCTCATTTTTGAGCATCTCTTCTTTCCTTTACATATTTAATTGGTAGCACCTTTTATCTTCTTTCTACTGCTAACTTCTTTCTTTAGAATATGTCACAACAGCTCCAGATCTCACCACACTAGAGCAAGGAAGTGACATGGTGGGTGTGGGCAGGCTGCAATTCATTACCAGTACACATTGTTAATTCCATTTTACAGATTTGACCTTGGGGATGGAAAACGACTTGACTCAGGAATCTAATATGTGTTGGAAACAAGACTGAGATCCAAGTCTTTTGACTTTAATAGGATCCAGTGATTTTTGCATGGTACTGCCCTACCTAACCAGATAAATCTTTCTTTTAGGTGCTGGCACATTAAATCATTATGGGTCCACTATTTTCCAGTCTATTTCCAAATTGCCTATGTAGTGGAGTCCCTCTCTTTTTAAGACTAATAGAA
This sequence comes from Bettongia penicillata ogilbyi, assembly GCA_023548195.1. Taxonomy (NCBI): domain Eukaryota; kingdom Metazoa; phylum Chordata; class Mammalia; order Diprotodontia; family Potoroidae; genus Bettongia; species Bettongia penicillata. The sequence goes on from JAJHZJ010000496.1 coordinate 5,718,485, forward strand.
CTCATCATACTAATAGAGTAATATTATGTAAATGCATTTTATCAAAATAGCTACTATCCATAAGTAGTTTATTCTCTATATCCCTAATGTAATATATCAAACAATAACTCATTTGTCACAGTGAGACAGTTCATTAAAATTCAACCACCACTTGGCCAGGATAAAACAGCAACAGTATAAAAATTGATGTTGCAAAACTTAACAAATGAGGGAGTAAGGAAAGTGCGATTCAGGAAATTGCAGGCCTGCCCTCTGGGGCCATTTTTGGGTCACTTGTCTGAATTTTAATATTCCAATTGTTTTACAGAAAGTCTCTAAGTTATTAGGCTGGGCAGGAAGCCAATTTACAGCTAGATGACTGCAATATCGAGGGCATTCAATAAACGAGAACATGATGTCACTCGGGACATTCGGGTGAAAAAGTTACCACACTGTTGATCACTGGGTTGCAACTCACTTTTACAGCTAAATTATCACGTGGCTTGGGAACCTATTTTGCTTCATTTGAATTTGCCTATGGCATTTATTTGTTTATTTACAAATGTTTTTATTGATTTTTTTTCAAAATAAATACCTCTCATATTCTCTGTCATTTCCCAATTTCCCCATAAACACACCAAAATAAAATCTCACCTTATAACAACATCAAGAGCAACAACAAAAGTATAGTTAAACAAAACAACATATTGGCCAAGTCTGCTAATGTATGCCCTGCTCCATTCCTAGAAACTACCACTTCTCTGCTAAAAGAGAGAAGATTGTCTATGAACTTTAGAGAAAAAGTGTATTTTGCCTTTATTCTTTTATTATCAGTTAGAGTGTTGGTTCTTTTGTAGACTAAAACATGGTATGACTGGTGGGGTTCTGATCCACTGTGTGTGTGAGTGTGTGAGTGTGTGTGTGTGTGTGTGTGTGTGTGAAAGAGAGAGAGAGAGAGAGAGAGAGAGAGAGAGAGAGAGAGAGAGAGAGAGAGAGAGAGAGAGAGAGAGAGTTCAGTGGAGTCTATAGGATTCTTTCTTACAATAATGTTTTTCAAGACAAAATAAAATACAAGGGATTATAAAGAAAACTAGTTAGAATGAAGGTTAGTTATCAATATATTTTAAGCAAATAAGTTTGCAGACTTCACCTTAAGAATTCCTGCCATGAATTAGGACATAATAGGCACATGACAATCACCAAGTAAATATGAATTGATGAATCAGTGTTTATTTGTCATTTATAAGATCCTAGGCACTGCACTAGAAGGCAACCAGGATGCAAAGACAAAAATGAAAAAGTGCTTGCCCTCAAGTAGTTTGCAATGTATTTAAAGAGTTATATATTCATTAGGTATGTACAAAATGAATATAAAAGAAAATATAAGCTAATGGGGAGTGGGATCACTGGCAGCTGAGAGGAAGAGAAAGGTGTCAGGTTGACGAAACTGAGAAATGTGTTGGCCAAAAAAGAGTTCTGTATCTTTCTCTTGATGTCTCATATTAAAAGTGGGGGACAAAAGCTGATTGGTTAAAAATTTATTCTTAAAAGATGCTTTGTCCTTTCTCAAATCACAGCAGCATGAATTCTAATATGAAATTATAAAAGCATCTAAATCTGTCATTGAATGAGGCTGATTCTTAGACAATAACTTCAGAAACTGTCAGGTTTAGAATTTCACACCTATTTGGAGAGCCTGCAGGTAATTGAGCCAACTCCAATTCATTGGCCGTTGCAATAAAATGTGTGGTGGTGGGGGGGGGATGGAATTGAGTGGTACCTAGTACAGAGAATAGTGAATGAAGTCTCCTGCCTTCCTTCCTCTCTCCCACCTCCTCCTTCTTCTAGAAATTCTGATTTTTACCTTTTTTTTCCCTTCATTTTATAATGTTATTAACTGTTCGGGTTTTCCAAGAACATAGTTTCCTTCCATAATGATCATGATTCATAAAGAGCCTTTAAAAAAGTTTAGTCTTTACTTGTGATTGATTTCATTGGTCTTAAAACTTCCTTCCCTGATATTGATTGATAAATCGTCTGTAACTTATGCTCTTAGTGAATTGCCTGGGAGACCGAGAAGTTAAATGATTTGATTAAAGTCACACAGTCTTTACATGTGAAAAGCAAGAATTTCCCAAGAAAGAATGAACAAGGATTTATTAGGAGCCTACTATGTGGCAAACACTGTGTCAAGCACTTTACATACATTATCTCAGTTGATTTTTACAACAATCCTGAGAAGAAGGTCCCAGAAAATGCAAGATAAATGTGATAGGAGCAAAGGAATGATCCCACCAACATGATCTGGTAATACAAGAGGATGGGAAAAATCCTTTTCTTTGGGGAGAGGTGAAGGGTAGGAAAGGTCATATGGAGAATGTGAAACCTGAGTTGAATCTTAAAAGAAAAATAATAATCCTGAAAATGTGATTCTAAAATACTCCTCTGAATCACTGAGTACTTCTTTATACTCAATTTGCTGTAAATAGAGTCCTTCAAGTGGGTTCTTCAAAAATATCTTAGACATGATAAAGAGTTCTTCCAGTAATGAAATGCACCTTCTTTTGTAACTGAGGCATTTCTGCAATAAAATATGTATCTCTGTGTGCACTAAGAAATAAACCATATAGATGGACACATTGTAGCTAACCAAGTACAGATATCATGTACAGAAATGTTATAAATATGTGTATTTCTACAAATGTATCATTTATTTGGATAATGTAATCCTTTATCAGGGCACAGTGAACAAAGGATCAGTCTTAGAGACTAGGAGACCTAAGTGACTCAGTGGACAGAATGCTGGGACTGGAGACGGGAAGATCCCAGTGCATATCTGACCTCAGACGCTTACTAGCTATGTGACCCTGGGCAAGTCAATCAACTTCAGTTTCCTGAATTGTAAAATGGGGATGATAACAGCATTTACTTACCTGCTGGGTTTGTTATGAGGATCAATTTTTTAAATTGGTTTAGCCTAAATAAACTTACCTTTTTCTCCTTTCCCTTCCTAGATCTGCCATTTACCTATGCAACTGTGATCATGCCTCTTTCCTACTCAAAGGTCTAAAATGATTGTCTTAGTGTGCTCAATCATTTTTCATTCAGGGCCAACTCTTTGTGACCCTATTTGGAGCTTTCTTGGCAAAGATACAAGAGTGGGTTGCCTTTTCCTTCTCCAGCTCATTTCACAGATGAGGGAATTGAAGCAGAGTTAAGTGACTTGTGCAGGATCACACAGCTAGTAAATGTCTGAGGCCAGATTTGAACTCAGGAACCTGAGTCTTCCCCAAACTCTATCCACTGCATCATTTAGCTGCCCTGGTATTAGAGTAAGTGGTCTCTAAAAGCCCCTTCCAGCTCTAAGCCTCTGAACCAGTGGGAAAATGAAAGAATGTGTGAATGACATTCAAGCAGTCAGAGAAGCAGCCTCTCCATACTCCCACTTCTCCATGATAACATCAGGAACTTTAGATAAGACACTTTTTGAAAGGCTGACACAGTTGTCATCACCTTCACTTCAAAATATGCATGATCTCCTCTTTCCACCTTGGTTCCAGCCACAAACTCCATACAGAAACCTGATTTCCAACCTTCCTCTGTCATCCTCAACTTTCCATATCTTTCCTAAAAGCAGAATAGCAGAGTAACAGTACCTTTGTTCCGTTTCCTGATCTCACTAGCAAGGTTAACTTCAAAAGTTAAAGGAGAACAGTCCTACCCACCCACCATGTTCTAATGAACACCTGTTTACCCAGATTTTGATTACTGCTTTTTACTGTCCTAACAAAGCTGGGATTGTGACATAATGGCCACTTTTGAACAGCAAGTGGGACTTTGACAGAGAGTTGATACACTGAAGAGAGTCTTTGCAGACAAAACCTACCTATGGGGGCCCACTGTAGACTGGTGAGGAGACATAGATGTATGACCTTAATATAGGAATCAACCACGGTGTTCTCCCAGAGACTTTGCAATAATTCCAAGTAATAGCGTGTCCATATGAAAGTGTTCAGTAAACAATAGCATATGTATGAAATAGAATGAAATACTTGTTGAGGAACTATTGGGCTTCAAGAAGCAGATGGTAAAGGTATTTGGAGTCAAGGTCTTAGGACCCCCTCTGGGTTTTTTGGCAGCTCCCTGTATTTCAAACAGGAAAGGCTGCCATTGTTTTGTTTTTTTTTCCAGTTTCTCTAGGTAAAATTTTCATGTATAGGGAAACACTTGCAAACTTAAAATTTGTTACTTCTTAGACTGATCTTGTCAGAAGAGAATCCCCTTTACTAGTATACTATATGATTATCAAAATTCATATATTTTCTTAGCCTCATCAAGGTGAATCAGAAGGGCACTGTGGGAAAAATGCTGCATCTCTGGTATTTTATCCCTCATTTTCTAGAGGTTCTTAATCTATGATTTATGAACTTTTTAATAGGTTTAATATTTTGATAATAGTATTTCGATAGAGTTGCTTTCCTTTATAAAATGTCCTTCTGAGTGGAGTCCATAGACTTCAGTAGATGGTCTGAGAGGCTCATGACTCACAAAGGGCTGAGAACTCATACTCTAGATTACCAGTATATGCAGAGTCACATTCTGTCAATAATACTTTAAGGTTGTCTTCCAATATTTACTTTGGTGTTTATTAATTCATATTGAAAATTAATGAAAAAAAGTTATCATCACCTAAAAGCTTAGAGGAAATTTTACTCTGGTTGAGTTATTTATCTCTGTCTAAATCTCACCTGAAGGACTCTCTTCTCAGGTTTATTTAGATAGTGTTCCTATTCATTGGCTCAAAATGCTTCTTTTTCTCCTGTTATTTTCCCCTGAAAGGGACCATAACCTCCCTCCATCAAATCCAAGAGGAACTATCTAGATTTTTTCCCTCTAAATTCCTGAGAGCCACTGAAAGAAACCAGAAATAGGTAAAATGACTTCTCTGAGTGCTCCTCTTTTGTATTCCACTCCTCCTTTTTCATCATTCACAACTAAATCAAGTTATTTAGATTTAGCAAGGTCTGAACCCAGTCCCAATGAACCAAAGTATTCACAAAGCATATTTATATTTCTTTAATGAAATACTCTATTAGCTTGGAATTAAAAGGACCTTTTAAGCCATAATACTAAGTTTGATATGCTGAAAAGTGTCATGAAATGAAGATGGACTCAATACAGAAACTGAGATTTTCTTAAAAGGACAATTTGAAAACCCATACCATATATGATGAATGAAGTATTTTTGTTCTCTCTTTTCTTTATTCCCAGACTTTGATCTCATTGATATTGGCAGCTCTCAGTAAGAAAACTCCCCTTATCAATGTAGATTCACAACTCTTCTATAACTTACAGAGTTAGATGAAGAGGCACTTACCTTTTTTTTTTTAAACATTTTTCATGGACCCTTTTGGAAGTCTGGTGAAGTTTATGGACATCCTCTCAGAATCATGTTCTTAAAGAGAAAAAATATTCACAGGATTACAAAGGAAACCTAATATATTGAAGTTACCAGAAGAGATATTATTTTTAAAAACCAAATCCATGGACTCCAGGCTAAGGGGCCCTGTTTTTGTCTGTATTGTCTAGGATATTTGAAGGTAAATTTATTTGCCCAGTGTCACACAGACAGTATATATTGGAAGCAGGACTTGAATCCAGAGTTTCCTGACTAGGAGTTCTCTATCCACTATTCTATGCCACTTTTCTCACATGAATGACTAGTATCAATAGTAATTATTTTTATTCTTAGGGTTTATAAATATCCTCATATTTCAAAGGATCCATGATCTCCTTAATGGGAGGATTCATTTCAATGGTGGGAATCAGAGTTCCTCCATACCTATCAGTCCATCTTTTGCAACCTTCATACATGACTTTTATCAGAGAGAAAGCTCTGTCCAAAGTGCTGAAAGTCTTCCTGGAGTTCTGGTACATGACCTGGTTGTCAGTCAGGCATATTGGCTGTCCATCTTTTATCTGTTACTCTAGTCACATGATTAACATAAGCTGACTTTATATAATACTTTTCAAGTTGTAAAATACATAACATATTTGCTTTCATTTGAGCCTCAAAACAGCCCTATCATCCACCTGAGGCATTAGTATCCTCATTTTACAAATGAGGACACTGAAACTGAAAGAATTAAATTATTTGCCCATAGACATAAAATTACTTTCGCGGCATAGGAAGGAATTTAGTGGCAAAATCTGGCATAGGATCTAAAAGAAAAATGTTCTCACAAGTCCAGGATGGGATAATTGAGGTAATAGAGTCTGAATGTGAAAATAGAAGTTTCTTCAACCAAAATCTGGGAGTTTAAGTGGACTGCAAGCTCAGTTTGAGCAGTATGATAGGGCAGCCAAAAAAAAGTTCATGTAATCTTAGCCTATACTACCAAATCTACAAAGGACAAAACCAGGGAAATGCCAGCATCCCTGTGGCTTGTCCTTGTCACACCACAGCTAGAGAATTGACTTTATTTCTAAACACTGTGCTTTCAGAGGGTCATTAATGGACTGGAGAGCATTGAAAGGAGGACAGCCAGTATGATTAGTGTCCTTGAGTTTATGTTGGCTGAGAATCAGTTAAGGGAAATGGAAATATTTATCCGGGAGAAGAGAAGACAGGGGAGGCTTGGAAATGATTTTGAAGTGTTTGAAGGGCTCTCATGTGGTCAAGGGAATCACACATGCTCTGTCTGGCCCCATGTGGTAGAACGAAGAGCAAAAAGCAGGTGTTGCAAAGAGGAAAGATATATATATATATAAATATATATTATATATTCATATATATGTATATATATGAATATTCCTATATATATATTCATATTCCTAACCATTAGTCCTACACAAAGAAAATAGTTTGCCTTGGGAAGTAATGGGATGGATCTTTCCTAGGTGGGATAAAATGACCTCTGAAGTTCCAACTTCATTCATCATTACAAATATCCTCATTTTCCAAAGGATCCATGATCTCCTTAATGGGAAGATTCATTTCAATGGTGGGAATCACAGTTCCTCCATACCTATCAGTCCATCTTTTGCAACATTCATCCATGTAATGATGGAATGTGATGAAGTATAATCATACTTCTATGTATGGGCTGGAGAGCTTATGACTAGGACCCCATGCTTCTCATCAACTAGACTCTTATCTACCAACAAGTCAATTATATATTTAAAAAATTCTCCCAAATTTTCTCAACAGTTGTACAGAATTATAATTATTTTTTTTCTTTTTATTTGTTTGTAAACTGAAGATTGTAGTATGGGGATTAATTTCAGAAAGGTCCCTTCCAAACTCTATTTAGACTGACTAATCCCAGTATTTATACCCTCATTTAAAAGTTTTAAATAAGCAAATAATTAGAGAAATGATTAAAGTCACCATGGCTAATTTTTTTTTATCACCAACTGATTCTGTTGGGAGTGTTGGGGTAGGATAGGATAGTTTAGTCTTATGATTCTAAACTGGTACTTGTGTGCTGTGTTTGCTAGAAACAAAGAAAGAGCTATAGTAAAAAGAGAAAAATGGGAAGCAAAGATGACAACCGGCCTTGAGTGGACCAGACCATGTAAGAGGACTGTTTGAATCTGGGGATTCTGGAAAGGTAGAGATGATAGACATCTCTTTCACTGCCTTCTTCTTCTTCTTACCACTTCCTTGTTGAATTCTTGATGCAAAAAGTCCATCTAAGATGACAGATAATTACTAGCATGACAGAGAGCTGAAAAAAAAACTTCAGTTCAGCAACTTTTTCTGAGCATCTACTCTACAAAAAACACTGGACTATATATTGGAGGAGGGGGAGTAGTACAGACAGAGCTCAAAAAAATTTTGTCCCTTACTTCCAGAAGCTTGCAATTCAATCAAGTACATATGAGCATACACTGTGCTGGGAAGTGAGTAAGAGACAAACAGTGAAATTACTATGAAGTAGTTTAAGCAGCATATTAAGGTTTGCAAAAAACACTTTACAAATATTGTCTCATGTGATCTCACAGTAACCCTGCAAAGAGATACTATTATCATCTTCATTCTACAGATGAAGAAACTGAGACAAACCGAGGTTAAGAGACTTGCCCAGAACACATAGCCAGTAAGTGTCCAAGGCTGGATTTGATCTCAGCTTTCCGAGGTCCATAGCTCTATCCACTTCAACACTGAGCTGACCAGACATTATAAGATAGATAGGCTATCATGTGGGAAAAGGTTTAGGCTTGTTTGGTCCCAAACTAGAAGCAATGGCGGGGAGGGTATTCAGAAGACACTAATCTATACTTGATGTCAGGGAGAAAATATCTTTCTCCCAATCCAAGTTGCCCCAAAATAGAAAGGAGAGGGGAATGCCATAGAAGGTAAGATGTTCCTCTTTGTTTAATCAAAGGCTTAGTGACCACTTGCCAGGAATATAATAGATAGAATTCCTTTTCCAGCATGGACTGGGCTAGAAAACCCCTTAAATTTTTCCATCTTCTATGCCAAATTCAATTCATTTCAACCAGAACTATTCAGTGCCAAGCACTATGCTGAGCTATGCATATAAAAAAAATGTGAAGCACTCTGGTCCTCAGGAAGCTTACATTGTCCCAAGTGGAAAGAGTAAATATTTCTGAGTACAAAATAGATGCAAAGCAATTTCCAGGCAGAAGAATGAAATCAAATATTCTCCCTTACGTTGCCATGTGGGCTGAGTAAAACAGCCCAGTAAGGGATTAACATGTTGGACTTGACCTCTAGAGTCATGGTTTCAAATCCTACCTCAACTACAAAATAACTGAGTGCTCAAAAACAAATCACTTTATCTCTAACAGACTTGGTTTCCCCATCTGAAAGTGGAGGTGAGCATCTTTTTCCCACCATAACTTATTTGGTAGTTAGGCAGTTCTAATGAGATAATGGATATATAGAATTTACAAACTTTGGTTTACCATAAGCATGTCAATCATCATCATCATCATCATGACTGTCACCATCATCACCACCACCACCACCACCACCATCATCATCACCACCACCACCACCACCACCACCATCATCATCATCACTACCACCACCACCACCATCATCATCATCACTGCCACCACCACCACCACCACCATCATCATCACCACCACCACCACCATCATCATCATCACCGCCACCACCACCACCACCATCATCATCATCACCGCCACCACCACCACCACCATCATCATCATCACCACCACCACCACCACCATCATCATCATCACTGCCACCACCACCACCACCATCATCATCATCATCACTACCACCACCACCACCATCATCATCATCACCACCACCACCACCACCACCACCATCATCATCATCACCACCACCGGCATCATCACCATCACCATCATCATCATCATCATCATCACCACCACCATCATCACCATCACCATCATCACCATCATCATCATCACCATCACCACCACCACCACCATCATCATCACTACCACCACCACCACCATCATCATCATCATCATGACTGTCACCATCATCACCACCACCACCATCATCATCATCATCATCATCATTTCTCCTGAAATAGATTTAAGTTCCTCAGAGGGAGGGACAATGCTCACCTTGGATCAGATTCTTCTTCTGTAAAGAGATGATAATTATGTTTGTATCACCAATTTTACAGGGATATTGGAAGGCAAATAATAAATTAGCATTTCTATAGCAGTTCCTATGTGCCAAGCACCATGCTGAATACTTTACAAATGTTACCTCATTTGATCCTCACGACAGCCCTGAGAGGTAGGTGCTGGGTTGTTATCCTCATTTTACATATGAGGAAACAGACAAGTAAGTGATGTGACTTGCCCACAGTCATATAGCCAGTGCTGGTAATGACAACAGCAACTTTTATCTAGCACTTACTGTGTGCAGGCACTATGTTGAACACGTATTTAATCCTCACAACATCACTAAGAAGCAGTTGACATTTTTATCCCCATTTTGCCAATGAAAATATTGAGGCAAACGGAGATTAAATGACTTGCGTAGGGTGACACAAGTATTAAGCGTCTGAAGCTAGATTTGAACTCATCTTCCTGACTCCAAGCCCAGCCCTCTATCCACTGGACCAATGCCTAAGGCATATCTTGTATATCAAAACATGAGATAGGACTTTTTTTTTTTTACTTGGGTATCTTTTCTAGCCCTTCAAACTAAACATGTCTAAAGCTGAACTCATCATCTTCTTCCTGGAGCCTTAACCTCCTCTCACTTCCAGAATTTCTTTCAAGGGCATCTCCATCCTTCTAGTCAGCCAGCTTTCATAGCCAAGAGTTATATTTGCCTCCTCCATTTCCTCACTCCACCTCCCCATCAATCCAATCCTCCCCATCAAATCCCATCAGTTCTAACTTTGAAATATTTCTGATTCTTAATAGAAAAGGTGTTAGCTTAGGTATCAGGGAACCTCAGCTCACATTCTGCCTCTGATGCTGCCAATAATAGCTGTGTGACCTTTGGCAAATAACCTTCCTCAGATCCCAAATGGTAATAATGGTAACCACAGTTCTCCCAGAGTTGTTTTAAGATGTGCATTAGGTAAAATTTTGGAAGTATATTGCAAACTGGAAAATTGGAAAATATACATATCAGTAATTTGTATTGTCATATCTCTCCCTTAATAGATTTTAGGTTTCTTAAAGACCCAGGTTAAGCTCTTTTCTGCTTTGTATCCCAGTTCCCAACTTTGTCCCTTATAAGTAACAGATGTTTGCTGAATTTATTTTTAAAGCTACTATGGTAAATCAAGGAAGAAGTCTGTTTATTTCAAGTGAATGCCCTTGAGAGAAAGTATGGATGGGGCATTGGAGGTGGAGTCAAGAAAACATTATTCAGCCATTTCTGATTCTTGGTGATGTTGTTTAGGGTTTTCTTAGCAAAGATACTGAAGTGGTTTGCCATTTCCTTCTCCAGTTTATTTTACAGATAAGGAAAGTGAGGCAAACAGGGGTAAGTGACTTTCCCAGGGTAGCACAACTAGTAAATGTCTAAAGCTGGATTTGACTGAAGACTCAGCAAGGTGAGTCTTTCTGGATCCAAATCCACCATTCTATCCACTATGGTATTAGAGTCCAGAAGATACCTGTTCAAATCTTAGCTTCAATTTTCTTAGCTCCATGATCCTGAAAAGTCATTTAACCTCTCTGTGCCTCTGTTTCCTCATCTGTAAGATGAGAAGGGTTGGACATAATGCACTCTAAAGTCCCTTTGAAATCTAAAAATGTGTGATCTTATGGAGATCTCAGTGGAGGTGAGTATTCAAGTGTCAGCTTCAGAAGAAAACAAGCATAGAGAATGAGGGATCCAGACTTGTGGGTGAATGCGGCAGATGCTTCAAAGTTTTCGTAAAGCAAAAATAACTGAACTTTATCTAACACTGCAAAGCTTCTACACAGGTCTCATTTGAGCATAATAGTGTGTGGGTCAGAGACCAATGACTCAAATAAAAGTCAGAGATTTCTCAAGGTAGAAGTAAAGCAGCAAGATTTTATTATGATCTCACGAGAAAGGGCATCTCCTCTCTGATAAGTAATCAGGAGAGACAATTACAGGAGGCAAAAATAGAGATTATGTAGCCCTAATGCAGATCCCATCCCCACACTGGCCTTTTACTCCCATTGGGAGGCAGGCTCACAATCTACACACAACAGTCTACCCTGTGAATAAGAATAGGCATTATGTTGATATATTGATGAGGATGTTGATATGGCAACCCAAGGTGGAGGGGGTGGGGTTGTATTATGATGATACAACAACCCAAGGGGAATAGTGTTATGTTGACGTGGCATGTGATTTCTGAAAAACTGAAACTTAGGCCTAACCATCCACTAAAAGCCTTTTGTTAAGCACTGAAAAGTCTTCACTAACTTCATTCCATTCAACAGAAATGCTATGGAATAAGTCCCCCCAAATATTATTCCCCAGAGCAGGAAGGGACCTTAGTATTCATCTATTTTACAGAGGTGCTAACCAAGATTTAGGCAGGGGAGGTGACATGCCAATGGTGAAATTTGAACTTGTCTTCCTAATTTCAAATTCATGACCCTCTCCATTCAACCACACTGCCTTCTTAGCACAAATAAGAATCAGAGTCACTACTGTACATATATGTGTGTGGGTGTGTATAGGTGTATATATGTGTCATATTGTGCATGTATAAATTCTAGACCCCCTATATCAGTGATATGGTCACAAACTTTCGGTGTTTTGGAGAGGCAGAAAAATTGCTGAACTGGAATTTGATTTGGGGGTCTAGAATATTATACATATACATATATATATATATATACATTATATATATTGCTGAATTGTACAGCAATGGCTCTCATTTCTATTTAAATTATACTCTCTCCTCTACAATTCTAGACAAAATGTACCATAATGTAAAGTTTCATTAAATTGTATCATTATCAAATTATCATCATCATCATTTCTCTATTGCCCAAGCAAATTGGGGATGCGAGCTCCAATCCTTTGGACCCAAATACAAAGTCTTTTGAAGCATGTATGAGCACAAGAAAACCCAATGTTTTGCACTAATTCCATTCTCCTCTTTAAACAGCCACATCAGTTTCTAAATGAAAATATCTTCAAGTGTTCTCCCAGATTCCCAACATAGACTGTACCCAATTATTATCTATGTTGTGTTCTACAATGACTTTTGTGTCCATAGGCTATGCGCTTGACTATGACCTTGTTCCTAAGAAATGAGCTCTACATGAGTGTGTGTGTGTGTGTGTGTGTGTGTGTGTGTGTGTGTGTGTGTGTGTTTCCCTGCAAGTGATGAGGTTAAAAAGCATCTTTTCCCCAAAGGTCAGGAGGTCCTTGGAATTCCTCTCCCACTTTGTTACTCATTCTTTATAGCTGTCTGCCATTGACTGATATGTTGGGATTTCTTTTCAGCCCCAGTTTCCAACCTCTCTTCAGTATTTGATCATTCTCTAAAGTCATAATTCTCCCTACTTTTCAGTGCCTTTATTTTCCCATGGCAACAGAGATTCAAATAAAGAATGGTGGAAATTGTGAGTCGTACAGAAATGTGCTCTCCAAGACTAAGTATCTGTAGTAATTATAAAGGTCATCACTCCTCTCTCCCCAGAGCTGAAAGACTGACCCAAAGAACCCTAGGGCGGCATCTGCTTCCACAGAGTGGTGAAACTAATTGGTCAAGTAAATTGCTCTTTTGTTCCTTGACGTAGTTCCCACCTTCCCACTTCCTTAGTGTGAAGAAAATAGATATTTTATTACATCATGCTGTTGTTTTGGGACAGGTTTGGGCATATACTTTGAAACTAGATGGCCAGAGTAGATGCTTCTCCTTGCTCACTGAAGCCAATGTTTCAGATCTACTTTCCAGTGGTCATGAGAGTTACTGGTCCTCTCTACTGAGCTATTTGACTTTACCAATCAAAGTAGGCAGGACATCATTGATTCATTTTTGGCCCATGGAGGAGGATGAAGAAAGGGGCAATTCTCTACCCTTGCCTAGATTTAACTAAGGTTATTGTGAACTAACTGAAAGAGTGGTTTGCTTCCAGAAGGAAATCATTAATATTCTGGCTGATGGACCCCAAGATGTCAACCTATTCTATCCTCTCAGTAGGGCATGTGCATTGATTGCTTCCTATTCAATCCTTCTTCAAATCTGTTCATCTTTATTTGACCAGATAAAGATAAGTGGGACCTATGGAACAAATTCACTAGGAAAAAAAGTCAAGGCAGGGCACTAGCCTATGTAAATTTGCTTTTCTCAGAAGTTCCATTGAAAGGACATATTCTATCCCTCATTTCTGCTGCTCATCATTCTATAATACCTTTTGTACCTCATCTGTTCTTCTCAAAGAATTGTAAGATTATAGATTTAGAGCCTAAACAAGGCTCTTCTTTTGTGTCATGGACGATGTTAGGCAAGATAATATATAACCTATGGACTTCTTCACATAATATTTTAAATGAATAAAAAAAAGAAATGACATTGCAAAGGAATTATATTGAAATGTAATAATAACAAACTGAATCCAAGTTCATTCGATCACAGGTTAAAAGTCCTTAGCCTAAAGAGACCTTTGTCTAACTGCATTGTTTTATCGATAAATCCAGAGAGCTGAAGTCACTCGCTCAGTCATACATGTAGTGACAGATCAAGGTCTTCAGACTTGAAATTCAGTATTCTTTTTATTATCTTCCTCATCCTGAGCCATTTTCTGTTCATCCTGAATTATCTTCTGTCTTTCCCCTCCATTGTTCATGATGGAGTTATCTCTGCTGTTCCCAAAGGGTGTGTGTGTGTGTGTGTGTGTGTGTGTGTGTGTGTGTGTGTGTGTGTGTGTCTGTAGGGGTTGGGAGAGAGTCTGGAAACCACCCCACTCATAGAAGTAGAATGGAGTGGAACTCAACAGAGGATCAATCTAATGTACAGGGATCTGAGAATTGGTCCCAGAATTATTGGCCCCCATGGTCTGAGGTAATATTACTGTGAGCCTCAAGCTAGTAGCATAGGTAGATTTCTTTCTCTCTTTTTTTTAAGAATGTTGCATGATTTCCTGTGAAATGTATAAATGAGAGTAATGTCACCAATTTAAAATAGAAATCATTGTCATAGAATGACAGATTTAGAACTGTAAGAGAACCTTAGACTTCATACAGTCCAATCCTTCGCCCCATTTTACAAATAAAGAAACTGAGACCTAAGTAGGTGAAATGTTGTGTCCAAAGTTACACTGGTAATAAGGGATAAAGCTGAGGTTTAAACCCATACCCTTTACCTCTAAATCCAGTTCTCTTCCACTGCATACACTACCCTGCTTTGGACCCTGAATCCTTTTTTGTTTTATGGAAACAATATATTCCAATAGCAGCATGTTCAAAGATATGAGTGCCATTACAAATATAATGATACACAATCCTAAAAAGAATTTTGAAACTGTATTGGTTTCATCATTCAAAAAATCCATGAAAATAGTAATATTGAGGTCTTTTTCTGAAAGTACTAATAAGAAAATCTTCAGAAAATAAGTCAATGGGTATGACTTCTGTTCCCCTCTAAAAACTTAATAGAAAAAAGCATTGCTTCGCAGCCATATGAGCTGATCCAAGTGACAGGGTAGTCATCTAGTGAATTAGAGAGGTTGAGTTTACTTTAATCAGTTTCTAGAATATTGGGCTTATTGTAAATTACCCAAATAATGGTTTTACTTCTTTATTTGCCTGCATAGTTAGACATGTCCTCTGTTTTCTGTTTCAGTTGGAAACAGTTCCTTTGAAGGACAGTGGTGACATAAAGTGCAGCCTTTTTTTTTGGCTTTGTATCCCCAGTGATTACCACAGTATATGGCATGTATTAGGTGCTTAGTAAGTGCTCAAATAGAATTGGACAATTCTTCAGCTCTCTAAAGTAAGGAGACTGAAGGGGAAAAGGAACAGGGTGTGATTCTCTATCATATCAATGGAGGAATTTTTTTAAAAGACTTAGAATAAGTTATACCAGAAGATTGAATTTTCCCTTACCGGGAGAAATCCCTGAGCCTTCTGGTTGGTCAGTAACTGGATCACTTGCCTTACATAAATCCTTCCAAGAATAATTTTCAAAATGTGTGTGTATGTGTGTCATACACACACATATATATACATACATACAAACACAGAGACAGGAACATTGATGTATCACATGCACATATATGAAATGTATATTTATATGTGTGTATGTGCAATCCACAGAGATTGTCAAATTCCCAAAGAGTTTGCTTGGATAAACAAAAAGGTTTTTTTTGTTTGTTTTTGTCAAAGTTGTTTTGTTTTTTGAAAAATAGGGTTAAAGTCCAGAGAAGAATTATGCTGATCAAGGGACAATAGTAGACCTGACTTAAGAAGGATTGTTAATCTGTAAACGATAAACTAGAGAGGATGGCAGAAATTTCATGACTAAGACCCTTGGAAAATTTCTGAGCAAAGACTGAAACCTGAGTTCTTAGAGCTCAGTCTTTTATCTTTGAGACAGCTTAGCATATCACCAGACTTCAACTTCCTCAGTTTTGAATATCCTGGTTGATAAACCATTAAGATGTAGATTAGTTAAACTTCAAACAGGTTTATTTCAGATAGCACCTGGAAATCCACTTGGATTACCCACCTTCAGATATCATTTCCCTGTCTGTGGGGGTTCATTAAGGATGGATTTAAATATGCTTCTGTGCAAAGGGACAGCAGGGAGAGAATTCTGAAAAGTGATCCATACTAGCTTATGTGATACATGATAAAGTCTTGGATTTCAGAAATGAAAATGCCTTTGTATTTGACATAACACTAACTTTCTCTTAATGTGATATGGCTTAGTAAATTAAGGTCCTTTTTGATTGGCATTTTATGCCATTTATGATGGAAAGAGAAAAGGACTACTTGTAGTGAGGACATCTCTGAGTTCAAACCTTGGCGCTGTCACTTGCTGGCTGTGTGGCTGGGAAGTCACAACCTTTTGGAGCTTCAGTTTCTTCTACAATAGAATTGTTGGAATCGTGGAATTCTATAAATCTGAACCTATAAAAAAATATAGTTTTAATATTGTAAAGATCAGAATGGTTCAAAATAGCTTAAAAAACACCCTACTATTCTTTTTCAATATAACAATTCTTGTTCAATATAATTCTTGTTCAAATAACAAGGCACATGTTTATGAGGGGCAGAATGAAACCATGAATTCAGGAATACCAGAGTTAAAGTTTTACCTTTGACAGACAGTGGATATAAAACCTTGGGCAAATCCTTTAATTTCTTATGGACCCAGGCAATTCTGTAAGATGTAGAGTAAGTCACAGAACAAATGCTGATCTACTTGGTAGGGAGAATATCGTTACTCACTAGGATTTCCCTACACCAATGAAATCACAGGTCTGGTCCAAAAATTGAGAGTGAGATAATAGAAGGGGAAGGAAGGAAGGAAGGAAGGAAGGAAGGAAGGAAGGAAGGAAGGAAGGAAGGAAGGAAGGAAGGAAGGAAGGAAGGAAGGAAGGAAGGAAGGAAGGAAGGAAGGACAAAGAAAGAATATAGATATATTATGTAATAAATATATACCACAATACATGTATACATATTTGTACAAATTTGTATACAAACATGTTTGTATAAATATATACATATATATGTGCAAATCATATTTCTTTTCAAAATATACATACTTTTCTTCATAGGTGAGTTCAGATACTCAAAGAATAACACTTCAATGTTCAATGCTGACTTTATGTTCCTATTTCAGAATCAGATCTGTAACCATGATGAATCAGTCACGGCTTTCTGCAGGGCACTGAATTTAGAAGTCGCTGAAAACGCTTACAGTCATCAGGAGTATCAAAATGACATTGTTTAGCAACTAGTGAACAAAAAGAATTAATTAAAATAGGAAACTACTAATTAGTTCAATATCTGTAAAGAAGATACATTGCCATCTACCTTACTACTGCATATTAAGTACCACTGGGTCTTTCCATCTGACTTTCAGTTGAAATCTACTACATGGTTTATTTCCTCCTGTGAGAACGTGATCCCCTATAAAGCAGGGACTGTGGTTTTTTATTGTCTGGCAAATGCTTTGCATGTAGTATGCTTATAAATGCTTTTTAATTCATCCATCCATTCATTCAAATTCTCTGTCTACATAATACCCTTCCTATTCATTCATGTGGTAGCTTAGACTTCTATGCATGTCCACAGCTGCTTGGGGCAGGGATGTGATGGCACAGATGTTGTCCTTGGTTACAAAAAATGCCTACTCATAGCATAGCCCTGTTCAGACCACAATTGTCATTTCAGATTAGCTCTCAGGAGTATTTCATTATAATTTTGAGAAAAGAAAATGGACAGGTTTAGAATGGCATAGCATGAATTATATACTACTGCATTCTGCACTCTTATCTCATCAGTTATGTGAATAATTCTATACATCTCATTAACATGCTAATTTCAGTTGATTGATTTATGCCA
>JAJHZJ010000496.1:5746379-5940405 GCA_023548195.1 Bettongia penicillata ogilbyi
AGAACAATGATGGACAGCACTACACTTCAGAGTTTTCCAATGGAATTTTAAGAAATATAGAAGAAGCCTTACAGGGAGATTATAGGTGGGATCTTGTATTTCGCATCACTGGACACTGAACTCTAACCTGCTCTTGTTCAATTCTGGGTGTATTTCATTGCACATCTACAGTGTATTCATTGAATGATAGATAAACCCAATGACTGGTCATCAAAATGTGTTGCATAATTTGAACAATAGTCATTCTTCATCTATTTGGTTTTTCCTATGGGGATTGTTGGAATAACGTCTTCTGAAAATGCACAGACTGGGAGGCAGTATCATAGAATAGAAAAAGCACTGTTTTTGCAGTCAGAGGGTCTGAGGTCAAGTCTTCCCTCTGACCTTTACTACCTTATTGCCCTTGGGCAAGTCACTTCTCCCTGGGTCTCAGTCTCCTCATTTGTAAATGGAACTAGATAGGTGCTGAGGTTCCTTCAAGCCCTTACAACTATGATACAATAATCCTATTGGCCTTGGACAAAGGATTTAACCTTCTGAGCCTCAGTTTCTTCACTTGTAAAATTTTGGAGTTGGACTAGACTGTCTCTTCTAGCTCTGCTTCCATGAACCTATCATTGCACTGAGGAGTACCTGTTATATTTGAAAACTCAATGCAGTCAACACAGAGGTTTTCCCCAGAGGTCTCTCCCAGCTCAAGATGTATCATCTTATCATCTCCAGTGTCTGAAAATCCTTAACATCTGTCTGAATAGAAGTCTTGGAATGCCACAATCCCTAAAGAATCAATTCTATGGGTGACTCTGTAGGCCCTAGAGACAAGCACTCTCTCAATTCCACCACCATAGTTCAGAAGTCTCCTCACTCAGCTTCTCCTAAGAACCACATCTTCCACCAGTGAGTTCTTCCTGGAACTTCCATTTAGGGAAGGGCCTAGAACAGTCATTGCGGATTCTCTGTACTTCATCAGCAAACTTCCCTTACATCTCCTCTTCCCTGTTTTTCAGTTCCACTTTAATGAATTGTCTTTCCCTCCTTTGAATATAAGCTCCTCAAAGACAGGGACTGCATGATTCTTTTTGTTTGTTTTTACATCTCTAGATATTAGCCCAGTGGCTAGCGTAGCTAAATAAATACTTATTGATTATGATATATTACCAACCAGAGTCAATGAGAGTTACTTACAAAAAAAGGGAGCTGGGCTCTTCATATTTTAAGAGTCAGTGGCAATAGAGGGTGCTCTAATTGTACTCATAGAATAGAGGTCAAGAAGACTACCAGAGTCTTGGGCAACTTCTTTATGGAGAATGTTTGGGACAGAATAGTCAAGAATCATGCAGGGTAAGAAAGCATGGAGAGCTGGGACTTGTTCCATTGAAGGGAGCACTCCATGTGATGAGACTATGGTTCCAGTGAAGTGTTAGAATCTTTAAGGAGAAGGAGTGATGATGGCCATCACCAATTGACATGCTGGCCATATTACTGCTGCCTTTACATATAATTGGCTTAATGATGGAGAAAAAAAAGAAACTGATTCAAGTTAATATTTCATTTGCCTTGGGGAAGGATGACATTACGTGGGTGACTTGGAGCCTCTGACTCCATAGGCTTTCTGCTTACATTGCCAATGGGATGACCAGCTAGAATGGACAATATAAAGATGGACACAGCAATTAGGGCTAACAGCTGGATAATATGGTGGATAGGAAACATTGACCTTGGATTCAGTAGGCCCTGAGTTTGGATCCAGCCTCAAACATTAATCATTTGTGTGACCCTAAGGAAGTCATAGGAACTCTCACATACTGTTTCCTCATCTCTAAAATTCTAATTATAGGGTCCACCTCACAAAATTGTCCTGAGGATCAAGAGATAAAACTCTCTAAAATTCTATTAAAATGTACAATTATTTTTTAATGGCTGGGTTTCTCTCTACTAAGAAACTGAAGCTGTGTAGTCGGATTATATCCAAGACTGCATAGTTACTAACTAAAAGTACACACCCAATCCTTTTTTCCTTTTCTTTCATTTACACATATTGATATTCTTATCAGATAACCAATTGCTTTGCAATTTAGAGTCCTAGAAAGTGACTCTTTTCCAGAGTCATACAAACAGGGTGGGTCACGAGCAGGACTTGAACCCTGATGGGAAGCCTACTTTCTTTCCCATATCCCCACATTGCTTCCCTGGAACCTGAAGCACGTTGGCTGGCCTCAAACATATATAAGATGGGAATTCAGCTTGAAAGAAAACTTTGATGAAGAAATATCAGTTGTGTGCCATCTGTTACCTTCGCAAGAGCAACGAGGTAAAAGTGCAGCAGGAGGAGTTCTGATTAGACAAACAAAGTCATCCCGGAATGAGTTTGCAAGATTGCATTCCTCTAGCCCTCCTCCCCAGAGGGATATTACAGAGTAATAGAGAAAACCTCAGCCATTCTTTAAGCGCAGTGCTGCCTGTGCTTAACTCAGGCCGGATAATTTATGCCAGGAGATTTCTCTTTGTTTAATCCAGTTCCTTCCTGCGTGGAGCACCCTTTTGTTTTTCCGTCTGTCCAAATGGAGAACAGCTGCTCACTGTCTTTCAAATAACAGACTTCCATCTATCTTACTATGGTGCTGCCCCTTAGCATCCCCAGTGTGGGGTCTCCTGGAAGTTAAAAGCTCCTTAGACCAAAGTAGTTTTGAGAGGCTCTCATGGACACGCTCCAGGACTGACCAGCCAACCTCTGAATATGCATGCGTGACCAATAGCAAAGTTCTCATTTCGATTACTCAGCATCACATTCAGTATGTAATCCGCACTGATCTGGCTGACTCTTCCTTCTAGGTCTCTTTGTCATCTGCTTTCCCCTTGAACCCCTTCAAGAATTCTTATGTTCAGGGTTCCAGTGGGCTACAATTCACTGCGGCAGCAGTAGAGATAGAGTGGCATAGTAGAGAGATCGCTAGGTCTTCCGTCAGAGGACCTGAATTCAAATCCTTACTCTATCAGTTAATACCTAAAATATAAGGATTGGACTGAATGACCAGCTAGTAATCTATGATCCTATGACTTTTCTGCGTTTCTGTTTCCTCGTCTGAAAAAAAAAAAAAAAGAATGAATTAGACCAAACAGCCTCCTTACTAGATTGGCACCCTAGGAAGGAACCCTGAGGTCCAGTAGAAGACCAGGTCAATAATGCCAGAAAAAGCAGCTTTTAACCTGGAAAGAAGTAGCCTTTTCTTCTCACTTCAGGTCAACGAATCATTCTAAATTGTTCGATAGGTTTGTGAGGCTTTCTTCATTTCTCTTTTACTTTATATTTGTGGCTATACCAGGTATATACAAAGCTCTAAAAATGTCTGTGCCAAGGGAAAATGGTGCAACCAATACATGGGATGAGT
The DNA here is from genome assembly GCA_023548195.1 of Bettongia penicillata ogilbyi. Taxonomy (NCBI): domain Eukaryota; kingdom Metazoa; phylum Chordata; class Mammalia; order Diprotodontia; family Potoroidae; genus Bettongia; species Bettongia penicillata. The sequence continues at coordinate 5,749,769 of JAJHZJ010000496.1, forward strand.
CCTCTCAATTGTGTTTGTATTTTGGAAACCTTGGAATCCCCCTGCCTTTTAGGAAAAAGAAAAAAAGGGAGCAGACACTTTCCCTTGAGTTAGGGGAGGGGAACAACCTTTTATTAACTTCTTACGGTAGCTAATTCTGCCTCCAAACAAAGCATTCAACCTTAGTTCAATGACCATGAACAGCCCAAAGTGGTATCTGTGCCTCTCCAATATTAGTGCCCTGTGGCATTCCTCTGTTTGCTCCAAAGTAGTTAAGATTTTAGGTTTTCAGGTACTGTTGATGTCTATTTCCCATAATTCCATTTTCACACACTTAGTCTGAAGCTTGATTCTTCTTTCCTGGTCCTTGAGTTATGACCGTGTCTCTTATTACAATTCTGAAATATTTAGACAGTAATTAGCACTACAATACAGCATATTAATTACTGCTTCTCTCCTTTTAAAGCAATACACCAGCAGTCTCTAAAGAGACCTACAAGTATCTATGCTGCAGCATACACATTTGTGGGTTTTTACAGATAAGTCCATTATATAGAGTCATTCATGTAGAATAAATGGGAAGCAAAAATAGGATTTATTAGTGTAGAGCCCCTCAGGGCTGTACACAACACAGGAAAATCCAATTAGAACTGCAGGGAGTTGGTTCAATCTCTTAATCGGCACTACAGCTCAGCAGATTAATATTATTGCCCACTATTTAAACTTTATTACTCCATTTTTCTGTCTGTAGTCCTTTGCTTTGCCAACCCACCTTGGAAAGATGGCAAGCAGAGCCATATAATAGTTTTTATGGCCTTGGCTTCTCTGCTGCTTGTTGGTGTGAAGGATCAGTCTCTTCTGGAAATGACGAGGAGAGGACACAGGCGACACTCGGGTTTGTTTTATAAGCCGGAATGGAGGGCTGTTTGCCCTGAATGTTAATCACGGAGACCATCAGAGCATTTTGCCAGCTCCCAGTGACTGACAACAGAATTTACAAGACTAATTTTCCTAGAGAATGGCGCTTGTAAAATCAGAAACAGCCTGAGCTTGCTATGAAAGCAAAGGACCAGGGAGCAGAGAGGGTCCTGAGTTCCAATTTAGACTGGAGCATATGCTGACTAGATGACCTTAGGTCAGTCATTTAACTTCTCTGTCCTTCATGTCAGGTCATGAAACTAGACCTCTCAGAAGAACAAATGTTGTTCCCAGATAAACCAGGTTTTTGTTGCAAGGGGACCTTCATATTTGTTTTTCACCCAAAAAAAACTATCAGATATTTGGGGGGTAGCTATCCATGATTATTCTATTAACTTAAATTATGGTTCTTTCCACTGATGGGTTGTTAAATATATGTATCAAAGACTGATGCAGTCTACTTGATTTCATGGTACATTAACTTAGCCCGAATGCATTTATTACATTTAAAACCTGTTAGGCAGGTAGCTGCAGTCAAAACCAAGATTGTATAATTTAGTCCCCCTCTACTTTATGTTAAAATGTGTTTTGAATACAAAAGATCACGAGGGGTCAGAGCACACTCTTTCGCTCTATATGGTAACTCTGTGGGCACTGGGGACTCTAATCAGAGCCTCAGAAAATGGATGAATAGGACTCCTTGGAACAAAATCAATGCGTGCGTTATTTCATGCAGTAAACAGATGCAAGAAATGGCTTGTGAGACAAATCCCATCTTATTTTCCAACATACGTTTTCCTCACCCGCTTAAGCATTTTTGAGAATAAAAGCTACTGTACTGGGTACATATGGGGCTTCTGTGAGCTGGCCCATAGTCAGCCCAATAAATATGCTTGGCCACATCAGGGCATTTGATTCTGCTGTAGGTGAGTTTGCAGCCATGTTACATTTTTCTCTGAAGCAACTAGTGACACACTTAGCCTAGAGTCAGGAAAAGTACCTCGGACACTTACTAGCTGTATGACTCTGGGCAAGTCACTTAACTGCACCAGAGAGAGGAAAAACAATATTATATATATATATATATAAAATCCTGCTGTTTCTCTCTCTCTCTCTCTCTCTCTCTCTCTCTCTCTCTATATATATATATATATATATATATATATATATATGTGTGTGTGTGTGTGTGTGTGTGTGTGTGTGTGTGTATGTATACATTTGTATGTCTTCATTTATGAAATGGGAAGGAATAATACAACTCCTATCTCCCAGAGTTATTGCTAGGATCAGGTGAGATGGTCTGTTTAAAGCACTTTATAAACCTTGAAGAATGGTGTAAACTGGCTACTATTATTATTTTATTTGATATTGCTCCTGTGCTGAATCCTCTTTTCCCAATGCTAAAAAGTAGTTCTTGACTTTTTAACTTTCTTTGCCTAATTCTCCACTCGTAAAGAAAATCCTTTCTGTACCATGCCTAGAATTTCTGATCTCACAGACTCCAAACAGTCTTATTTTCCTTGTGCAAATCACAGCTGAATTTCTGCCTCTTCTGACAAGGGCTCCTGGAGTGATCAGAGAACAAGTGACTGCTGGGTTAAGTGACTTGCCCAGGGTCACACAGCTGTGTGTTTGATGCCGCATTTGAACTTGGGCCCTCCTGACTCAGGGCCTGCATGGGTGCACTGTGGCACCACCTAGCTTTCTTCCATCTATCCTTTCAAGTCCCTTAAGACTGAAAATCTACACTGAATTTCACAACTGTTCACCACATATGCCCTCATTGGCTACGCCTTCTTTTGACTATAGTCTATAAAATAGGGATAGATATCTTACATATAACACTCAAGGGACTGATAAGAACATTCTATACATTACTTCATTTGGTGTAAACCAAACCCCAAAAGGCAGGTTTTATAATGAATATTTTAACCATTTGACAAAAAAGGAAACTGAGGCATAAAGAAAAATGTGATCATCCAGAAAAGATCTTAGTATTTTAGAGGACGAGAAAACCGATATGAATTTATAAGTACATTATGGCAACAACAAGCTGAAATGAACTTGGGGTGCTTTAAGGGGAATTATGCATAAAGAAGGTGACAGTCCCATTCTACTCTGCTCTGCCTTGCATCCTTATAGTGACACTGAGATCCTTGGACCCAACTGACAGAGAGACAGGTTTAGGCTTGTTGCAAGGATATACTTCCTAACAATGAGACCCAGTCAATCAGGCAATAAACCTTATTAAATACTTACTAGGTGATGAGGGTGGCTAGATAGCACAGTGTTTGGAACACTGATCTTGAAATCAGGAAGACTCATCTTTCTGAGTTCAAATGTGACCTCAGACACTTACTAGGTTTATGATACAAGGCAGGTCCCTTAAGCCTGTTTGCCTCAGTTTATTTATCTGTAAAATAACCTAGAGAAAGAAATGGCAAACCATTCCTCTACTTTGCCAAGAAAGCCCAAAATAGAATCAGGATGAGTCAGACATGACTGAAAAATGCTTGAAAACAACAAAAGGTGATGGATGCTGTGCTTAGAGCTGAGAACACAAAGGAAGATACAAGACAGTCTCTACCCTTAGGGAGATGATAATCTGATGCTGGAGACAACATGCAAATAACTATAAAAAAGATGGAATAGGACAATGTGAGGAGTTCTCCAAAAATGGAAAGAGACCTTGGGATGTGGTAGATCCTTCCTCATTGGAGGTTTCTAGCAAAGACTGAATCACCATTTGTCGAACATGATGGGAATCTTGTTGAGATATGATTTGGACCAAATGGCCATGTGGTCCCTTCCTCCTCTGAGATTCTGGGAATGTGGCCCCATTCAAGTAGCTGATGTCACAGGGAAATTTCAACCCAGTTCTCTGCTGCCTGTAGGTCCAGAACTCTTTACAGCACACTATATTGCATGAAGTTACAAGCAAAGAGGTGCCTGCAAAATGGTTATGTGTTTGGACACATTTATAAGATTGGTAATTTATTTCATGAACTAATACCTTCAAAATATTATTGGTATTTATTTTGGTTTTCCACTATCATCATTAAACAGAGGGAGATCATTCAGAGTTTACCTGCACTTTCCCCCAACTCTTTTCCACCTCCCAAAGAAGAACAGTTGGCTCTTTTTTGGCCCTATCCAACTACAAAGGAATGGTGCACCTCCTCTAAAGTGAATGGGAAAATCAAGTCATCTCATTATCATTGAACCATGATGCCCATAATGTGTGAAGCAGAGCATAGAAAACAGAGAGTCCTTAGAGAAGTAGTTTCTACCTGCTACTGCCACTCACATCTGGTTTGATAAGTGCTGTGCAGCTATTGAGAGGGTATATGGATGAAGCATCTCACCCTACCATGGTCATATTTCCCCATCTATTAGAAGTCACGTTATAGAGTGGATTGAACAGTGAAACATTAACTTGAGCATCTCAACTTGTTCCAGGAAAAGGTATATTAAGACATACTGTTTGAATATTTGACTTGGGCGGAGGATAGAGCTCAGTTTTAAAGCTAATATTTTAGAGTCTCTTGAATAGGAACACAATTTGGTAAACTCCCTGATGTCCTTCTTTTGAGAGGTTTAAATGGAGTTAGGAAACTTTTAATTAACATTCACAATGGAGGCTAATAACTCTAGAATGCTGGTTATAGTGGATTGAATTCTGGGCTTGGAAAGCAAAGGTTTCGAATCCTGTTTCTAACCATTAAAAGTCATGAGACCTTGGACAGGTGATTTAACCTCCCCAAGCCTCTATTGAATCTTCTACAAAATGAGAAAGGTGGACTATATTTGATCTGAAGGTGCCTTCCAGCTCCTAATATAGGATTCTGTGGTTCTGTGAACTCGTCTCTGATCTTTATCAGCTGTGTCACCATGGGCATATCAATCACTCTAAGCCTTTGTTTTCATCATATGCAAAATGGAATGAATAAACCATAGTTGCTGTTGTTAATCCTTTGTTTTCAAAGAAGACCAGTGACATCATTGATGGTGTCTTGACTTGTGCCTGAATTAGATTTAAGTGAGGCAGAATTATGTAAAGTCCTCTGCCTCACTCTCTCCTTTTGAATCATTGAAGTCCAGGGGCAGGACAAAAGTCAAGATGACAGGTGATGGTCTGTGATGCAGTGGATGACCTTGGTGACTTTATGCCTGACCAAGCTGTAAATGCTCCACAGCACCTGCTTCAGCCTCATTCGTGACCACTGGAACAAATTATTCTCAATCAGGGGATGTCTTCACATGCTTGGGTTAGTCATCCCCTTAACTCACCATCAGGTTTGAGTCTTATCATTTACCCTCAACTTGAGTTAGCCAGTTGCTGAGATGGTTCACTAGGGGATAGCTACTGCATACACTACAGCTTCTTGGAGCTAAAGGTGAGAGATGGGTGCCAGGCAAAGACCAGAGGTGGATGAACAGCCCTGAAAATAGCTCAACAAGCCCTTATGTCAGGGGTGCTAGTACTCCCTGAACATCCCCAGCATCCCATTACCTATTGAAATAAGACGTGTAATAGGTTTTGCCAAGCTTAGAGCTCTGTGTAAACATGAATTATTATAGCTGTTCTTATACATTCATAGGACACCGTGCCTATTGGCAGGACAGGCTGTCCAGATGGCCAGAGCTTGAATCTTTACTTAGTGCCTCCTTCCACATCTGGCACAACACATCTAGCCTTTGTTTCTAATTCTGGCAAATTCTCCCAGGAAATATGCCAATCTGGTACCTCCCTTCAAGGATACCATACTTTAAAACCCTGAACTGTACATGAATCACTTAGTTCCTGTAACTATGTAAACAGAGGCCCCTTAAGTTCTTCCTATTTCTTGTTTGGAATTATACTGAAGTCAATTCCTGCTTTCTGAGCTAGTCATTCACCTTGTCTGTTAACTATATGACAAGCGAGGTGTGACACAACTAATGAAAAGTCAAAGTCATAAACAGTAGTCATAATTTGGTCCATAAGAAGTAAATATCTTGGATTCATGTCCATATCATTAGCAAGGTATGTTTGCTTCTTTTTTTAAATTTGGAAGTATACCTCCGATCCTGTAAATATTTGATCAAGCAGCCTTTTAAGTAAAAGGCACAATCCTTGCATACAAAAATACAAAAAATACAAAAAAAAATACAAAAATGAGGCAGTTATTGCCTTCATGGTACTTCCACTCTAGTTAAGAATCATAAGCCACCTAGAAGAAAATAACAAATGAATTAAAAAATGAGCAAACCCTAAATACCATTACACCAGGAACTAAGATAAGAAAAACTGTCTAGGACTTCTTGAGGACAACAAAATGTTGATCAAGGGAAACCAACAATCATCAAAAAGAGAAAAAATAAAAACAAAAAAAGAAAGCAAAAAACCCTATGTTTTAAATATCAAGATTAAAATGATTAACTTTAACAATTTCAAAAACAAACAAGAAATATTATAAACAGTGAGGAGAAAAGCCTTCAAATAAGAAAGAAAGGCAATTTTTCAAAGGTACAGAATTAGCCTTGAAGTAAGGATTCTAAGCAGTTCAACAGGGCACAGGAATGGGTACATTTCGCTAGTTGTGACTTTATCCTGTATTCAAGCCCCACCTCCTTTTAGACAAGAGGTGAAGCAACTCAAGAAGGATGTAAAATAATTCCATAGGTTTAGAGACATGGAACTCTTAGAGAACTCATGCTGATCTTCAGCAAATACTCGTTGACTGAATGATTAGTTTTGATTAAAGAGGGAAGTCACAAAGATCAACTGCAGCCTGTCCAATCATCAAATATTTGGTGACTTCCATGTGGGAACTGTTGCATCAGATGCTATGGGAGTGAGGCTGAAGAGAATGAGAGCATGTCATAGGGTAAAGAGTGTACAGAAGGATAATTTAATAACGCTATTCAAGCACATTCATTGTACAGAAAGTAGTTGTCATCTACTGTTTTAGAGAGGGAACAAAGGAAAAGGGACATATTGCTTCATACCATGTTTGTGTTGGATGAGATGTGAATTAGAAAGCCTCCTTTGACTGTCCCTTTTGTATATAAGCATCAATCTCACATCCCATTAAGTTACAGGTTCCATAAGAATCTTGCTGGCCTTATTGACTTTACAATAAACCTCATCATTCCACTAGAAGAAGGTTTAAGTTTGTGAATTCATTCCAGGCAGACACTGCCCTATATCCTGATATTTTAGGGTTCCCAGCAATGAAAACTGCATCATTAATATTTGGTTTTTTCAACAACATATCTTCATTCCAGTCCTCTTGATTTCTCAGATTTTTATATTTTATTTGACCATGTTCCATGTCTTTGCATATAAGGTCCTCCATGTTACAATACATTCCCTACTTCTGTCTCCTTTATAGCATCCCTAACTTAAGTCAAGGTGCAGCAAAGCTGAACTGCCCTAGCCCAAGTGAGTCCTTGCTAGATCTCTAGGGCCATCCTTAATTGTCAGCACACTTTCCTCTCTAGAAATTGCTTTCTATGATTTGTGGATTAATATATCTGTGTATTTACTGTTTTCTCCCCATTAAAAAAAATGTCATTTAGATCAGAGCTTCTTTCCTTTTTATCTTTTGTGACCTCAAGAATTTTCAGGAAACTTTGAGCAAAGTGGGCAGTTAAATACTAGTTGAATACAGTTGAATTGGAATGGGAGCAGTGGTTAGGGGTGGGAATGAGATTTGTCCTCAGATATTTCTTCATTTCCTGGGCATTTGCTCTTCTCTCAATATCAGTGAAATCTAAATTTGAAAAGTAACAAAGTTAAAGGGAATTTTTTCCCTTTAAAACAAATCTCAGGATGAAATGGATTATGGGAACATTGAGTTCTTGTTTTCATTAAAGGTTGACTAGATTGGACTGCGTATTTCCATATAATTTTCTCCTCCTACTCAGTACTTTGTGTTCTGAAAAGAAACAAAAGCTGAGGTTCAGCCCAACCCCGGAGAGTTAATTATCTCTGGGATCATCCAAACCTTCCCTAAATTATAATTACAGAACTGATGACTCGGATACTCTTACCTAGCATTGAAATTCTTCAAGACTACAGCTAGAAAATAGTTGGGGATGGAGAGAAAAATGTCTGATTTCTAATGGAAGCCATAAACTGAACCTTAGAGGGAAGAGTTGGTCTTTAGTTATTCCCTTGTGGTTAAACAGAGCTTTCTGGATCACCATCTAACTTTTAGAGAGTGGGAGGTCCTGGACTTGCTATATCCTGAAAGCTATAGCAGTCTTGGCTGAAGGAGAAATTACTGCAGGAATATTTTGGCCATTCAGAAATTATGCCATAGTAATCTTGAGCCTAGCGATTTTTGAACCTATGGTCTGGAGATAGCTAGCCCCAAAGTGCTAAGTCATTGGTTTGCTATTAGGAATATTATCTAATAATTATCAATGGCCAAGAGGCAGTGTGAAGATGTACATAGAGAACCAGCCTTTGAGATAGGAAGACTTCATTTCATGTCCCCCTCTGACTAGTTGTAGAACAGAGACTCTCAGTGCTCTAAGAAACTCTCTTAAGATTGTAGGTTACATGTCAATTTCCAATTTGTTTTGGTAGAAAGAATTTCCTCATCAGTAGAATCATAGGTCCATACCATGTAAGAGTTTGAGCTCCCTTTGGTTAAGGTCTGTATTAAGTGAGAATACTGGTTAGGTGATGGATGCTACTCACAGATGATAAACCAGATATTATGTAGTTACTATGTAATTTAAAGAGATTTTCTAAGAGGAAGAGTAGTGTATTTAGATAAAGGCAGTCAGGAAGATCTGAGTTCAAGTCCTTCTTCAGACACAAAGTAGCCGGGAGTCCAGGGAAAAGTAACAGAAGAGCTATGAACCTGAATCGATGGAAGGAGGTGGCGTATTAGAATTTCCTAATGACTATGAAACCATTGCTATAGATCAAAAAAAAAAAAAAAAGACAACAAAAACCCTGGTGTTCTCCAGTGGTATTTCAAATGACACTCAGGTGGAAGTTGTATTTTTAAAAAATATTCCTCTGTCAATATCCCAACCATTTCCCACCATGAATATGTTTCTTCCATCCAGAGATTGTAGATAAGTGTTTAACAATTAGCTCTCTAGGGAGAAAGATATACACAATACATGCTTTTCAGATTAATCTGTATCGTTATTAACATTTTCCTCCATCACTATTTTAAGTCTAGAAAATCCTCAAAAACTTTATCCCTGATTTGAGCATTTGCTAATTTCCAGGATTTAAATGCTAACAATGGACATTTAAAGAGTATCTTTCACTTTCTGGTTTGATATAGCTACAATGTATCTATGGTCCTATTATATTGGCACTACATTCCTTTAGTTAGCTAGGTGATTTCTTTTCCATTTGTCCTAGAGAGATAATATGCTTCCAAAACATCATTTTGAAACTCCATTTATTCCTTATTGCTCTAAATTTGAAAGCAGATTAAGATGTAAAGAGGGTTCACAAGTTTTATCTGTTAAACTATTAAACATACCTAGATCAGAACTAGTAAAAATTTGTAACAAGTGAAAGAATTAATTATGCTTCACTTAACAGGTAGCTGACTACTTTTTGTATGCTTGTCTTCAAGCCTTATATATTCTTTGGATAGTTCCCTCTTCCCCCCAAAAGGGGAAAGGGAATCAGTGATAATTGAATGACTTCCTATGTCATGGTTGGAGAATCTTCAACTTCGTTAATATTCCAAAGAATCAAAGTCAATGAAACTAGGAGTTGGAGAAAATGAAGGACAATGGATTACATATATAAAGTGGAAAGAAACCTACATAGTGTTTGAGTCCAAGCTCCTAATGTTACAAATGAGCAAGCTATGTTACAGGGAAGCTAAGAAACATTCCAAGGTCACATAAGGGTAAAGCAAACATTCAAATCCCCGTCCCATGACTCCAAATACAATACCCTTTCTGCCACAACTTATAACCTGTGAGATAGACATGAAAATAATACAAATGTTTTTAGTCATTCCTCAATTGATGGTCAATCACTATCCATTAGGGACCTTGCCATCTTTCTCTGATCTCAGTGTAAAGGCCTAGAAGTAACATTGTTGGGTCAAAGGAGATTATTGATTTTTTTGAATATACTTCCAAATTGATTTCCAGAATTCCTGAATCAATTCATAGCTTCACCCTTAATCCACTAGTGTGCCTGTTTTGCTGCTTGATGCATATAAAGTGGAACCTCAGAGTTGTTTTAATTTTAAGTTCTTTTAGTAACATGGAACATTTTATGTGGGTTTTGATAGCTTAGAGTTCTTCTTTTGAGAAAAGCTTGTTCCTATTCTCTGATCATTTATTAATATAGGAGAATGTGTCCATTTGTATAAAAACTAGCTTTAAACTTTACCACATCTTGAACTATTTTATAGAGCATTAATTATTTAAGAAAAACTATTTGGTACTGACTAAACAATAGAAAAATAAATGAAAGAATTTACAGCAGCAAATAAAACCTTGTATTTGACAAGTGTAAGGACTTAAGATTTTGGGATTATTTGATAAAAAAAAAATTGTTGGAAAAATTGGAAAGTGGTGTGACAGAAATTAGGCATTGATCAATATCTCATACCAGTTGTGAAGATAGGATTAAAAGGGATATATGACCTAGATATAAAGAGAGATCTTAAATGAAAATTTAAAGAACATGGAACATATCACTTATTAGACTTATGAATAGGTGAACAATTTATGAATAAATGAGATAGAAAGTAAAGTTAGATATAAAATGGATAATTTTTATTATATTAAATTAAAAGGGTTTTGTACAAATAAAGCAAATGTGACCAAAATCTGAAGGAAAGCCAGAAGGGCAGGGAGATTTTTGTATACTGTTTATCAAATAAAGGTTTCATATATATATGTCTCTGTGTGTGTATGTGTGTACGCATATATATACACATATATACATACATATACATATATTAGAAAAAAGGAAAAGAACCGATATGTTCTCAAGTGTTTATACCAGCTCTCTTTCTGAGGACAATGAACTAGAAATTGCAGGGATGCCCATCAACTGGGGAACTGCTGAACAAGTTGTGGTATATGATTGTGATGGAATACTACTGTGCTAAAAGAAATGAAGAGCTCAGTAATTTTAGAACAATGTGGACTTAAATGAAATGATGAACAAAATGAGCAGAACATTACATACAATAACAGTGATGTTATTTTAAGAATGACTTTTAGTGAATAAGTTACTTTTTTTCTATTATGAATGTTCAAATTGACTATAAAGGATATATAAAGAAAAATACTTTCTGCAACCAGAGAAATAACTGATAAATAGAATTATATGTAGATAATTTTAAATATATATATATACATATATGTGTGTGTATACACACACACACATACACACATCTATTTGTGTTTAATGGTAGTCATCTCTAAACTTGCCTATTTCAGACCAAAGCATGCAACATGCATTCTGTCAACTCAGTCTTCTAAAGATTAGAAGGGAAAAACAAAACAAAGTACAACAATTCAGTAATGAATTAATATTTATTAAGAAATAATGACATTCTAAACAAATCATTGAATCTCATATAGATACTGCAGACATGATCTAGGCCAAGAATTTCCTCTATGACTATATAGATTTATGTAGAGCTATAGGATTTTATGTATTAACTGAGAAGGAAAGAATGATTTTAAATACAGAAACATAGGTATAAGTATATATAGAAGTACACATATAAATTTATATAATATAGAGATAAATGAAAAATATAGATAGAGATGATATAAAAATAGATGTGATATATGTGAAGACAGAAAGCAGAGTATATTTGTATGTGTGTATTTATGTGTGTATTTCCATATATAGCATTTTAGACTTGGAAGGCAATTTCAGCAAGTCCTTTTCAACTGTACCATCCATGTCCAAAAGGGAATCTTCACTTCACTATATCCAACAAATCATCCAACATTTGCTCAAAAAGGGAATCTACTACCTCCAGAGGCAGCCCATTCTGTTTGGGGATGAATTTACTTTTTAGATCAGTATTCTTTCCATCAAGCTTTACTTTTTTTTTCTCTGTAACTTCAAGTCCTTGCTTCTGGTTTTACACAATGAAGCTAAGTAAAATTCAATTTGCCTTCCAAATAAGTTTAATCTACCTTCCATATAACAGACCTAAAATACTTGACAGGCTGCTCACTTTTCACTTAAGGTAGGCACAGCCTTAGCCCATCTTCTCTTTCCCCCTTAATTGTACCTTCCCACCCAAGTACCCAGTGTCCTCATGCTGCTCTTCTATTAGCAAGAACTCAATTTAGGCATATCCCAACCAGTTTGGTCAGTCTTGTATAATGTCCATATTCTAAAATTCCTTCTTTTTCTTTCATTACATCAAATTACCATTCCCTCAATGCCCTGATCTTGGCTACTTATTAGCATAAAAAAAATCTGAATCACCCCAGGGTGGCGTCAGTATTAGACCTTCCACTCCCATTAATTAGTTCTATCATCCATCAAGGCTCACTTCAAATTAATGGAACTTTTGCAAATACAATTTTAAATGAGGATGGGGATGGGGATGAGAAAGGGACTTCAGCCACTAAAAACACAATACGGAGACATGTTTATTTGATCTACTTATAAAGCCAAATCAAAAGACTAAGCTCGATCATGCCACACTGAGAAAAATGAAACTGAAATTCTACTTCGTGTATTTTCTCATCCTAACAGTTATTGTTCCACTTAGCAATAAGTCCCCTACTTATTGCCCATTTTACCTGCTTTTTTTAAAAAATCTCTTGGTACTACCAGGGACATTGTTAAAATATGCTTTCCTTTCACCTTTGTTCTGTATGTGGGTGTTTAAACTTTAATATTCTATACATCTTTTTAGCCACCTACTTTATGCTGCCTGTGAACCAAAGAATGTGGAACTGAGTCATCCCTATCCAATTCAGATAATTGTAGGGGTGGGAGTGGAGAGATTGGACCTGAATGACTACAAAACTAAATCATGTGGTGTATTAAAATGTTCTAGAAAAGTAAGTTTTCAAACTATCCCCATATCTCAGTTTTAAAAATAATTTTCTTTTACATTTTCTTCCCTTTTCATTTTTCAGTCAAGTAGAATATACTTTCCTTGAAGGCAGGAAGTTTTTCTTTTCTAGCCTTGAGCCTCTAACACAGTGCTTGATGCATAGTAGGGACTTAAAAATGCTTATGGAAATGATTTGAAGGTTTTTTTTGTTATTCTGTATTATATGAGATTGTTCTCTGACTGTTGGGGAGGGGAATACATTTGAAAATGCAGGTGAGATGAAAATATACATATATACAAATAAAACTTTATTTTGAAAATATTTGAAGTTCATTTGATTCCAGAGCTGATATTACTTCCACTAGACCACAATTCCTCCAGTTGACTCTAATCGACTAGGAACAACGCATAGAAATAGCAGGAATAAATTTAGGAGTGATCTAAGGTAGATCTTCTCTAGAAGGGGCCCATAGACTGTCTGTGCATCTCTTATCTATCTATCTAGCCATATGTCATCTATCAATCATAGATGCAGGTAGATATTGATATTTGCTTTTTCAGTATAATCAGTGTCCTTTATAACCCTATGTATTTTATCCCATGCATTTAAATATATCATTCTTATAAGGGGTCATAAGCTTCATCAGAGTACCAAAGTTGTCTGAGAACCCTTAAATTCTAAGAAAAAGCTTCCCTAACATTTAAACCCTATCCAGGAGTGAAATGGATTGCTTCCAAAAGCAATTAGATGATAGTCACTCTAGGTCTCCAAGCGAATGTTGGGGGATCAACTTCTCAGGGATGTCATGTTTAGGCGTAAGTTAGATTGAATGACTCCTGAGATATCCTCCAACTCTGAATTCTGTGATTCAGAGAATGCAGCATTGCTCAGACCATTCTTAGAGTAGAGGGAGAAGGGTTCTGTTTGGACTTTATTTTTACTTGCACTGAGTAGGTTTTCATCTCTACATAAGACAAAATTACAGATAGCCCAAACTAGAATATCTTCCTCAGGAGTAGACTAAAGCTGAGACCTATTTCAGTTCCAATTTGTTTTTCCTCTCACTCACAACTTAGAAAAGAGAAATATAGTCTTTAAAAACTATATTTACCAATGAACATTTTTCTTAGCATCATCTTTGATAATTCCAAGAATTGATCACAAATTTAGAACTGGAAGGGAATCTAGTATATCTTCTCCAATGGTCCATATTTTAAAGGTGAAGCAATTGAAGTCTGTCAAGATACCATGGAAAGCTTTCTCCATCTCCAACTCCTAATTTTTCTGTCTTGTTTCAAGACTCAGTTAAAAGCTCACCTTCTGCAGGAATCCTTCCTCAATCCCACAAAACTTCGAGAAAGGGAGGATGTACATAGGTGTTCAGATATTACTCCCCTTCGGAACATAATCTTTTTTTGCTTTCTTTGTTGTTTGCCCTCTCTTTTTCAGAGAACCAATGATATTAATAAATAAGAGCAGTGTTGACTTCTTTGTGAGCTGGTTTAAAGTGAAGGGGAGTTGGGCAAAGCTGTCAGCCTCACTTTCTCTTCCAAAGTCATTGAAGTCCAAGACATAACAAAAGTCAAGATATGGCCTGGAATGCAGTGGATGACCTTTGTGTCTTCCATGTCTGAACAAGCTCTAAACACTCCACAGCTCTGGCTTCAACCACTTTCATGGCCAGTGAAGCAAATTTTTCTCATTCTTCCATCTTTGCTGGGGGAGTCCTCACATGCTTGGGGTAGACATTCCCCTAACTTGCCAACAAGTTTGAGCCCTGGTGGCAAAAGAGCCAAGATTGAAACCCTGGTCCTCAGGCTCCAAATCCAGTCCTCATTCCATGGGGACAAGGACTCTACAGTTTTGTCTTTGTACCACCAGAATTTAGTCCAGTGTCTGGCACAGGGAAGCTTCTTAACCAGTCTCCTGCTTGCTGTATTCAGTAACAGTTGTGTATGTGCTGTTGATTGACTACACCCAATGAGGGTCAAAGTTTGGGACAAAAATAAAGACACAAAAAACAATAATATTATAATAGGTTGCCAATACTAAAACTTCCACTTTGGGAACAGTAATTAAGAATTGAGTTAGTCTCTTGTTACTACCTACAATACCCTTTAGCACTGCGGAGAGTTAGTTACACATGTCCATTGTGGTGAAAATATCCCTCTCTTGAGGAGTTGCTGAAATAATGTTGGTAATTTAAGGTCATATGTGCTATTAACACCTCTCTGTAGAAGTCTTCTTATCTCATTTTTATTGGAGAAAATGTTCTTCACTTTTAGATTAAACTAGAAAAATTGAAATACATGAGGTAAAGTTGTGGAAATCAAGGAGAACAGAACTGATTAGTAGTGTACTTTGGGAGGTGGTAAAGTCACAGATGTGTAAAATGAGTTTATTGTGTCTTTGCAAAAGTGATTTTGAAAGTATAGCTATGTTTCTGATTAGAAATTGGAACTGAGGTAGAATAGGGACTCCCATTAAAATGCTAGGTAAGTACTCCTGGGGCCTTCTTTGAGTTAATCAGTAATTTTTCACCAGTGACATCTAATCTATGAGTATAAATTACTTTGCCCTCTTATTATTCCTTAATTGAAGTATACCAATGTGAAATTGCCATAAATGTCACAGGAATTAACTTGGGTGGAATGGAAGCTTTTTTTCTTTTTCCCTGAACTGGGAACTAGAGTCTGACATCTTGTATTTATTTAAATTGTGACTTGAAAATGAATGGGAGCCAATAGGTGATTGTTCTATAAGTATTTCTAGAAACAAAAATGTATACACACCATTCTCTCCTTGTCTCATCTACATTCTAGATTTGTTGCTATTTGGATTTCCAGATGTACAATCAGCAAACACATCTTTTCACCACATTTATTTGGGGTTGAATCTTTTAATAGTTTCTCTCCAAAACAGCATGTGACATCTCTGTTGGTTTTCATCCAAAAAATGAGAATCATTGATATTTTCTCTGATTCCACTGATTAATCACTGTTGACAAATATGCAAGTTTCTACTGATTGGCCAGCTTGTGATGGGGCTGTGTTTGGAAAAGGGAGTGACAGAAAGGGAGAAAACTTACAGAGATTTTGGTGAAAGAAACTCAGTGTAATAAAATGTTGACACAAATGAAGGTGGGCTACTGAATATAGGAAATATAATAATGGAAAATATAACATAGAGCAAAAATCTCATACCATTTTTATGTATTTAATTCTTTGTTTTTATTTTTAACTTTTATTGAAACACTTCACTTTGACATTACATTCATTTCTAAGTATACCCTTTGCGCCTCCACTACTACCTAGGGAACTAACACCTATAACAAAGAAGGGGGGGGAGACAGAGAGACACAGAGACAAAGTGGGGGAAGGGAAAAGGAGACGGAGAAGGAGAGAGAAAAAGAGAGAGATTTTAGCAAAATAAGCATTTTACACTGTATTCTTTAAAAAGTTTCATTTTAGAAAATACATCACTTTTTAAACTATCTCTCCCCGCAAAAAAAGAGCTATTCGTAAAAGAAAGAAGACAATTAAGTCTTTGGTCTGAGAGAGACAGCTAAATAGCCATCCTTTTATTAATAAACATGCTGGCATTGTTAATAAAATGATTCAATTACCCATAATAAAAAGAAGACAATTACAATTTAGACTACAAATAAATAAGCAAAAAACTTCAAATAAACACTTGTTAATTACAAAAAATTAGACTTACACATGTAATTATTTCCAAGAACAAAAATAAAAGAAGATAACATTTCTTGGTTGTATAAATAATTATTAATTTTCAGTAAGCCTAAACAGAAGTAATCAACATCAAGAATTTAATACAAGGATGGGCTGGAGTCCAATTACAAACCAATTCACTGCTTTCCTTCTTTCCAGTTCCAAGCACTATTCATTGTCCACCTTCATTGTCTGTCCATATGTATCGATGAACCAACTCAGTTGCCTGCCTGTCCAACCCAATGCCATAATCTAGACCAGCGATGTCAAATGCATGCCCCATAAGGCAGGGTTGGCAACAGACAACTGGTACCAAAACTAGATTAAAATGTAATTGGGAAATATTTAACAACTAAAAAAATACAATAAAACAGATAATACTACATTTCAAAACTGTCAGTATGTAGACTCCAGGGACTCTTATGTAGAGATTTATGGCTAACTTTTCTATTTGTGTTTGATAACATTGATTTAGAGAGTAATCATTTTTCATTCATTGAGTTTTAACTCTAGGGTAGATAATGTCAAATAATTTTGAATAACTATAGATCTCACTGAAAAAACCCAACAGGATTGTTGTTACCAACTCATTGGCATTTTCAGACAGATGTATTAAAACTATATATACTCTGGAACACATGGCATGTAGGAGCTTACTAGGGGCAGCTAGGTGGTAGAGTAGATACAGGGCCAGCTCTGAAGTCAGGAAGCCTCATCTTCCTGAGTTCAAATCTAACCTCAGATACTTCCTACCTGTGTGACCCTGGGCAAGTCACTTAACCTTGTTTGTCTCAGTTCCTTTATCTGCAAAATGAACCAGAGAAGGACTTGTTCAGTCATTCCACACTTGCCCAGTATTTTTGCCAAGAAAACTCCAAATGGTGTCATGAAGAGCTGAACCAACTGAAATGACTGAACACCAGCAGGAGCTTCTTCAGTTTGCTGTTTGGTTCAAGTTAAAAAGCAAAAAACTTCCTATCACTTTCCACTTGTTTACATATGCTTATCCTATTCTAATTTGCTTTCATAATTATCTCTGAATTTTATGCTTTCCCTCTGCTAGATTATAAGATCCTTAAGGGACGTGGTCATGGCTTACTGGTCTTTGCTTCTCATCCAGAGACCAGCACAACAATCCATACATGGTAGGCACTCAACAAGTATGCGTTGCTCATTGAATGAATAATTGTCGGCATTAGTGAGTTAATTATGAAAGCTGTTTTATAAACTCTTTGCAATGTAATGAAGTCACCAATCTGTGTCCCCAACAATTAAAGGTAGATAGTAATGAAATGGAGGAGGGAGAGAGAATTCAGCTTGTGCTTGAAACTATAAACAGAAATGTGAACTATAATTCAAAGAATCACAGATCGGGGCAGAATCTAAAGATATCATTTAGTCTGTTACTATCAAAAGATTCTTCTTGCTAAATCAGATTTTTCCTGATGTAGGCCATTTTGTTTTATCCACTCCTTAAGAGCACATTCCTCTTTCTGTTAATTTACTTTCCATAAACCTAGGACTAAACCTATCTGAACAGTGGGAATAATCAGTGGCCTAAATTCTAATCCCATTTAATGTGCAATTTCTAAGTAAATTCCCCCACTGACCTGCCATATTGCCTGAAATGTCTTCTATTGGAACTGTTTCTTTGTGTTAAGATACTGTATCTTTCTTTGAAAGACTTCTGCTAAAATGAAAAGGCTAAATAACACATTAAATCATTATCATCCATTAACAGCGAGGCTCAAATTAGTCTGACCCATTAACTAGCCTGTCACCTGGCGTTATTTCACAGAAATTGACTCCTAGTTTGATGGCAAGTAAGGCAATGTCTTATTACTGCCCCCTACAGCACAGTGAGGAGTATTGACCAGCCTTAGACACCTGGACAAGGGCGGGAGGACAGACAGGATAGGAGACCTGAAAAGGTATTAAGGTTATTTGAGTGAGATGGAAACCACAGATCAGTATCACTTGCTTAATAAATAACAAGACAAATGAAATGGTGAGAGCTCACATGTATGTGGTACCTTAAGGTTTTTTAAATCTTCCAACATTTATATGGTTCTTATGCTCCTTTGACAATCTCAATCTGTATCATTCCTAATAGTTTCAAGGCTATGTACACCTTAAGGACACATATAGATAAAGAATGGGAAGAGACAGGATAAATCATCTACTCCAGTTACCTTATATTACAGCAGAAGAAACTGAGACCCAGAAAGGGGAACTGAGTTTTCAAGATCACACCCATAAGAAATAGTAGAACCTGAAATTGAATATTGACCTCTGACTCTTAATGCAGTGTTTCCGTATGACGAAGGCAATTATATCTTGGGAGAAGTATCTTCTTCCCCCTGTGCCATAATCTCAGGGTTGACACTTAATCCTATCTCTAAACAAGATGACAAATTTTCATTTTTATTTTTTCCCTCCAAATGTATTTATTTATTTGTTTTCAGTTTTCATCAATCACTTCCATAAGTTTTAGATTTTCTCCCCTTCCCTCCCCAAGATGGCATGCAATCTTATGTGGGCTCTGTACATACATTCTTATTAAATACATTTTCACATTAGTTATGTTGCATAGAAGAATTAAAATGAATGGGAGAAACCATGAGAAGAACAAAAAAAAAACCAAACGTAACAAAAGAGAAAATAGTCTGCTTCAATCTGTATTCTGACTCCATGGGTCTTTCTCGGATGTGGATGGCATTTTGTGTCACAAGTCCTTTTGGAAATGTTTTAGGTCCTGTGAAGGGCTAAATCTATCAAAAACTGTTCCATAATCTCAAGGTTGATACTTAACTCCATCTCTAAGCAAGACCCATTGACAACTTTCTAAAGGAGCATTCAAAAGAAATTATTGAAATTTTTTTTCAACAACTTCATTTTACAATATAACCCTTCCCCCCTTCTCTACCTAGGGAGCTATCCTGTGTAATGAATAATTTTATACTTTAAAAAGGGAAAGAAAAAAAAAAGCTTAACAAAGTTAATCAACTGAATCACTAAGTCTAGTTGTATATGCCATTTCCTGTACAATTTGTTCCCACCCCTGAAAAGAAAGAAAGCAAATACATTTTCTGTTGTCTTCCTTGGGACTAATCTTGATCATTGGAATTATGCAGAATACAGTCCAGGTTTGGTTTGATTTTGTTTTTAAGAAAATATTTTAAAACAAAAAGTCACCATCAAAAAAGATCCCAATCATTACCTATTTTTTCAGAGAAAGTTATCTCTTCCTTTTTTCAATATCATTTCCACTGTAGTAAATCCACCATAAGATAGGATCCCAGGGGCTAGAGTGAGGAATAAAGTTTGCTGTAAAAACAACTTTTTAAGTGTTTCAAAGAGAGTCCAGGAGGAATCTGAGAAGAGAAACCAAGAGATCAGAAATATGTGAAGAATCTGCACTCATCAGGGTATGGAACTTCCAGTAATCCAAGTCAAATAACCCCAATGCCAACACTCAATGACTTAGTAGATATATCTAGAGAGCTACCTAGGCACGCACAGAATAAGCATCTTACCTAGTAGTATACATCTAGTAAATATTAAATGTAGGATTGTACTCCATTCTGCGACAACAAAACTATCTCTCTCCACACTAAAACCAAGCTGCCTTTTACAGACCGACAACTGGCAACAGAGAGAGAGTTTTCAAGATACATTCCAATGGGATATTTCTTCAGAGGTAAAACACAGATGGTTCTAGCATATATGAAGTAAAAAGAAGTTACCTGGAATGGTAAGGAGTGGATGGGGCAAAATCTCAGCTCTCCGTGGTCAAGTATATAGACTAATGAATGGAATGAGTTATAGATCCAGTGAATATGTAACAGGAAGGCATTGTAGTGTAGTCAATAGAAAACTAAACTTGGAGTCAGAAGCACCTGGATTTAGATCAAGCTTCAGATACTTTCTAGCTATATGAACATGGGTAATGAGGTGGCACAGTGAATAGCACACATGTCTAGAGTCAAGTGGACCTGAGTTCAACTCTAGACTCAAGATAGTAGCTGTGTGATCCTGGACAAGTCACTTAACCCTATTTACCTCACTTTCCTCATTTGTAAAATGTGCTGGAGAAGGAAATTGTAAACCACTCCAATATCTTTGTCAAGAAAATCCCAAATGAAGTCATAGTCAAACATGAATGAAAGGAATGCACAATAAAGTAATTAAACTTCTATGAACCTGTTTCCTCATCTGTAAAGCTCAGCATCACTAAAGCAGAGCAATCCCACATTCACATTATAGAAGCTGCATTCATCATTCAGGAAATGAAACGTGCCCTTTCTGAAGCCACACTGGCTCTCAGGTAGATGACCATCTTCCAGGTAAAGGATCAGCCTATTAAGGAGGACTCTAGCAAAAATTTTGCCAGCAATGACTAAGAGAGATATACCCCTGTGATTGTCGCAGGACAACCTATTCCTTTTACTTTTAGAGAGATGGACAATGGAGGGATCCTTGAACTCCTAGGGGAATAACCTCCTCTTCCCATATAACCTGGAAAATTTTAGTCAGCTTTTGTATGAGTGATGGTCCCCCTACCTTGTAAATCTCAGCTGGAATAGAATCAGCACCAGATGGTTTGCCACATGAAAGGAGCCTAATGGCCCTCAAAACCTCTTCTTCAGTTGAAAGTTCAGCTAAGGAGGGATTGACTTCAACCTGAGGTAAATGGTCAGTGGCCTCAGTATAGATAGATGATGGTCCGTTGAGAACCCTATGGAAGTGTTCAGCCCACCTCTCCAGGATAATGTCCTTATCACTAATCAACATGGCTCCATCAGTACTGAGTAGTTGTGAATCACCATAGGTTTTTGGTCCATAAATAGCTTTCAGGGATTCATAAAAGTGCTTTGAATTGTTACAATCAGAATAAAACTGAATTTCTTCTGCCTTCTTACTGAGCCAGGAATCCTGCATCTCTCTAAGCTTTGCTTGTACTTTGCTTTTGATGGAATTAAATGCTGCCTTCTTAGAAGTGGATGAACTATCCTGCTGGTAAATCCTGTGGAATTCTCATTTTTCATTTAGCAGCTTCTGAATTTCTCCATCATTTTCATCAAACCAGTCTTGTTGTTTGAGAGTGTTCTGACCCAGATGAGCAAATGCAGTGCTGTACAACAAATCTCTGAAAGCTGCCCACTTCTTTACTTCTCCACTGTTTCCAACTGTGTGTTGGCTCAACTTTCCCTCCAAGTTAACAGCAAACTGTTCATGCTCAGAGAAGAACTCTAATTTGTTGACATTAATTCTTCTGGTAGTCATTTTGCCTTAGGGGCAGTGATTCTGATGAATGCAAATATTTAGCTTGGAAAGGATCAAGAGGTGTGAGATACACCCATTCAGGAAATAGGCCTCTTTACGTAGTTATTCTAGGGATGGCCCCTTTAATCATAGAAAAGAAAAGAAAAGAAAAGAAAAGAAAAGAAAAGAAAAGAAAAGAAAAGAAAAGAAAAGAAAAGAAAAGAAAAGAAAAGAAAAGAAAAGAAAAGAAAAGAAAAAAAGAAAAGAAAAGAAAAGAAGAAAAGAAAAGAAAAGAAAAGAAAAGAAAAGAAAAGAAAAGAAAAGAAAAGAAAAGAAAAGAAAAGAAAAACCAAACTGGGAAGGGAAGATCCTCAGGGTTGGTGGGTAAAAGAGAAATAGTTACTATTTAATATTTACATTTACTCTGTGCTAGAAGAGCAGGCACCTGGTGTCCAGTAAATGAGCTCAGAGTGAATTGGGCTTAAGGCTTGGTCTTTGAGGAAGAAATCTATTCAATCTATTCAAATCTTGAGTCCTCTCCTCTCCTCCTCTTCTTACTTTCAGTAATTATCATGATGAATTTAGAGTCAAAGGTTCAAATGCCATCCCTGATACTAGCAACCTGTGAACCTTGATCAAGTCACTTATTTCCTGGACCTCAGTTTCCTGACCTATAAAATGAGGGGATCAGACTAGGCAGCCTCAAATGTCACCACAAGCACACATGCTAGGATCCTAGGATCCCTTGTTTTGCCTGTTATCAGAGCTTTCCAACCCTCCATAGCCACGTCTCCATAGATATTTTTTCTCTCAAATTTATTTTCCATGGCCCTGGTTCCAAACTTTCAGAATCTTACCCCATATTTAAGACCTCTCATCTTAAAGTACCAAGCTTGGCATTATAGCCTTTTACCTTTACTCTTTGCCTTCCTCAGGCCCTTGGTACTTGACAGCAGTCCGCCAGGCCAGCTTACTATTCAGACTCAAAGCACAGAAATGGGACAGAAAGGCTAATTTGAGGCTAACAACACCCTTCTAGCTGCTGACAACCCATTGGGGCTGGAAAACTCATCTTGCTATAACAGACAAAACTTGTTAATGCCCTGAAATCTTCTTGCTGGCCTCAACTACTTAACTATCCATAATTTTCTTTCTTCTACATCTCTCTCTCTTTTCACCCAAAACTATGTTTCTGGCCTTGACTGGACAAAGTCAGAAAGAGCAAACCTCAAAATCTCACCTCTTAACTTGAAGCTAATAGATTTATTCTTCCTTACAGGGTGTTTCTTGTTAGAGTTATTATATCATGAAGCTAGTTCTAGGCTGGCCTCATACAAAAGGGATGAATGGTCTGGGCACATCTCCTCCATCCTCCACACAACTCTCAAAACAACATTTCTAAAGTATAGATCCAGCTGGGTCATTCCCCTACTCAATAAACTCCAGTGTCTCCCACATTCTTGATGTGCACTCCCTCTTTGTGTCTTCAAATTACAGGGTTCTTTCAAAGCTCTGCTTGAGTCATTTTCCTGTATGGAGTCATTGCTTATCCCCCAATCCAACTTCTGACACATCACTTCCCACAGCCCACTCAAATCACCTGCATTTACTTTACCATCATTTCATTTATATTTAGGCAGATTTTGTTAAAGCCTTTAAAAAGAATAAAACAATAGGCAGGCTATACTTCACATGGAGAACTTCAATTTTAACATACTTTTACAGATTTGTCAATACGTGAAAGGAGTGAGAATTTTATCAATGTAAAAGATATCTATACTTTAATGCTGTATATCACAGACCCTCCAGACCAATGTTGATGGTATTCATGAATGAACGGAGTCAAAGTTTCATCATCTGATGGCCATTTAAAATGTCTTATTGGTGTCCCAGATGGGGAGAAGGTAGGTGGAGGAAGGAGGAGTATATGTCATCTTACTAATCTTTGCCTTTCAGGATCCTTCTCTTCCTTAAATTAAGAATTCAAGAGCCCACTTCCTCTCTAGGGCATCGCCAATTCCCTTAAATGAAAATTTGATCTGTTTGTCTGCTTCCCCAAATATTCCAAGAGCTCTTATACTTAATCCCTCCCTTCCTTGTATTCTATGTGTTTATGCCATATATCTTTATAGCCTCCCTGTCCCAGCTCCATGTTAGAATGAAAGCTCCTTGAATCATGTACTATGTCATGTTTTGTTCTCATAGCCCAATAGCCTTGTACACAGTGATGCATCATAGATGTTTGTTGCATTTTATTAAAATTTGAATTAATTTATCAATTGTACCATTTTTAAAATACTAAGTTGCTAGAGCATTTTCTATATTTTGATTAAGGAAGACATTCTTTACTCTGAGAACCTTGAAAGCCTGAAAAGGAAACATCAGGTACAGAATATTCCAAGCAAAAGCAGAATGAATTTTCTATGAGTTGCACAGCCAAGAGAGAGAACCTTTTCTTGGCATCAAAGTAGACAAGTCTATCCCTGGCAATACTGACAGTTTGCTTTCCTTAAGCTAGGATAGCCATTGAATTCAACTGCTCTCATTTTCCCTTTGAAATTAGTGACTGGAATTGAGAAGATATTTTATCCACTTACCTTCTCCATGAAAAACGAGTCCCTTTTGACTTGAAAAAAAGCACATGAAGCCATAAACAATTAGTCTAGAAATGCCTTTGAGGAATAGCAGTGTGGCTAGCAAACTACTGTTAAAGGAAGCTGTCTATGTTTCCCCTTTCTTTCCTAAGTTGTTGGGTTGTTGTCATTATGTTTTGTTTTTCTCTTCTGTGATTGTGTCTTTCTAAGCACGCCATAGTTCTTGCATCATCTACTTTCATGATCGTTGAAACAAATTGTTCTCATCCACCCATTCCATCAGGAGAAGTCTTCACATGCTTGGGGAAGATATTCCCCAACTCACAGGTGGGTTTGAAGACCATCGGCTACTCTCACCTTAGTTTAGTCCAACTACAGCTTTCTTAGGGTGCAACCACTCTATATGAAGCTTCCTGGAGATACAGGTGAGAGTTGGGTGACAGGTGGCCCACAAAGGTGGATAAGCAACCCTGAAAAGTGCTCAGCAAGTCATCACACCTGAAGGGCTAGTATTCCCCGAACTCTTTATGCAGACATAAAAAGCACCAAGGTCACACACAACATCCCAGGCCATTGCTAGTTATCCTGAGTTTTGTGTTGCCACTGGACTTGCATGACTCTGGAAAAGAAAGTGAGACTGATGACTCTGTGTAACTCTGCCTTACTTAAATCTAATTCACTTGCAAGTCAAGACACCCCCGCCCCCCATGAGGTCATTGGTCTTCTTCAAAGATCAAAGGATAATGTCTCTTTTCACTGTAGGATGAATGCAATTGGGTTTCATTATTTCAATAGCTGAAACACTATGCCTTTATAAACTTCTAAAGGAAAAAATATATACATATATTTGTGAGTGTTAGACATGTGTTTGAGATGTTTCCAGAACATCCAGATTGATATGTCTAACAGTCAATTAGTGATGTAAGATGAGATTCTTTTGGGAGAGACTGGGGCTGGATATATAGATTTGTGAATCCGTCTAGGTAGAGATGAAAATTAAACTCATCCAGTCCAACTGGAGCCTGAAGTCCATGAATGGGAATACTATTTAATAAAGCTAGGGGGATTGTTTGCAGCTGGGTTGTGAAAGGGCTTAAATGCTAAACATGACCCAGAAATGACTAAGGGTTCTTGAAGACTTTAGAAGTCCTGATGGAAAGCCATCAGTTCCAGTAATGGGCTGACTCTCTGATACCTAAAGACCAGACCAGCTTTTCTTGGACTATGTTGACCACAGACAAAACGATTTTTTTAAACTCCATTCCTTCAAGAATATTGCATACTTACTTGTTGAGGGTGTGTATTTATATAGAGCTACCTCAGGAATTGCTGTCTTCTAAATCACTAGAGATCTTCAAGTTAGACTCTAGAAATAACCACCTCTCAGGACTGTTAATAAGAGACACATGCTCTTGAATGGGTTTAATTAAGAGTTCTCTGAGTCCCAACCCAGGTCTGAGAGTCTGTCATAAGAGTATGCCAGAACATGGGCCCTTAAAGTTATAGCAGCTATATTTTCTAAGCTAAGCTCTGGGAGTACAAAGCATGGGTTGGGGGAAACCATCCTGTAGCCTCAAAGAACCCATAAGAGAAAGGGAATAGACTATTCATAAACAAAATAGAGAAAGAGAATCGATTGGAGAGGATCATCATGGAGGACAAGGAAGTTTTCTTATAGAAGGTGAGATCTGTCTTTTTATCATGTTTGTCATACTTGGTATCTCACACTTAGAATTTAAGTTTCGAGTTCTAAGCATTTTCTGGGATGAGAGTACGAAAAGAATGAGATTGTTTTTGAAGGGGAAAAATATGAATTGATTGACTCTAAGTAGGCAAGGAAAAGCAGCCATGAGAGGAAGGGGAGTTGTCCCAGATGTATCAGAAGCCTGGAAGTAGGCAAGGGAAGAAAGAAAAGAAAGAACTGCAAGGCCTCAATCAAAGAGGAGGGAATTAAGCAAGACAAAGAAGGCAACATCAGCAGAGGCAGACTGGGTATCAGGCCCTGAATCTGAATCTGAATTGTTCAGATTCTTGACTTTCAGCTATAAATAATTTAGTCAAAACTCCTCTCCTCTCCTGCTAAAGGAAAGGAGCAGCTCTGGCCTAGGACATATAGATAATCAAATATTGATCACCCCTCCTCCTCTCCTTGGAGACTCACTGACTCTTTGGAGCAGAGTTTCTCTGGGCAGAATTTGACAAGCTGGTCTTATTAAGGAAAGCATCCTTTGTCTACTGTTACCTGCTGCAGAAATAGACCAGCTCCAGGTAAATTTAAACAGAAAATACTGTTTTGTCCTTATTTTTTAAGCTCTAACTTTAACAGATAGAAACCACTTATTTCATTAAGGGATTTGGATCTTTGTTTTCTCCCTCTGTTCAGAACTAAAGAAAATTTAAAATGTACTTAATAAAAAGGCTAAAATTGTGAAGGTAACATTAGCAGGTGATGCTTATCATTCTAAATGAATGAATGAAAATCAGAGTAATAATGACTCATACACTGACAGGGCTTCAACCCTTACAAATTATTTTTCATAAATGATCTCATTTGATCCTTACAATAACCATCAGAGGGAGGTGCTATTATTATCTTCAGTTTTACAGATGAGAAAACTGAGGCTCCAAGAAAGCTTCATGAGGGTCACCATGCTAATAAGCATCTGTGGCTGGGTTTGAACCTGGGTTTTCATAGCCCTTAAGTGTACGACTTTGTCCATTTAGCCATAATAACTCAATCAGTGTTTTCTTCTATTTAAGCCAATTTTGAATTTATGACTTTATCTCTTTTTCCTCACATGTTCAGATTATTTTAACATGATGAGCCTGTGATTGGATTTCAGGACAGAATCATGGTAACATAAGTGGGAAGACAATGTGCTATAATGGATAGAGATCTGATCATTCACCTAGAATTATGAATTCAGAGTTTGGAGAGACTTCAGCAACCTTCTATCCTGCCCCCTCATTTCAAAGATAAGGAAACTAAGGCCTACAAAGGCTGTGATGCCATCCCAAATGAAGGAGAATCCATTAAGATCTGGTACAGCCCATCCTACTTTGAGATAACTCAAATTTTAACACATAGAGTATCTTGACATGAGGCCTAATTGTCACTCTGCAACTGTCATCCTTTGCTCCCATGGCTTACCGCATGAGGTGGCAGTGAGGTTCAAATGGAATGATAGAAATTCCTTTGTTAACTCTAAAGTGCTATGTAATGGCACTGGTCATTCGTAGGGACTTATAGTGTGATAGAGATGTGTCTCTGAAGACACTAATCTTCAGGGAGCTACAAGAGGAGAATTTTTCCAGCCTGATGAATAGCCCAAAATGTAAATGGCTTTTTGTAGAAAAAAAATTATTATGTTGCTTTCTTATAATTAGCTTTGTTCAAATAAATCTGAAACTAACTACTGTATCTTGGCTTGGACCAACAAAACCTATCAACAGTATTTATTTATCCATTTATATATAAGTTGTGTAATAAACCCTGAAAAGAGTGCTTACGAGAATTGGGGTTATTTGACCTGGAGAGGAAGGGACAACTTGTCTTCAAAAGTGTGAAAGGCTGCTACTCAAAAGATGTTTGCCAGATGTTCTCCATCTTCCAAAGGTCAGTAACCTTAGCCATGCAGGAGAGCCTAGCTCCAAAATACGTCTTAGCAATACAGGCCTTCAACTCAGAACACGTTACTGAGAGATTGGATTTGTTTTCCAAGAAGACTTGAAAGGAAAGTAAGGACCAGAAGTTTACTAATCTGTAGGAGTTTTTGACTAGGCCTACCCAGCTCCCACTCCCTGCACAGGATGCAGCTCACACAACCCCACCCTCCCATAGACCTGTTCTAGAAACAACACTCAAGTCAAATGACTTCTTGAATAAATGTGACAATCAAATGACCTATGGTTCTACTTATCCTAGTAATTTGCTATGCCAAAACACCTTTCTCTGGCCATCGCTTATCTGGGCTAATCAGTACAGCTAAGGCTACTGGACTTTAGTCAGCCCTGATGGAAGATAAAAAACAGCTGACAAGCATCCTTTGGGTACCAGCCTTTCATATCCTTGGAGACAAATTCTCCCTTCACTCTCCAGGATAGATAGATAGATAGACAGACAGATAGATAGATAGATAGATAGATAGATACATACATACATACATACATACATACATACATACATATATACATACATGTGTATAATATAAAAAGAGCACTCATATATCTATATATCTATACATATATGTATAACATAGAGAGAGCTCTTTTAGATAGATGTATTCAGACTTTCATGTATATATTTTTACATATATATGCATAAATATATATATTATATGTGCATGTGTGTATATATGTATGTATACTATCTTTTCCCATTACAATATAAACTCTTTGAAGGTCAGGTTCTTATTTAACAGAGAAATATTTAGGAATTATTACTCATTTGATTTTTTTTTCATTCATTCATAGACTTTCTTCATGACCCTAACATAGTCACTTAGGATTATACATCATAATGTCATAGATTTAGAGTTGGAAGGGACCACAGAGGCCTCCAATTCAACCACTTTTTTTATAGATTAAGAAACTGAGGCAAAAAAGAAGTTAAACAAATTGTCCAAGATCACACTAGAAGTGAATTGTAGAATCAGGATTGGAACAAAAATTCCCTTCTCCTAAATGCAGAACTCTTTCTATTGCATCATGCCAATACCTTGAAGAGATGAGAAGGTCAGAGCTAGCAAATAAAATTAGCATCATTTGACTACTTGACCAACAACTAGTTGGTGTTTCTATTAAGTATTCCACCCTTTCCTTCCTAGCTTGAGATGAGAAGTTTTTTTCATGGAGAAAACCATAATTTTCCATTGCTTTGGGATACTTAACAATAGTGAATGGGGAAAGGCAGGGTCTAGGTCAGATCAGTACATGCAGAGGCAGTTGTTATCAGAATTCTATAAGATTTTAGTAGGAAGACACTATCGCCTGAAGGTCTCTTAAATCAAGAAGAAATAGGAGATAAAAAGTAAGTCGAACCATAGCCCAATGAAGCACAAGGGCTAAGCCTTAGCATATAAGAGGACTTACAAGTAGGTTGATCTAGTAAGGGAATTCCACAACCTATTTTTCATGGAATCCCACAATTTGACTATAAGAAAGATTTCCATGATCATTTTATTCAGGGTCTTTACCTTTATTTGTGCTGTAAGCCACTCTAGCAGTCAAGCTAAAGCCTACAAATTCCCTCTCAGAATATTTCTTTACAATTCATAATTGACAGAAATGCTAAATTTCAGTTTGAGGTTAATGAAAAGAACAGAGTTGTTTTTTCTTTTTCCAATCAAGTTCATGGTGCCCTGAAATCCATGGACCCCTAGGGGATCTGTGGACCTCAGCTTAAGAATTTCTGATCTAGTTCAACCTGAACAAATGTCTGCTCTACAAGCCCCTGAATAATTGGTCATGCAATTTTTGTTTGAAGACCTCAGATGTCATTGCCTCTCAAGGTGGCCCATTCACCTTTGGGATAGCTTTAACTATTAGACAATTCTTTGTCTCACTTTTTGAACTCAGTCATCTCTAAAGTCCCATGCAACACTAAATTTATAATTCTAGGGTCCTAATATGTCTCTCTGCAATATCTACTCATGTTTCTAGTTCTGTCCAAAGAGAATAAGCCTCACCACTTTTCTACTAGATAGACCTTCAAATATGTGGAGAAGCCAAAGCTATACCAAAACCCATTAAGTGTTATCTTTTCCAAGTTAATAACTCTCCCATTTTATCTTCACATGGCCAGACTTCAGGACCTTCACCATCCTTATTAGTCCATCTGGACATTATCTAAGTTATCCTTTCTAAACCGCAGTGTGTAAAACTGAAAAGAACACACAGATGTGTTCTGACCAGGTCAGAAAATAAAGGGATCTTCTTATCTTCACACTCTTATAATATAATCCAGGAGAGAGACTAACTTCCTTGGTTGCCATAACAAACTATTAACTCGTATCATGCTTTCAGTCCACTTTGCTATGACAGAATGGAAAAAACATTGGGGCTGGAATTCAGGAAACTTGTCTAGGTTCTACTCATGATATTACCACTAGTTGTGATTTTAAGTGAATTACAAGACCATGAGGTTAGAGCTGCAAAAGGCCTTAGAGGTGATCACATCCAATGTCCTCAATCTATAGATTAGAAAACTGACACTCGTGGAGTTTAAGCGATTTACCCAGCTTCACATAGGTAGGGAGCATCTATGGAAGAATTTAGACTTAGCTTTTCCTGACTCTAGGTCTAGTATTTCTCCACTCCTTAACAATGCTTCTGTTTGGGTTCCAACTTCCTCATCTGTAAAATGCAGGGATTAGATTAGATGACCTTCAAATGCTAAAAACTTCCGAGACTTAAGATCACCTTCTATAATGTTAGGAGGTACCACCAACACAAGGAACAGAGGGTAGAGAGAAACTGAGTGTAATATAGACACAGATGTAAAACCTAGAGTCTATAAAACATGCTAGAACATTCCTCTGCCCACCATGTATTTCCCCAGAGAGTGCCTATGACTTTCTGCTCATGGGGCATGTTCACACAGATGGATACATATCACAATCATGGAAGGTTCAGCTCTTTATAGGAATGTATAAGTGATCTGCAGGTCACATCTTATGATACTGCAATAGAAAGACCAGCCATCATAGCCACTCTCCATAGCATTCCCTGGTTCATCCCAAGTGTTCCCTTCAAGCTCCATGGGTTGGATTTTGTTTTTGCCTCTAGGGAGGAATTACACACTAAACATCTTGTTCCATCAGTCTCTGTGCCCAAGTAGCTCAGATCAAGAAGGTATCTTCTCTTTCCTTGAACCTCAGACAGGTTGGTTTCCCTTTTTTTTGCTGCTTGAAAATCCTCTGGCAGCACTTATCCCTTCTGAGACAGCCTAGATGACAAGGATACAGGCTTCCTGGGAAGATGTATGTACTACTGTATCAAAACATTGGAACCCAGTGTGAAACTTCAAAAGATCACTCAGGCTGGAGAACACATTTTGCACCATCAACTTTTAAGGCTTTAGGAGAAGGTCACAGGGGAGAGAGACCAGGCCCTTACAAATGGTTCTTCTCCCAGTTTCCTACACTTTCATTATTGGTACCTTTCACAGCCACTTCTACTGAAAATCCACACTAGTCACTGATGTAGTAAATCATATATCAGTCCCTCCAGCTGGAGGACCACAAGACACATTCTATGATGAATTTCCCACTTGGAGTCACAGGAGAAGAGAAGAGGAAAGCAAATAGACAATGACATAGTGACTGCTATGGGCCAGACACTCCGATAAGCATTTTTACAAATGTTATCTCATTTAACCCTCATAGAAACATGGTGCATTGGGTAGGATTATCTTTATTTTACAGTTGAGGAAACTGAGGCAAACAGAAGTTAAGTGACTTACCCAGAGTCACAGAGTGAGTAATCATCTGAGGTTGGATTTGAACTCAGATATTCCCAATTTCAGGCCCAGTGTTCATATACTTACAGACTTACAAGACTCTCAGCTTCCTTATTTTAAGGATCAGGAAAAGTTAAATGACTTGTTCAAGGACTAAGCATCAGAGGTAGAATTTGAATCAGGTGCTTTTTCAACTTAAACTATAATGCCTGGAAAAGATCCAATAGGATAATGTAATTCAGCTCCCTCATTTGCATAATAATGACAACACAATAACAAGAATAACTGTAATTATTATTACATCATCATCAGAGGAAGCAGCATGACATATTGGACAGAGAGTTGATCCTGGAGTCAGAAAGATCTGGGTTTGAGTCTCTCCTCTGGCTAAGTGAGCCTGGGGAAGGTTTCTCAGAGACCTCTCTGAGCCCCAAGGAACCCTTTAGAACTATAAGATACTTGTTGACCTACACTGAGAGTAGGACTTAACTCATAAGGAGATCCTTGCATCTATCTTACATCACAAGTCCCAATCAAAGTATTAATAACTGATATATATTTCTCACTGAAGGAAGCTAAGTTGAAGCACCTTGCTCAAAGTTTTATAGGTAGGAAGGAGCATAATCCATTTTCTAATTCAGATAATATGTAATCATAATTCTTATTAATAAATCAATGATTTATTAAATTAATTGGATTTTAATAACTCACATTTATATATAAGGGCAGCTAGGGGATGCAGTGGATAGAATGCTGGGTATGAAGTCAGGAAGACTCATCTTCAAATCTGGTCTCATATAATTACTAGCTGTGTGACCATGGGCAAGTCACTCAATCCTGTTTTCCTCAATTTCCTCATCTGCAAATGAGCTAGAGAATGAAATGGCAAACCACTCCAGTATCTCTGCCAAGAAAACCCTTGGTGTCGTGAAGTGTTGGACCCAACAGGAAATACCTCAATTATATATATATAAATGTATATATATATATATATATATATATATATATATATATATATATATATTACATATATATTGAAATTTGTGCCTGCATTCTTTTTTTTTTATTTTTATTATTGCATCATAGATGTAGATCTCTAAGGGACCTTCCAGATCATCTAGTATAAATATCTTGTTTCACAGTTAAAAATCTAAGGGTCTAAGAGGAGAAGGGAATGTCCAAGGTCACATAGGAGGTAAGTAAGAATCGGAATTTCAGCTCTGTTTCTCTGACTCCAAATTCAACCTCCCACACTGGCTACACCTTTTCTGGTTGACATAACCATGAGCTTGGAGGCTTCTGGTAGCAGGTCTAACTTGATCTCCAGTGGTACATTTCACCACTCTACTTTGACAGTGCAAAGAAGGTCTCACATGCAGCCAAAAGTATCATTTCATTCATCTTTTCACTATCCAGTGGCGCCATTGTAGAGCAGCTAATTAAGCCCTACCCTGGATTCCTTTGGCATTAGTAAATAAGATTACCTGGGGCTAGCTGCAGGTGTAGTTTCACCAGTTGGAAAAAATGAGCTATTTGCCTCAGGACATTTCCGGTCCCATTCCTGCCCCATAGGGGTGTTGTGGATGCTTAGCAGCTGTACAAAAATCCATACCATATGGCTCAAATGTAGGGTTCATCAACCTAACCTTTAAAAATTTCCAGTGGAAAGTCCTTCAGAGAAGTTTGAAAATATTATTAAAATGAATGGGAAATAAAACCTGGCAAATATACAAACTGAAGTTCCCAAGCTCTTTAGACCTTGGATTAGCATAATAGAGTTTAATGTCACTTAAAAAGACACTGGTGCTTTCAACGTTTCTTAGCTGAGCATTTTTCTCTCTATTCCTTTGGTCCAGAAGCAAATTAAATCTATTTATTCGCTCAACAAACATTTTTGAGCAGCTACTGCTTTCCTAGTAGTGTGATGGATGTTGAGGATATGCTCTCAGATGACTTATATTCTAACACAACACTTTAAGAATAGCTTTGTTTCCTTCTTTGATTGACCCTATTAGGTACATGGTCATTTCTTTATTATGGGTTGAAATAGACACACTAACTTGGCTTCAGTTCAACCTAAGACAACTAGGGAAACCTAGAACTTGAACTTCTGACCTGTGTGTATCCAGTTTTGAAAACAACAGGTTGGTTTTCTGATGTTAGCAAGCTTGGGCTAATTTGCTCCCATGCATACTTGAGGTGTGACCATTGAGATCATGCGTGTTAGCGTTAATTTGATTTCTATGGTTTTACTTGAAGATTCATTAGTGCATAGAAATGTTCACTTTCTTGTGAAGAACACTATTTAAACTGTAGCTTCAATGAGGCTCAATAATTATTGCCATTGTTTTGAAAATCTTCAAATAGCACAAGTTATTGCATGTGAGATACTATTATTGTTGGAGAAAAACCAATGAACTTCTATTGACCAGGGTAAAGGGAAAATGTATTAGCTGCTAGCAAATACCTGTTAAATGTCAAACTATAATAAAAGCAGAAGGGACAGACAGGATGATGTGCTGGAGCTGGGTGGTAAAAAGAAAATTGGACTTAAAATCAGAAGGATTTGGACGATGTCGTTTGTTTTCTATGGAAGCCAGGATAAGTCATATCCTTGCTCTGAATTTTAGCTCATCCTTCGAGTGAGGCTGAATTGGCTGGTCTGAGATCCCTTCCACTTCCAAATCTAGGAGATGAAGACCTGGGATCCCAGCCCACTCCCTAACACTGGCTGTGTGACCCTAGAAAAGGCATTTAACTTTCTCTTTGCCTCAGACAACTCTAAAAACTCTTTGACGAGGGACTTCCCAAACTGTCTAACTCACAGGTTCTTGACACATAGACAGAACAACTATTTACATACAGCTTTAAGATTTACAAAATAATTTAATACATTATTTTATTAGACACTCTAAGTAACTAATTGAGGTATTGTTATTTATCATCATTATAATTATGATGATATAATCATATAAATATGATGATATAATTATCATCATTATAGATAACTGAAATGACTAGACGTGATTTTATTGATATAAGGAACTCTTGGACATTCAAATTCTCAATCTCATTATCATTATTGTTTTTAGACAAGTCACAGGATTTTATTGGTATAAACAATTCCTGAGGAGCAAACTCCCTACTTCAATGCTGCAACCACTTATACAGTGAAGAAACTTCCCATACTAAGGAGAAAAACCACCATACAGATGAGGAAACACTTTATGCCAATGAGGAAATTCCCAATATTAATTCAATACATTTTCTACTCTGTAAATTACAACCTTTGAGAGTTTTTTAGGGCCCTGAAAGATTAAATGGCAAACAAATTCATAGATGCTCATGAAATCTATCCATTGCCCAGAATACAGTTTAAGAATTGTAGTAAAAGAAAAGTACATGGATAAACATATATAAAGTATATACCAACTTCAGGACATAGAGAGGTCTGACAGGAGAGTTGGTGGAACACTACAAGGAAAGATCTCCTGTAGGGGGTGACTGTCCCTTGAGTTGAGCATAGGAAGAGGTTAGAGATGGTAATTTGTGGGGGTGAGGAGAAGCATCCAAGGAATGGGAAAACCACTAAGCAAACCGTATTAGGTAGCACAGGCTCTGCACACAGTAGGGACTTACTATGTTTATTGAATTGCCTGAATCCTGAGCCTCAAACCTCTAAACATATGAGTCCTCTAGGTTTTAATCAAGTTTGAAGGGTATTTGTTATGACTTAGAAAAAAAAAAACCTCTAGAGATTCCATTGGATGTAAAGAACCTGCTCATATTTGCCATCACTGACTGCTTAGAATTCAGATGGAGCAGTCAGTGGACTTTATGGCACTGGCAGCCCCGCTGTGAATGCTGAAGCCGATGTGACACTCATTAAGGGAAGGATATTGTGCTCGCTTAGCTGATCACTGCTTATTATAGAAGAATTAACACATCCATAATATTAGTGCCATACAGCGTTTAGACTAAAGGTTAAAGAAACTTGGGAGAAAAAAAGAACCAAATAGCTTAGAAATAATGATGCTATTTGAGAAGAAATTGCAGAAGACAATGCCACCTCCTCCATGAAGCATCTCCATGCCTTTCAGTCCAACCTCTCCCATGCTGTTCTCCCATGCAGTTTTATCCTCCCTACTAGACTAGGGGCTCATGAAGATCAGAGATTCCTTCTTATCAGTCTTTTAGACAGTGTCTTCAGTTCATGTGAGGAACCGGATTGTTTCCTAAAGCCAAGCAGATCTCTGTATTTCCTGAACAATGGTTCTCACTATTGTTTAGGCTTGGCCAAGAGAAAGCAATAAAGTACAGAGAGGTAGCAAGCTTCTTGAGGGTACACCCTGTTTCATTTTGCTTTTTGTTCATTTGTGTTCTGTTAATTTGCCAGAGGCTGACATGGAGTAGGTGCTTGCAGAATCCTTAGCTTCCTTCAAAACTCAACTCAGGTATCACCTGAGACCTTTCCTGACACCCCTTATGGGTGGTTCTCTTCCCACTCAGCACCCCCACAATTACTCATCTTTTGCAAGACATAGAGAAGAGACAACTGATCTCACAACTGTGAGGACGTAGGTTCAATTACCACCCCCAGTACTAGCTATGTGACCCTGAACAAGGCATTTAAACCCTCAGCGTTCTAGGCAAGTCACTGAAACTATGAAATGCAGAGAAGGTTCAGAGCTGGATTCTCATAATGGAAGCAGCTTGATAGGAATGGAAACAACCCTTAGTTCTGTGGCCAGAAGACTTGGGTTTGAATTCTGCCTGCTTACTGCCTGTGTCCTTAAATTCCCTGAGTCTCAGTTTCCTTATCTATAAAATAAAGGGGATGGATCACAAGGTCTTTAGGATCCCCTCCAGCCCCAAACCTGTCATCATATATGGGGGAATAAATGGTCACACATATTTACATCAGACTAGATAATTTTCATTGCTTCAATTTAATAGCATTTTATGATTCATTATTTCATTTGACCCTCAATATGTCCCTAGGAAATAGGTCATGTCAGCATTATAATGCATTTTACAGGAGAAGAAACTAAATTTCGAAGAGAGGAAATTATTCACCCAAAGTCACAGAGGTAGTCAATGACAGAATTTAAACCCAGTTCTTCCAACTACCAGATCCAGATTCTATTTTCAAGACGTTTTTTAGAATTAATGAATGTTAGTTATACAGAACAAGGTCTGTTTTTGAATCACCATGATCATGCAAGTGGTAAGGAAGAATATTTTCCTTTCTAGTATGATATAGTTTTAGAGGTATAACTTACTCTACAAGTCACCTAGCCCAGTGCTTCTAGGTCACGATCGCGTATGAGGTCATGACAAATTTAGCAACGGTAAAAGTTTTCTGAATGTGTAACAACCAAAAATTCATTAAAAATCAAATGCATAAGAGATGCGAGGTGTTTCTGGCAGCGCTTGCCCGTGTTGTATCCAGCACCTTCAGTACACTCTTAGTTCTGAGTACAAAGCCTGAGCACTTTGTACTGTGCATGCTCTCAGACCATGTAACACCAAGAGAAAAAGTCTATATTCCAACCCCTCCATTTTAGAGATGAGGAAATGAGACTCAGAAATTCTTATCCTTCCCGCATTATGACTTCCCCCATTGTGGTTTCCATATATTGTAAGTCAGCCCAAGAAATTAAATGGTCATTTGGCAGTGAGTTCTGTGAAAGCCACATATGATACATGAAGGCCAGGAGATGACACAAGAAAAGTTTAAAAACTCGGAAATGTGTAAAATGTATGTATAGTACTGTATAGTATAAGCATATTTTCTTTTTTGATATCATAATTCAGATTTCTCTGGTACAATGGAAAGGCCAAAAAATTTTATACCAATTTTCCAGATTTCAGGGGTGCCATGCCCATATCCCCTGCTATGTGAAAAGATCACTGCAAAGAGGTGTGTCACATGTCACATGTCTGGTGAACTACAGAGCTATGATCTGAACCATCATCATTTGACTGTAAATCTAGGGTTCTTACATCAACTGATGAAATGCATATTTTTATGTAGGTGTTTTAAAAAAATCTATCAGCAGAACAAATTTTTATTCCCTCTCTATACTATATATGAACATGTGGATTTGTGTGTGTGTTTGTGTGTGTGTGTGTGTATATATGTATGCGTGTGTGTATCACATATATGCACATATTTTCCCCCAAAAGACCATAACATAAACTTCATGCAACATGATGCATTGAGGGAAAAATGTTGGCTTTATAGTCAAAGAACTTGGGTTCAAGCATAACCTTTGATGCTGACTGCCTTGTATCCTCTTGGCTTCAGTTCCTTTTAAGGTCCTGTCAACTTCTAAATATATGACCTTAGGATACAATGTGTAAATAGTGGTAAAGAGGTAAATTGATATAAAAAAGGAAAAGAAGTGTCTTAAAATTAAAGCTGCCAAAAAGGAAATGGACTGTCTTGAGCTGTAAGGAACCTCAGATGCCATATAATCCAAGATGAGCTCCAGAGAGAGTTGGGTTGCAGCTCCATATGAAAGGAAGCTGAAGCCTGGGAAGATTAAGGGATTTGCCCCAGGTTCATCAGATTTCAGAGTCAGAATTTGATACCAAGTCTACTGACACTCTGGAGTCTTCTGATTCCCGAGTCAAAAGTATTCCTGCTTTCCCAATAGGGTTCTCATGGGTTCTCAATCTTTTATGGTCTTTGCCCAATGTCTAGATAACAAATTTGTCCAATCTGTTATAGAAAGGATTCATGTTTCAATAGGAAGTAGATTATGGCAACAGGGTTCTTTACCAGTTTAGATTTATTTGATTTTGTGATTGTTTGGAAAAAGTATTTAAAAAAATATAAAATTTACTTGAGCAATATATTTGCCATTGATAATGAGATTTGGTGAATTATATATCAAGGGTTCATTTTCCCAAAAGCTCAATCCTAAAATCAGCGATGGTTAGAAAAAGGTTATGATCACAGGCTGATAGACCAACAGATAAAAGTGACAGTCACAGTTTGTGACCCAAGTGGCAGACCATTTCTTCTAGGGATTAAGACTGTGGTGACCTCCACAGAACCCATGGCTCACATGCGCTCAAAGCATCTCAGGAATCAAGACCCAATTGTTTTGCTTTTGTTACATTTTATTTTTTTTCTTTGTTAAAGGAATTTTGAGATCTTTTTACCATGTCAAATTTATTTTGGAAGTTAAGATCTATACTTCTTAATAAGTGACCTCCCTGAAGTACCTAAAAGAATACAACACTATCATTTAAAGTTTCTCTTCTTCCATGATGACTTGTTATTGTGCCATGTGTTCTCTATTTTGAAGTATTTATCATTTTGACTCTAAGTGCCAACCTGAGTCATCTGTTTCCAGGCAACCACATTGGTACAAAGGGAAAATTTTTCTCCTTCATCTTTGTGGCATATATGACATACTGTGAACAAAAGGGGGAAAATAATCTTTATATGCTCTGGAATATTTCAAAAAATTAAACAGATATTCAAAAGATGTAAAATGACAAAAAAAAAGTTTTGCATAACCTCACTGTCATTTCAAATTCCTGAAGATTTAGGAGTCATCTCTAATGTTAGTAGTTTACATATGGCTGGTCCCCAGTTCTGTTTCTTTGGCAGCCTATGAAGAATATTTCCATTATACTGAAATCCCCTCTCACATTTTCTAAAAAAAAAGTAGGAAATAATATATTCTCCATCATTATAATTTGGAAGATGAGTTCAACCAGTAATTTTGCCTGTTAATAATGTTGCCAAAAGAAAACCCTTCACCAACATTTCTTTTGGTAGTGCACCAAAGAGCAGAGCCAAACATCTGGCTTTCCTGATTTCTTCGTGACCTGGCCTGACATCTTCTATGCCGGGGACCTAGAGTTTCAAGCTCATTTATGTAATCTGTTTATATTCTGACATTTTGTAGTTATCTAATACAGCTTAGTGGAGATCTGAGTTTTAATCCTGCTTCATACACTGGGATAACTTTTTCTTGGTGTCCTTCATTTGGCCTTATACTAAAAGGTCACCGTCCTATCCATTGCTGGGTCAATCTTTTCTTGGATGGGAGTAGGATCCTTTCCAATGAAACTGAAGGTCTTGAATTTGATAATCAGAAGAATTCAAGTTAAACTCTACAATAGCTATTGGGTAATAAGAGCTGTAGTCAGATAGCCCATTGTCTGTGATCCTTCTAGTTATCCATAAGACTCTTTCAGACAATTCTGGTGGAGAATGTATATACATATCAACATAGGAAGTATGGTGCTCCATTCAATATTAATTCAATTTTTAAAAATCAATACACATTTATTAAATGCTGGCTATACACTAGACACACTGCTAGTGTCTGGGAGTATAATAAAAATTAAACAGCCCCTGCCTTCAAGGAACTTATATTCTCCCCCTTACTTCACAGAAAACATAGAGCATTAAATACACAATTTCTGCAAAATAATTTCCATGGGGAAGGACATAAGAAACTGGTGAGATCAGATAGACTTTTTTAGGAGGTGACACTTGGATTCTGAGAAGTGAAGGTAAGGAGAGGACATCTTCCAGGCATAGGAGACTTTTAT
Source organism: Bettongia penicillata ogilbyi (assembly GCA_023548195.1). NCBI lineage: Eukaryota > Metazoa > Chordata > Mammalia > Diprotodontia > Potoroidae > Bettongia > Bettongia penicillata. The sequence goes on from JAJHZJ010000496.1 coordinate 5,790,322, forward strand.
ATTATTTTTGAGAGCTTCATAGTACCATAGATCTAACCCCAGAATGACCAACTTCATCATTAACAGATGAAGAAACCAAGGCCCAAGAGAAATGATTTGGCCCCAACTATCTGTTTTGCTGGAAATTTCCTACAGTACCATGGTCCTCTCTTAGAAGTCTAAGTGCTGTCTAATGGAATCCTCAGACTCTTACATAACCCGATGAGTGGACCTGACTCATACTTAAATCTGCTTTAAAGCAAAGAATGTTATATTGAATGCTTATTGTGTTCTCCACTAAGCCTTGGATTGAGTTTATTTTAGAAAACCTGGGGCAATCCACTATTCTGATAGGACGAGGCTAGTCCAATAATGAGAAACAAGGTCACTGATGAAATTCATACTACCTTCCATATGATTCATTGTAGACAGAAGGAAGACTGACACTCTTCCAGTACTATTTATTATTCCCCCATTCAACCTCAGTCCTGCTGCAAATTTAATATTTGTGGGAATATTCTTGTTATTTTAAAGAAGTAAATATTGATTTCTTTGAATTCTGTAGTCTTGTAGCAAAGTTAGAAGAGAAGAGTGTGGTTTAGAAAGCCACCATTTCCTCACACTATAAATACAGAGACTTTCACAGCAGAACTAGAATTCTCAACTATTATTTCCTGGAATGATGAAGAATTACCTTGTCCACATTTTCATTTGGCTTATAGATCTGGCTGCTAAATTCTCAAGTGTCATTAAAATATTCTGTATGTTCACAAACACAATAGATTTCCTCGCTTATTTTATGGCAAATAGCCACTGCTGATCTGGAAAAAAATGAATCATTGAAATATACAAATGATAAAAGGCATTGTTTTTACTTTCTGTGACGCTGGCTATGGGCAAAGAATCACACTGAATTATTTCCTTCAAACTCTCTGCTGTATTTTCCTATTAAGATCTCTGTATCACAATGGTTAGGATGGTAGATCTTTGAGCCTGGGTTCAAATCTCTTTTCTAATGTTAATTAACTATGTAAACATAAGTGAGTAGTAACCTTTCTGAACCTCAGACCCAAGCCTAATGTATCTACTAAGCCATATGTGGATTGTAATCCATCATAATGGATTCAGTTCCCACACCCAAATAAATCAGAGCTTTTTAAAAATGTGTAACTTCCTATCTCTTTAAATTTTAACGCTAAGCAGAACACAGAGATTTAAGTCAAAAAGCCTGGGTCCAAATTCAGGCTCTGCCACTTACTATCTATTGGACCTTGGGGAAATCACCGATTTTTCCTAGACTGAAGATTCTTCACCTGTAAAATAAGGAGATTAAACTCTCTGGCCTCTAGAGGCCTTTTGGTACCTGCAATTTGAGTCTGCTGAGTCTATGTGCATGTATCAACATACTGTATTTTCCCACTGTATTCTGTTGTATAAAATAAATGAATACAAAAATGACCACTTATTATACAATGTATAAATTGTATGAAGTCTAGTGTGCATTTCCAATTTCAAAGCAGACTGCTTATGGGAGGAGGCACAGTTAAAATTCACACAGACATGCACATACACTTCAGAGCACAGCTTTGAGTCAGTCAACAAGAATTTATTAAGTGCCCACTGTTTGACAGGCACTCTGCTAAGTGCTGAGGATACAGAAAGAGACAAATGAAAAAAGACAGTCCTGGCCCTCAAGGATCTCTCAATCTAATGGGGAAGGCAATATGTAAATAACTATCTACAAACATGCATGTACAATATAAATTAGAAATTATCAAAGGGAAAGTACTAGGTTTAGGAGGGATTGGTGAAAGGCTTCCTGGAGAAGGTGAGATTTGAACTGGGAGTTGAAGGAAACCTGGGAGCAGAGAGGAGGAGAGGGTGCATTCCAGACAAGGAGAGCAGCAGTTGAAATAATATTACTTTGTTTTAGAGTAGATTTTGGTTAAATATGTAAAAGACATACTTATATTAACATAAGTTTTTAGATTTGGAAGGGTCACTCATAGTAGAGTCTCTTCATTTTAAAGGCGAAAAATATGAGACTCAGGGGCATTAAGTGATAATAAGAAGAATAGATAACATTTATGGAGAACTGGAAGATTTCCAAAGATTTTTCATATGTTGCCATCTCATTTTATTTGCCCAAGGTAACATAGCTAACATGTGTCAGCAAGTGTGCTGAACCTAGGAATTTCAGACTCTGAGGCCAGCTTTCATGTTACTATGCCATGTTGATACTGCCCTTTCCCCTACCCCATATTTCTCTATGTATTTCTGTCTTTCTATCTCTCTCTCTTTCTGTCTCTCTGTCTCTCTCTGTCCCTCTCTCTGTTTTTCTCTGTGTTTCTCTCTCCGTCTTTCTCTCTGTCTCTCTTTGTCTCTGTCTCTCTCTGTCCCTCTCTCTGTCTCTGTCTGTCTCTCTGTCTCTCTCTGTCTCTGTCTGTCTGTCTCTCTGTCCCTCTCTCTGTCTCTCTCTGTCTCTCTGTCTGTCTCTCTGTCTCTCTCTGTCTCTGTCTCTCTGTCTCTCTGTCTCTGTCTCTCTCTCTGTCTCTGTCTCTCTCTGTCTCTGTCTCTCTCTGTCTCTCTCTCTCTCCATGTCTATGCCTCAGCTCTGGCTTCTCACAGACTATGTGAGTGAAGCACATGGAATAAACAATATCAGAAAGACTGACTGCAAACCCAGCATAGCCTTGATGCCTGTTGCCTGCCAACCAATTGGAAGCAGCTCATCACTAGAATGGCCATAGAAGGGTGTGGCCATAGCAGCTTTCAAAGGCTGTCCTCACGTTTAGGGGAGGGCTGGGTGTGGATTGGTCATGGAAAGTTTGCGCACTGACCAACTGACAGATAATTGAAGTAGTATATAAAAGCCACAATGCATTGCACAGTAAACACAATAAGTATGGTTAATACAGAATATACAAAATGTCTATGGGGATAGTTGAAGGCTCTGAGATTTCAACAGCATAAGGAAATTCCATTGAGATAACTCCATCTAACAATATAGATTGCAACCTATGACTTAGTAAAGAAAGATGAGGGAATCTTTAAGAGCACTTTAAAAGTGACTTTTCCAGGGTCATACAGCTAGTTAATATCATAAACCAAGATCTGAACCCAGGTCTTCCTGTTTCTAAGCTTAGCTCACTCTTCACCACATGATGCTGTCACATTCATTAGCATCCTTCTCAACTTCTTAATCTGAAAATCTGAGGGGTTGGATTGAATGACCTCTAGCGTCCTTGCCACGTCTAGATCATTGTTATAAAATATGTGATGTATATAGCATATATTTTAGATTTTATGATGTATAGGAGTACCTTTTTTTGAAAAAAAGAGATTTCACTTTTCTATTTCTGTTAATGGGGAAATATTTTAGCTAGTAGGTGTGCTTTATAATGGCTGTGTAGAATGTTTGATTGCCATTACAGAGAGCAGTGAGTCACCTAATTGTAGAAACAAGTTTAAATATTACCAAGTGAAGTGAGCTTTTGCCTAAAGGCTTGGGAATAATTAGAAGATGATGGCAGTGCCTCCATCCTGGAGGTGACTAATGAACTGTAACTCTCTTTCCTTGGTAGAGAGGTGGGAGATTAGGGGTATAAAATGCTGCACATGGTATCAGGCACCATGTCTATGTCAGTCTGTTTTTCTTTCTTACATGGGAAGAGTTGTGGATGTGGGGAGCTGAGGTGGGGAGATGTATTTCTATACAGAAATGAGAACTGATAGTGATGAAATCCATGGATATTTTTAAAGGATTTTGAAACATTTTTTTAGAAGAGAGATTTCCTTTCGAAAGACAGAGAGAGAGGGGGAGGGAAGAGACAGAGAGACAGAGACAGAGAGAAAGATAGCAGCATATAATATATCTTAGGAGGTTGTATAAAGGCTTCTTTTTTAATTTTTCCAAGATCTGACTACCTGTAACTTCATGCGTCAAAAAAGTCTTTTTTACGTGATGGTCATCAATCAGAGGTCACAAAAGAATCTCCTTTGAGGAACAAATTTCCCAGGCAAAGCAGCTTTGTCTTAGTCATTTAATAAAAGCTTTTAGACAAGTCATTAAGCAGGCATTTGGAGGGATTAGGGGCTGGAAGCAGAAAGTGTGTGCTTGTGTGTGTGTGTGTGTGTATGTGTGTGTGTTTGTGATTTAGAGTACTTAAGGATATCAGAGTTCTTCATATGCAGTTGTACCTGTAAACTGACTTCTGACAGTAGCACCGGAGATAAGACTGTGTATTGCAAAGGAAACTGGAATAAAAGCTTAGAAAATTGTTTCCTGTTAGGGTTGGTTGGTTGGTTCATTGGTTGTTGCCCTTTGTTTTTGAGGAGGACCAAACTGACATCACCATGATAAAGTCAAGTTTCAATGTGCCCGACTGTGGCTGGTCAGACCAATATAAGCTCGGAATGCTCTACCACAGGTTGGGCACAGATAGTCCACATGACTATTTGGGATGGCTACTCCAAATTTGCACATCCTATTAGGATAACTTTGTGCTGTCTCAATTTTGCTTTGCTCCTAAGAGCACAGCACCTTTTCTGATGTGGGCACACCATGCTGAGCAGTCCTGTGCCAGTGTCTCCCATGTCACACAGACTAACTAGCTGAATGACCTTGGGTAAGTCCCTTCATGCCCCTGGGTCTCAAAGGGGCACAGTATCATTGAATGCTGAACTTAGAAAGCTTCAAAGTTCAGGGAAGAGGAGAAGTGAGAAAAGGGTCTGTTCTACAAATGGTTTGAACCAAAATTAATTCAAAAAAACCATGGGCATATTTGAATCGCAATGATGGACATTTTCCTAGCAGATCTTGCCTCATAGATTTTCTCTCTGCCCTAATTGTTTTGGGGAAAATTCATGGCAATGCTCTGGGAATCTTTCTGCTTTTGTTCTTGTAAAGGAGTGAGTAACATGCCATTGTGTACCTATGATAATGTGACAGCTAGGTGGCTCAGCGGATAGAGTGTTCAACTCAGAATCAGTCACACTCTAGCTCACCTCACTCTTCAGACACAGAATAGCTGTGTGACCTAAATCACTTGACATGCCTCAATTTCCTCCTCTACAAAATGGGTATTATTGTAGTATCTACCTCCTAGGGTGAGTGTGAAGAACTAGTGAGATTGCCTCTGTAAAGTTCATTGCAAACCTTAAACTGCTATAAAAATTATAGGCATTATTGACACTAAATTTTATAGAATCTTAATAATCTGCTCTCTGGAGAGCATCCAGAGAAGGACAACCCAGACAGTCAAAGTCCCTAGTCCATGCCACAGGAGAAGAATTTGGAACTGCTAATGTATAACTGGGTAAAGAAAAGCTATAACTTGAGGGAAGGGGTTGGATATAATAACAGCTGTCTTCAAGTATTCGATGAGCTTCAGCATAGAAGGAGAAAGGAATTCAATCTTCTTGGCTGTGGAGGTGAAGTCTGGACCATAAGCAGAAGTTCTGAAGAAGCCAGTTTTCAATCTCAAATAATTAGAACTATCCCAAAGTCCTGAAGTGGGAAGGGATGTCTTGCGATGTAGCAGGCTGCCTCTCCATTGAGATTTTCAAGCAAGGACTGGATCTGTTGTTGGGAATCCAGGGGAAGGGATTCTCAGGCAGGCACAGGTTGGACTGTGTATTTCTTTTTAATTCCAAGATTTTCACCAAACTGAGAGTTCTGTAACTCTGTAATTACATGTGTCCACTTTTACCTCAAATATGTTCAATGGATAGGTAGGTGATAGATAAGACAAACAGATAAGTAGAAAGAGAGTTAGATAGATCATAATATGAGTGAACATTTATTAAGTGCTTATTATAGGCCAGGCACTGTGATAAGTGCTGAGAATGAAAAGATAAATAAGCACATTCTAATAATGGAAGACAATCCATAAAGGGTACCTACAAAGTGGAGTAGAAGGAAATATTCCCGGCAGAGTTTGGAAAGGGTGTGTGGAAAATTACATAGACAACTATTTTGGGGCAAAATGTGGAGAATACTCAGCTCTCAGAGCCTGGTGATCTAAAGAAAGAGAGAGTCTGAGAATATGGTGGGGTATGTTACAACGCTGATGTCCCTATGCAAGATATAGAGATGGAAAATTACAGTCGAGTACTGGTTGTGATCTACATCATGTAAAAGCACATCTATTGAGCTTGGAGTGAGTCCAAGCCTCCTGGGAAAGAAAAGGATGATGGTTGATGTGTCCTTAAAGACAACATAGGAAAATAAATATCAGGGACTCTACTACTTCAAGAATAAATGTTCATTTATTATTAAATGGATTAGAATGTTTAGTCCCTCAAATATGTCATTTGCCCTGTGGTCCCACCTTGAGCCAAAATGAATGGTTAGCCAAAACCACTTGGGAATTTCAGTAATGAGCTAAATCTTTCAGGACTTCGAGCCATTAGGACAAATTGATATTCTGTTCCGGATTATCTGACTTGATGACTCCATCTATATAGGTGTTGACTTCATTTATGAAGTTTTTGGGGTTTTCTTTGTTACTTCTCAGGGTCAGCATGGCATCATGGATTGAGAGTATTGAAGTCAGGAATGCCCACATGCAAATTCCACCTCTGAAGCTCATTAGCTAAATGACCCAAGGCAAGGCACTCTATTTCTAAGACAACCATGTAGGATTTAGATATTGGGTTGGAGAAAGGTTACAGTCTATGTTAACAATGGGTTGGCCCCCAATGGAGATCTTCAAACAGACACTGACTGACCATTGTGTGCATAAGAACAAGAACTACTTTCATGTATGGATTAGTCTAAATGGCAGCTGAAGTCACTTCTAACTCACAAATTCTGTGATTCTGTGATGGTGTTATCATGTTAGGACTTTCTCATGTTGAAAGAATAACAGACATTTTGCAGGTTTTGCAGATCTGACTAAAAATTCAGATCTTTTTGCCTTGCTCAATCATTTATTTGAATTCATTAAAGGAACACTTTTAGACAAAATAAACTAATCTACTCAGCCCAATTCACTGTAGTCTTCCAAAGTATTTGACTCCAAAACATTAGCAAAAAAGAATGAAACTCCAAAACTCCAGTGGATCGGTCATCTCCTCATCATGAGTATTGCCTGCGATGATGCATTATCAAACCTATCCATGCCTATCCATGGACTTTTGTCCATTTTCTCTGATAAATTCCCTAGAAGGGGCCAGCCTGAATGGATGGGAAGAGGCTTTCCTTGGTTTCTCCTAATGTCCGAGGCATTCTGTCTATTACACAGACTGTCCCTTAGTTACTCCTAATCTTACTATCTCAACAACTAATACAAGCATGACGCATTGTGGCACAGTAGGATAGAGTGCTTAGTCTGCAGTAGACCTGAATTCAACTCCAGACTACTTACCGTGTGACCCTGGGCAAGTCATACTCCTAGCTTGCCTCAGTTTCCTCATCTGTCAAATGGAGATAATGATGGCGCCTATCCCCTAGAGTTGTTGTGAGGATAAAATAATATATATAAAGTGCTTACACAGTGCCTGGCACATAGTTTGCACTATATAAATGTTATTATACATATATATATTATATAACATATATATAATAGCAATGTATTATCATTGTTATTTGGAATCAGAGGACTTGCATTCAAATCCCAACTCTAAGTGACGTTGAGTAAGTTATTTTTTAGTTTCTGGGTTTCAGTTGCTTCATATGGAAAATTTCGAGGACTGGAAATAGATATCTTCAAGTCCTTTCTAGCTCTTACAACAATTATGACTCTGATTTTTTCCTTGACAATATACTTTATACCACTACTTTGTGATTATCAACTATAATTTGTTGCAGAAACAAACAGTAGTAAAAATAAATATGAACTTCATAGGATGTTCTAAGAATTTTTCTCCCCTTTATGTTTTTCAGGTTTCTTGAGTACAGGAGATCAAGCAGCAAAAGGGAATTATGGACTCCTTGATCTAATACAGGCTCTGAGATGGACTAGTGAGAACATTGGATTCTTTGGTGGGGACCCTTTGAGAATCACCGTTTTTGGATCTGGCGCTGGGGGGTCATGTGTCAACCTGCTGACTTTATCCCATTATTCTGAAGGTAACCGTTGGAGCAATTCAACCAAAGGTATTATGCCGGTTGCAAATTTTGACAATTTTGGTGTCTGCATGCCACCGCCATTGGTATTCTGTGATGCTATGTATCTCCTTCTCTGTTCATACTGAGTGTAAAGCACAGCTCGCTCACAGTCAGGTCTGTGATGGGCACATTCTACAGTTTTTTTCTATGCATGTTGAAATTTCAGGTGTCAAACACTTTTCTTCTGTCTCCTGCAGAGCTTGGAAAAGAGACTATCTTAGGTGGATTCCAAATGACATAACTCTAGTCATCATTCTACTTCGACATCTTGCCCCAGCAAAGCATGCCTTTTAGGGAAATCAGAATAGACAGTTCCCTGTTTTGTTACCATATCCAGTAAATCTAGGCAAGATTTTAAAAAAGCAAGAATCATATTACATGATCAAGGTTAACAGAAGCTTAAAGGCCTTCAGCACATTGGATAGCCCCCTTGTGGTGAACTTATGGGAAGGATATTTACAAAAATCACACAGATGGATAGGCATGGATGGGTTGAAATTTCTACCATAAAAGAGAACTCCCAAATCAATGAAATGAGAGATCCATTGAAGTGTTTGAGATGCTTAGAACTGTCTCTCTTTTTTAGCATAAAGTTCAAAATTAGGTTCTAAATAGTTTGCCTGAAGTCACATAGTTTTCAGTTATCATCCAAGAAGAGAATGTTTGATTATTTTGCATGCATGATCCAAAATTGTCAAAGCATCCAGGTTATAAGGGGAACTTTTGATATTTTTCCCACTCACATTTTATCTTTTACTTTTTTCCCCTATTTTCTACTCCAAAGATGTTACTTTTTTCCCTCTTGAAGTATAGAGAAGGCAAGGGAAAATGGAATATCCATGAAACATTTTTCCCTTTCATTAACAGGTCTCAACACCCTCCTCTTTTTAAATAAGGTATATTCCCAATCTAATCACGTTATCATTTAATTTTTTTCTACTTTGCAATCATAGTCAACTCAATGCACATCTCATTTGAAATCTTAGAAAAGACACAGAAAAATACTGTCAGTAAAGTCTCTCTCCTTCCCTTCTTGACCATTCTCTGTTCCACTCTCTTTCTCACCCCTCTTTCTTTCTCTCTATCTTTCTCTCTCTCACACACACAGAGATACATATACAACCACAACAACCTTCATAACCTGATATGCATATATGTACATATATAATTATATTCCTTTACGTAGAAATGTATGCATATACGTAAATATGTAAACAAAGAGAATAAGATGAAGAGAATATTTTAACATAATATCATATGACTCTTCTGTACTACAAATTTCTGAAGCAAAAACCCAAAAAAGGTACTTAAATTCTGGGTTTAATTTATGCAGCATTTTTATTAGTAAAGTTAAAGCTTATGGGAGAGAAGACAGAATATCTGTTTTTGCGTGCTACCACAAATTTCCTCATATGGAATTACAAGAAGGTAACTGGTCATCAACTAAATGTATGTATTCAGTGAATTGTCTATTGTTTGACTCATAACTTGTTCATATATGTTTTATGTAAAATACTCATTGACTTTATAGAGATGTTAATTGGGGGATGTCAACACCTGTCAGAAATTCAGATTATTTCTACAATGTTTGTATCTTTAATAAGAGTGTCTTTTTGAAGAATGAAAAAGTCCTCTTTAGAAAAATTTTTTTCCCCAGGACTCACTATATATTGTGCTTAACTGCATTTAGATGAAGGAAAAATATTGACTTTGGTATTATTTGACTTCAAAAATTATTTCCCAACTTATTTGCTAGAATTAGAGAGGAAAATAAAGATAAGGTAAGCTGAGAACTCAATTCATTAAAAAACAGAACAGTTAAAGTGAATGGAGCCAAAAATAGATCCAAACCCAGTCTTAATGTTAACAACACATTCCTGCTTATATGTTGGGCTATTTGGCTGGAACAAAAATTATTTGAATACTTCAAGGATTAGACACAATGTTGGTCAATTGTACCCTTCGTGACTTAGTAGGTGGTCTTTTACCCACAACTATTCTAGTGAAAATCCTTTCCAAAATTAGTTATTCTGGCTCTTGGATATCCATCCAACACCAAACTTGTACACAAATCTTTTCCAGTTTGGTAGAGCCTTTCAGAGCTTGGGAACTACTGACATTGCCCTATGGCATTACGAGGCATCATAACCCCAGTAATGGAACTACAAATTATTCTTAGAAAATTCCTTAGTACTATCCCAATAGAGAACAAGGATGTGATTTAGGTGACATATAGCCTTGTTATAAAGCAATTTGCTCTACCATTTCCATTCTACCACTGTTCAAATCATGACTTCATCAAATGGAATGGATCCTTTTCATCCTAAAATTGAGAGGTACAAAATGAGTGTTATCATTGGCCCCCAATTCCGATTGAAAATGACATTCTTAAGACTGTTTTCCTGTTTTGTATAAGAATTTCTCACCTATATATCTCCACATATTAAAATTGTGTCAAACCAACAAATGACATGATATCACAAATTTTGGATGCTGCCACATCCAAGTTTTTCTTCTATATAGTCTATTTTTTCATATTAAAATTTTTGTCTACCTTAACCTAGAGGGGTTTTGAAATTATACAATAGTATTGCTTGAGAATATTTCAGCACTTGAGCAATTAACACATTTAAATTTTTGAGAATTGTTTGTATTTTGTTGGCACACATTAATTTGCACAAAAATGGCTCATTTTGGACTTAACTGATGGTGTAGAGCACTTGACTTTTAATGTTGCTCCTTTAGTACATTATAGTGGAGAGAACAGATTTAAAATTAACTGGAGTCAAAAGATGTGGTTCAAATCATGCCTCTCTCATTACCTCGTTGACCTTGAACACGACACTTTATATCTCCAGCCTCACTTTCCTTATGTATACAAAATTGGGAGTAAGATTCAATGAATAAGGTACCTCTTGGGTCCCCTGCATATCTGTATCTGTGAACTTTCTAGATCAAGTTGGAGATGTGTTCAAGCACAGGCTTATTCCAAATTACATTAACCCGTCCGATATTCCACACTAATGCCCTTAAGACACCATATCTGCTCCACATCAAAATGTTCCCATCCACACTTAACATCATTATACCCCCTCTCTGGAAGGCTCTGCTTCCTGTTCCTTATTCTCAACCACAATAATTGTAGATATCTCTGAGCCATTCAACTCTATTGCTAAGCATCAAATTGTCTCCTGGAATGACATTTTACCTAATACCTTGCCTTGTTCTGGAACTAATTAACTATGTTAGTTAAATTTAATTCTAATCCAACAAAGTATTTATTAAGTGCCTAGTGTTAAGCAAGGTGGATACAAAGACTAATTTTTAAAAAGAAACAGTTCCTGTCCTCTAAGTACTTACCTTCTGCTTGAATTTAATTCAACAAATATTTATCAAACACCTATGGCATGAAATCCTAGGCATTGCCAGCCACTAGCAAGCTATATCTCAATATTTCAGAAAAATCTAAATAAACTTAAATGGTTTCCTATTTTTTTCTGCGTTGTGATTTTTTTTCTAAAAGAATTATGGAGATTTGGGAATTCAATTTATTTCTCTTTTGAAAAATAAACTTTTGAAAGGTTGGTTCTAATTTTGAGACTTTTAGTGTCCTTGTGAAGAATTCTCAGCTCATTTGCATATCTGAGCAAGTAAGATCAAGTATCCACACCAGAAAGTAGTACTTTGAGCATTAAATAAAATGTACTTTGTTTTTCTTTGAAAACATATGTTCTTAAATTATATTTTAAAGCAAGTACTTCATGAAAAAAAGATCTCAGCTACTCAATATGTCCCATTAGGAATTTTGATTATTATGTAACCTTTAACCATTGGCTCATAATCCCCAAGTACAAGCAAGCAAAAAACAGTATATGGGATATTTCTCATTCTTCATTCTAGAAAATGATGTTTTATGCCCAAGGAACTAAAAAGTTGAATCACTTTCATGAAATCATTGGCATTGATTTTGACATACTCACAACATTCTGGCAACACAGATTCCTTTGATAAGCATTTAGCATAGAGTGTCTAATATATGGAATTAAAAAGAGTCTGCCTGAGGCATTTTGTTATCTGCACCTCCAGGGTTATCACCAGGGGAATTCCTCCTGGGGACTTAAGACGAATCAAAGGTGTAGACCCCCTCCACCTTCCTATGCAGGTCAAAAATATGCCTAGAAAGGAGCTTTGAAAGGGAGCAAGAAGCAGCCAAAAGGAAAACAGGTGGCCAAAGGTTGTATTTTGTCAGGAAGCCTATCCCACCTACTTTACCTTCCCTTTGGTTGGTGGAAAGAGTTTTATGAAGACTGGAAAATGAGTTGCTCAGAAAAGCAGCACTTCTGTTTCTTCTTCTCCTCCTGTTCCCAACTTTCCTGATCACTGTACAGTTTTGAGTCCAACTTCTTCCCCTTAACCACAAAAAAAAAAAAAAAAATTGGACTCTGGGACATCACCTGGTCCACAATAGAAATTGCTCTATGTCCTTTCTTTGCTCTAATAAGCTTTAAACTAGCAACATGTCTACTGAGAGGACACTGAAGATTTAGAAGAAATTTCATATGTGCTTTTGACTCTTACAAAGGACATGATCCAATTTTAACTGCTGTTATTTTATCATAACTATAGAAAATGTTTGAAGGTCATCTCAAACCTCTTTGTTATTTTCCCATAGGACTCTTTCAACGGGCAATAGCTCAAAGTGGAACAGCCCTCTCCAGCTGGGCTGTTAGCTTCCAGCCTGCAAAATATGCCAGGATGTTGGCTACAAAAGTTGGCTGCAACATGTCTGATACTGTAGAGCTGGTTGAATGTCTACAGAAGAAGCCTTATAAAGAACTTATTGACCAAGATATACAACCAGCTCGATACCACATAGCCTTTGGACCAGTAATTGATGGTGATGTAATACCAGATGACCCTCAGATATTGATGGAACAAGGGGAATTCCTCAACTATGATATAATGTTGGGTGTTAATCAAGGGGAAGGGTTAAAATTTGTTGAAAATATAGTTGATAGTGAAGATGGGATTTCAGCTAGTGATTTTGACTTTGCTGTCTCCAATTTTGTTGATAATTTGTATGGATACCCTGAAGGCAAAGACGTTTTGAGGGAAACTATTAAATTTATGTATACAGACTGGGCAGACCGACATAATCCTGAGACTAGACGCAAGACACTATTGGCTTTATTTACTGACCATCAGTGGGTGGCACCAGCAGTGGCTACAGCAGACCTTCATTCAAACTTTGGTTCCCCTACATACTTCTATGCCTTCTACCATCATTGCCAAACAGATCAAGTCCCAGCTTGGGCTGATGCAGCTCATGGAGATGAGGTTCCCTATGTGTTGGGAATCCCCATGATTGGTCCGACAGAGTTATTCCCTTGCAATTTCTCTAAAAATGATGTGATGTTGAGTGCAGTAGTGATGACTTATTGGACAAATTTTGCTAAAACTGGGTAAGTACCCTGCAAGAGTATGAGTTTAAATCCTTAATATTTAAGAAAAAGTAGTGTTCTTTTTAGCAAAGAAAAATAAAATTCATACGGTTCTAAATTTGTAAATATAATGAGATAGGGTATAATTGCCATTTAAAATGAAAGGAAGCATTTTTCCCAGAAAGAAAGTACAAAAAAAAAAAAAAAGAAACTTTGTGGCATTTTCAAAATTAACATTTGTGTTTTTATTCTTTTCAGAACTATTTTTAATAAATCTTAATGAGTAAAGGAAATGCTTTTCTCAGAAAACTACTCTAGATTTTGAAAGACTTCGAAGGCACATGTAATCTACTAGACTAATTGCAATTTTGTAGTCCCTCTTTTGGAACCCCAAAAGAAATGATGATTGGATTAGGTTAACTTTTCCTTGTTCCCAGGCAGACATGAGTCTACGCCAAAATGAATGAAGGATCTAGAAGAGTTTAAGGCTTCTTATTTTAAGTAAAGTATTAACCCAATTTTTAATACTTTGCCTGCCTTTGAAGTTCCACTTCTCTTGATAGAATGTAAGCTCCTTGAAGATAGGGACATTTTTATTGTATCTTCAACAACCAAGTGTCTGACATATAATGGCAGATACAAGTATCCCAAAAATGACTCACACAAATTCTAAGCCAAGATTCTGTATACAGTTACACAGAAGTGATATGCGTATGGTTACCAGTGAAGTGAGGTAGCATTTATTTTGAATATGAATGTTGCCTATTGAGTTCTCAATTATGGTAACATATCCTCTCTCTCTCTCTCTCTCTCTCTCTCTCTCTCTCTCTCTCTCTCTCTCTCTCTCTCTCTCTCTCTCTCTCTCTCTCTCTCTCTCTCTCTCTCTCATATTCCCATAGTGATCCAAATCAACCAGTCCCTCAAGACACAAAATTTATCCACACAAAGCCCAACCGTTTTGAAGAAGTAGCATGGACCAGATATTCACAGAAAGATCAACTCTATCTCCATATTGGATTAAAGCCAAGGGTAAAAGAGCATTACAGGGCCAATAAGGTGAACCTCTGGCTGGAGCTGGTACCTCATCTGCACAATCTCAATGATATTTCTCAGTATACCTCTACTACAACTAAAGTGCCCTCAACTGATATTACCTTCAGGCCAACAAGGAAAAATTCTGTACCTGTCACATCAGCCTTTCCAACAGCCAAGCAAGATGATCCCAAGCAGCAACCAAGTCCATTTTCAGTTGATCAACGGGACTACTCCACAGAGTTGAGTGTGACCATTGCAGTTGGGGCATCTTTGCTATTTCTGAACATCTTGGCCTTTGCTGCTCTCTACTACAAGAAGGATAAGAGGAGACATGATGTTCATAGGAGATGTAGCCCTCAACGTACAACAACCAATGACCTTACCCACGCACAAGAAGAGGAGATAATGTCCCTCCAAATGAAGCACACAGACTTGGATCACGAATGTGAGTCTATCCATCCACATGAGGTGGTTCTCCGGACCGCCTGTCCCCCAGACTACACACTAGCTATGAGAAGGTCTCCTGATGATGTACCCTTAATGACCCCCAACACCATTACAATGATTCCCAACACTATACCAGGAATCCAGCCCTTACACACGTTCAATACATTTACTGGAGGACAGAACAATACTCTGCCCCATCCCCACCCCCACCCCCACTCACATTCAACAACCAGGGTATAGCCAGACAAGATGAAACAAACTCTATTTTTTGACGGATTACAGTAAGCAATTACTGGGGATTGCTTGGCTTTCAACCTACAAAGACTTACTATTTAAATAAGGAGGAATATTATGTGAATATACATATCAAGAACTTTTGAGGTTTTGAAAAAATGAATTGTATATAGTTACACAAATGAACTTAAAAAACTGATCTCGATTGCTTGAAGCAGTTGTTCTGAATGATACTTTTTCATTCACATTCAAGTATTAATTTTTTGAAGATTTAAGTTACATAATGGAATTAGGCATGTGCAACACCAAACAGGAAAGAACTATGACTGAAATTTAAGAACAAAAAAAAATCTATAAATATGCACAAGGGACACACTAATGGAATGTCAGATAATTTTCACCAGTTTTTATTTGGAACTGTTTTCTTGTGTAGTCCATATTTACTTATTTGGATAAGTACACAAAACACCAGTGCTGTTAACGGCCTTAGTAGAGCAAGGCTCATGCTGAAACCTGCTGGTCAAACAGCAAAGTGAGGCCTGGCAGGGTCAACATTTTCACATAAGTGCTGTCAGTATAAATTGGTGGGGGATCCAGGAAACTGGGGGGTTTTAGCACGACGTGCATGATCATTGATATGCTTGGTGGCTATGCTGCTGATTAAGCTGCAATTAAAATTCTTCTCATCCCATTGGAATTTTTTCATAGAAGCTTCCTCCATCAATTGGCAGAATCCAAAGAAGATTTGTAAGGGGGCAGAAGTTATTGCAATAGAATAAATTAGAGTAGTTTCAGGAATTAAAAGGTGTTAGTTATGAAAGTTAACTGATGAAACTATAGGGATAGGGGTGAACACTCACTGATATGAATCCCAGAGAGAAAACAAACAACTTTCTGTATTTTTATTGTTCTTTTATGTTTTCATCTAAATAATTTATAGAAATATTACCCAAATGGGACTTGTGTTGAAGGATTTATAATTTGCTGTGCTTTGGTTAAAATTGTATTTTGTTCCTCTTGGTAAGGTGAAGTGTGTCCAAAGATTTATTTACAATGGTATTTTATGATATAAGGTTGCCCCAATATCGCCACTCTGATTACAGCTCTCAATTCTTGATTTACTCATGTTGCATGACAAAATGTTTACTAATACTATTTCGATAAAAAGTCATATCCCGCTTCACATTTCATATCGTTATCACCGAAGTCCATTCACCAGAATTTGCTGATGAGATCTCTAGCTAGTATCCAGTGTAGGTAGAGAGATTAGAAAAGGAGAGTCACCCAAACTGGAGGGTTTTAGTCATTCCTTGTATGTGTGGTTTTCAGCAATTGTTCTAAGATCACAAGAAACTCTCCATTTCCCCGTTGTTTACCAGTACCAGTATATCACAGACCTTTCCAAATGTTTGTATATGTAATCAGATGTACATTTATATTAAAAGAAAAAAATGAGATGGACTTAAGAGCACATCCCTGATAAATACTTTCTCTCTGACCTGTACTATATTTCTATTAGACTAAAGTTATGTGATTTTTTTTTACATTTTTTCAGATTACTAGCAATTTTGATAGTTTGTAAGATAATGCAAAGAACTTTCTCTGACAAACTAACTGCAGTAACAGAAACATTTCTTTTTCAGTTACTCTTTTTCAAGAATGAAAGCTTATTACACACACACACACACACACACAAAATTGTATACTACTTAATGGAAATTACTTTGTACTTCTTGGCCATGTTCCTGGTCACTGAGTGAAAATAAAGATAATCTGGAAAATGATTATTATTCCAATGCTAAGAGACCTGAATCTTTGCTCATTAAAGAGCTAAAATGTTCCTTGCTGTTTTGTCATTTTTTTTAAAACAAAAGTAGCAATGACAGCTTAATGAATCATCTCTAGACTAGTCAGATTTTTGAAGACCACCATATGACTTTTACAAGTTAATTCAATTCCACAAACATTTAGTGAGTGCTTCCTATGTATAAGAAAGACACTGGGTTGGGTGCCGGGTATGCAAAGGCTAAAACAAAATGGTCCTTACCTTCCAAAAATTTACCTTGTTCTACAGGAGATGCAATTTGTAAACATATGAATGAATATCAAATATGTGCTAAGTAATACAAATTCACTGCAAAGGGGGAAAATGTATTAGTCACTGGGAGAAGGGCATCAGGAAAGGATGCTTGAAAGAGCTGGCATGCAAGCTGTTCTTTGAGTACAGCAAAGAATTCTAGCAAGGCATAGGTGAAGAAGGAAGGCATATCAGACTATGGAATATACCTTGGGAGACCAGGCACACTGAATGCAGTTCTTCATAAAAAGCTTAAGGTGATGAACTTATCACCCCCAGAAAGCGTATGTGGAATGGATATTCTACTGCTCAGATCTTTGTAATTGAAACAAACTAATGCATTCCTTACTAGAAATATGATAAAATAAAGGCTCCATTTTTGGTCATCTGGGAAGAGGCTGAATTGGTCTCTGTGTTGTAGAATGGAAATGGCCTCGTTCATAATAAGAGAGTGGTTAAACTTTCATACAATAATGGATTGAAAGTTACCCTTCTAAGAGGATTGATGAGGACTGAGAAAGACATTAAAACTGACACTAAAAGATGAAGCCCACCATTTTGCACACTTGCATTATTTTTAATGCTTTCTCAACCACACCATCCCTGCAAAAGTGTATGAACCATTAGGATTTTTTGTGTACCTAGTTCTCTAATTTTAAATGAAAATTTCCAGTAGTGGTATCAAATGAAAAACTGTCTTGAAAATCCAATGGTCCCTATGCAATGACTGCCTGATGTGGTTGTGCATTGAGACTGTGAACTATCATTGTGAACAAATCAAGAGAATTGCTTGCCATCCAAAATACTGATTTGTAGGAAGAATGCATTTTTCTATGTTCATTATACAAAAGAATAAAAGTGAATACAAACTTTGAAGACCATAACATGAGATCTGAGTAAATAAATGTGATTTTATGGGGGTTTTATGTAACTTTGGCAGAATCAAAGTCACATTCTGTTATCTTTTAATGGTGGTCAAAAATCCATACCTCACAATCTAGCTACCTGTTAATTTCAATATATTTACGTGCCATGTCTGATACCTGTTTTACTTTCCTTATTTTGGAAAGAAATGGTTTGGAATGGCAAAGCGGGATTCAACAGTTTTCTTCTTTTGGAATTTTTTATTTCTGTTGCCCTAGAGTATCATAATTGTTCAAGTTAAAAACAGCATAAATTTGTCAATTGCTTTTAAAAATGTACATGATGCAGGTATGGCGAATAAGTCTGCAGCTGCTTGGTTATAATGACAGTCATGAGTTTTCTACCAGGAAAATTGTGTTCCAATTGAATAGAACTTTAAAATGTTTTTCAAGTTGAAACAAAAATAGGAGAGTAAGGGATATTTTAAACACTTTTCTTTAATATTCAAATGAATTTATGATATCAATGCTGAGGCTATTTCCTCCAATGAAACAGATTGAAATAATTAATTATCCTTTAATTCATTCAATAACAATTTTCATTTGCGATATATTTGTTTAGATTTGTTTTTACTTTTAAAAAAGTGGATTATGAGCAGCCAAATAATGCACTGAAAGTCTTACTGAACTTATTAACTGGATCTGAGTTTCTCCCTTGTTCCATTGCATCTAGACTTGGAAGGATCCTTGGAGGCCATGAAAAATCAACCCTTTCATTATACAGATTTGGAAACAAGTCAGGAGAAGCTAAGTGACTTTAAGGCCACATAGTCATTAAATGTCTAAGGCAGGATTTGAACACAGGTCTTCCTGAGTACAAGTACAGCTAGTTAGTCAAAAAGCTGGAAAATCTGGGTATACAAACCTCTCTCTGAGTTGCTCTCTGGTGCCTCTCAATAAGACTCAAGTTCAGATAAGAAGGAGGATTTAGAAAAGGAGTTCAAAATTTATGTCAAGCAAAATATTACTTTTTTTTTCCATTTTTCTTTATTATATCCATTTATTTTCCAAAATATACCATAAGAGTTTAGGGATTGCTTTGGAATGTTCAGGTGGGAATATGGAAGAGAATTTTTTAACACATTTTCTTTAGCTTTTGGTGATTATTCAAAGTCCAGGTTCAAGTACCTCTGATTCTGAAGCAATGGTAAACATATGATTTCAACTGGTCCTTTAGGTGCAAAAGCATTAAAATACCCAATGCATAACTTATAGAGTCTGAACTAACAATTCAGGGTTGGAAATCTGGGTAAAACCGTGAGTTTTGACTTATTCTTGATTTTAAATGTGCAGGTTTGATGTAATGTTCTATCTATATATTTTAAGTGGCACATTTTGAAATTAGCTGCAGAGCAAGGAATTAAGCCATCTATATGTCATACCTTCCCTATAGGTAAACATGATGGAATCATTTGTTATTTATACGCTACAAAAAAGAACCTTGCTTCTCCAATGTTTCCTCTTTTAATGAGTGTATAATTTATATATATATATATCATATATATTATATACATATTATATATATGATATATATACATATTATATATATTATATACATGCCAATATGAAGAATGGTATTCTCGACCAAGTGGAAAGGACCTGAAGATATTATCAGTGTATTGGATCTTTAAATATAGTACTCTATAGAATTACTGGAATTCTTTGCCTTGCAAGTTTCTTTGAAATATTTTTAGAGGCAAAATGGCTGAAGGAATTCATAGGAAGCTGTCAACCATCATGGTGGCTCTTTGATGTTTGTAATTTTGTTTTCCTACGTGCCATTAGTTCAAAGTACTGGCCTTCTCCTCCTTTTCCATTAATTAGTTGTTATAGGCTATCACTTTTTAATGTAAGAGAAAATTAGATAATTTGATGATACTTGTGAAAACATGCTCCCAAATAAATTCAATTTATGGGCACTTCCCTGCTGAGATTTTGTTATCATTCATCTAATTATCTTGTCAGACTCTCCCTTTAGACAATTATTTGGGTTGGTTCTGGTTTTGTTTTTTGGGTTATTTTTTTTTTTTTTTGGTCAGAAAACCCAGAGACTCTGCAACAACTTCCTTTGCACTTGGCTTAATAACAGTGCATGTTTCATATGTCCATCCTAGATCTCAACAGAAACTTCCAACTGATATAAAAATCAACAGTGGCCTCCTCTTGATCCCTTTTCCTAAGCATTCCAATTTGATTTCATCCTGGAATTTAACTGGATTTATAAGCTGGCCAGAAATGAACTTCAATTGACGAGACATTTTTTAAAGGGCTGCATAGAAGATTGAATTGACTATCCAACCTCCCGCTGTGCATAAGTGCCTTTTTCCTGGGTTTTGTTTATACTACTGTAGAATTGATTTCATATTTGAAAATGCTATGGAAATCCAATTCAGAAAGAATCTTAGCGGATAAGAGTTTTGTAAAGAGCCAATAATGTGAGGTGAATTCTTTTTCAGAAAGGTTTTCCCCCCATTTAATTCAACTTGATTTAATGGCAGACCAGCCCAGATCCATGCCATGAAATTGACTAGATGGTGTTTGAGTAGTTTTGCTTTGTGGTTCTTTCTGTTTCCTCCCCCTAATTTTAGTGGCAACCACAGGTTTCCTCATCCTGCTTCCACCGAAAAGTAACACAGATAACTGATCTATACATAATAGGGCTGGGAATTTAGAACCTTTACATACACACACACACACGTGTGTGTGTACATATATATGTATATGTATGTATATACATATATATATGTATACACAAATTTTAACTGATGGTCAGCCATTATGAAGGTTTAATCTAAACCACAACAGAAATGCTTAACTTAATGAGGTGGTTTTTATCTTTCAGCTCTTTGAGGAGTAAAACAAAACCATGGGCTTCCCAGCCCCATGTTTCCCAGAAAATATTCCATGTTTCCATTCCAGGATACTGACAAAACCCTAGTCAAGAATTTGAGGCCATTGGAGACAACATGCTGGATTTTTCTGCATGGAAATAAATCATAGTCATTAAAGTTTTAAAGGGACCTTTATAAGTACTGTAACGCAACAAAAAAACAGCAGATGAAATTAATACCAAGGGAGCATTTACTAAATGCCATTAGCAAAGTTGAAATCTATGTTACATGGTGTGTTTAATGGGATTGTTAGTGTCCTTGATGCCTCATTTCCACCAACCAGAAAAAATCAAAGCATATGTCATGACCTTTTTGTAAAAAAATTAAAAAAAATAAAAATAAAAATGTGGGAGAGTGTGCCTTCAGTTTACTGTAAGTGGTTCAGTTTGTGTTTGGACATCCATGGCTTTCATTTTAAAAAAAAAAATCATCATTAATAAACATTACCATGTTTTTCAACTTGTGTTGACTATTTTTAAGCTTGGGCCTTGATACTGTTGGCCAGTTCTGATTTAGAGTCACAGGATTTCAGAACTGGAGGGAACCTCAGAGACCTAGAAAACAATTCCCTCATGAAAATTTTTGTCAAATAGTCATCCTGTCCTTACTTTCAGACCTTCAGTAAGAGAGAACCTACTATGTATAGAGGTCCAATTCCCTTGTATGATGGCTGTAATTGTTACAAAGATTTCCTAAAATTTCCTCTTTGCAGCATCTTCCCAGGGCTCCAACTTCCATCCTCTTGGGCCAAGCAAAAAAAAAGAAAGTTCAATCAATTTTTCCTTTGACAACTCTTTCAGAAACTTGAAGCTAACAATCTTGTCACTCCAAAGATTTCTATCCTCTATATTAAACATCTACAGTTCCTTCCATTGATGATCACATACCAGAAAATTGAAATCATTTTCCATTCTCTGGAATGGAAAAAACTCATTAATACTTCTCTTAAAATTTCCTAAAATTTTCCTAAAATGTGTTAAGAACAGAATACAGAATTTGAGGTATGCACTCATCAGGGAAGAGCAGTGAAGAATGATAATTTCCCTAACCCCAGATTAAGATACAAACCTCCTTGGTTGCCATAGCATACTGCTGATTGACCCTGAATTTGTGGTCCACTAAAACCCCCAGACCGTTTTTTATAGACAGATTGATGCTTCCCCCATTCAATTCACTTTGTTTAACTCAGTAAAATGCAGCAAATATTTATTCAAAACCTACATTACCAAATGTTGACTGTGTTCAAGGTACAGTGCCAAGGCAAGGTTTCGATTGTGTTTTTCTTTGTTCTCCTACATTTGTTAAGAGAACTCCCAATCTAATTGGAATGATGGCATGTCAGGCTCTTTTGAATCCTTGATTTATGTCAAATGTAGCCAAGTAAATCATTTGAAGACTAAATATTAGCAAAGGCTTAGAATGTTTTAATTTTTTTATGAATAACTCAATTTTTTAATAAACTTTCTTAACTAGTATTTCTTTACATTTGTAGTCTCCTCTCTTAAAGGCATGTGACAATCTATGGTCAAGCAAGAATGTCGAAAAACATACACTGCACAGAGCCTATGGAGTATAGACAAATCAAGGCAGGATGGAATAGGGGATAGAGAGCTGATTTCAGAGCCAGAAACACCTTGGTTCATGTCTCAATTCTGAAATATGTTGTTGGCATGCCCCTAGGTTAGTGGTGTCAAAAATAAAGCAGAACAAAAACTACTAAAGCATACATAAAGTTCCCTGCTGCACATACTGAGTTAAAAAAAAAGTTAACATTGCCTATATTTTATTGTATTTTTATTTATTTTCTAAATAATTCCCAACTACATTTTAATCTGGTTCAGACTGGGGAGTGACATGGTCATATGTTTGACACCTCTGCTCTAGGCAGTTTACAAGACTATAAGTTGCAGAGAAAAGATCAATCCTCATTGGTAGAAGGAGTTCCTCACTCAGATAAATAAAACTGGAGGGATTTTTTTTTTAAATGGAAGCATTTAGACTCTTATATAGTCCTCTAATGGAAAACAACAAATATAAATACCATTATAGAAACATTCCCCCTTTTGTGCCCTCAAGATCAATCATAGTCTGAATTCTAGGTAATTTATTATTTAAAATGTGATTTAAAGAACTATATTAATAAGAAAAAACCCAAATGTTTAGAGTGCTTTAAGGTTTGCCAAGTACAATAAAGTATCTCCTTTGATCCTTGCAACCACTCTGTGAGATAGGTGCTGTTATCGTCCCCATTTTACAGTTGGAGAAACTGAGGCAGAGTAGTGGAATAACTTGCTCAAGTCTCACAGCTGGTAATAGACACAGATCTTCAATTCAGGTTTCCCAGACCCCAGGGACAACAACCATCTATCCACTACACCACAATGGCTAAATATAGGCTACTCTAAATGTATCGGACAACTCAGAAATATGTCCTAAGATGTGCCACTTCCCAAAATAATGTTTTACGTTCCACAGGTTTGTGTTTCATTGCTCTGATGCTAAATGTTTGCTGCATTTTGATAGTTATGCTACTTTTAAATTTTCAGAAGGCTCAGGATCTGAAGGAGAAAGTGCTCGCAATGTCTGCAGTTTTTACGCTAAAGTAACATTTGTCCCTTGTTCCCTTGCGCTTGGGAGTCATACTAGGAAACTTCTGTCTTCTTTAACCCTAGAAGTAAATGGAACAATTTCCGTAATTAATGTGACTCTCACTGCTGCCCCCTGCAGTCCTGAATGGAAGTGCTTATCCCCAGATGGTCATGGTATTTTTCTTTGCATTCCCTCCAGTTCTCCAGGGCAGTTCTCCATCCTCTTAGAAGTAAGGATCTATGGGATAAGAGGTTAGACTACTTGAGAAAATGATCCTTAGGGTGTTGACATTACTGATAGCTCATTCCAAGAGGAGGAGCAGAAAGGCGTCAGAAGATGTGGAGACATTATAAACTCTAGAGACATTTTCCTGGTCAGATACATGGCATGCCTCATAGGATATGCTAACTTAATTACAGGGTTGGGGAAAGACCCCAGCTTTGTCTGACTCAAATTGTCCTGGATGCCATCCACAGCACCAAATTATTGTTTTGGATTTTTTGTGGGTTTTTGTTTGTTTTATTTTTAAATCCAGGGGTAGAGTAGAAAATCGATTATCCTGGAGCTCAGATTTTAATTCCACTCCGAGCCCTTTCATTCAGTAAGGGAAGTCACTCCATACCCCTGACTCCCAGTTTTTTCATTTATAAAGTGAGACACTAGAGAATGTTCTTGACAATTCCTGCTAGCTCCAAAATTTTTTTAAAAAATCCATATGTTTGAGCCAAAGGACACATGTTGAGCTCAGAGAGAACAAGAATACAAACATGCACACACACACACACACACATATATACACACACATATATATACACACACATATACATACATACATATATACACACACATATATAGATATGTGTGTACATAATATGGTATGTGTGTACATTCATATATGTGTATTAATGTATGCATGTATGTACGTACATATATAGTATATTACCATGGTAATATATCAAGAACTGTACAGATATTCTCTCAATTGTTAAAACAATCTCAGGAGGTAGGTGTTGTCATGATTCCCATTTTGCAGTTGAAGAAACAGAAGCACACATGGGTTAACTGACTTGCCTGAGGTCACCTAGCTTGTAAGTGTCTGCAGATAGATTCTTAGGAATTCTCTGGAACAGGTACAAAAAAAAATTATTCCAATAACAAAGATAAACTTGATGCCTAATAACTCTTTACCTTATGATGTTCCTTCTTCACAACTGAACCAACTCTAGGCTAATTAAGGAAGTTGTAGTGAAACCATCAAAAGTCTCCCCAATAAATGAGAGAAAAAGTCACTGAGGGAGTTCCTAGAGGTAGCTCTCTCCTGGCTGTCATACAGTCTAGAGCTTAAGGGGAACTCAAATGTCATCTGGTTCAAACCAGTTCACTTTTACAGATGAAACTGATGGCCCAAGAGGTCAGTGATTTTCTCAGGGTGACATAGCTTGTAAGTGTCAGAACCAAGATTTGGTCAAATCCAGGCTTGGTATTTGTTCAATTATGCAATACTGCCAACATAATTGGTTCCAGTTTCTGAATCACATGCAGTCCTTCTCCTGAGGATACTGTTTCTCAATGTCTGTTATATACTTATGAGCAAGATGTGGTTCTAAGATAGATTCAGTTTAGACTTCAGGCATAGTGATAGTTTCAAATAGAAATAATTGTACTTTGATATAGCTCTCTCACCCAACAATCTAATCTTCAAAGGGCAGAGGGAAAAGACCTATATTGATATCTATAGTTATAGAGGAGGCAGCACACTGTATCAGAAAGAGTTCAGTCTTGGGAGTCAGAGGACCTGTGTTCAATTCCCACCTATGAAAATTAATACTTATGAGAATGCCAAGTCATTTCACTTTCTCAATCCCTTCAAGAGAGTTGCATGAGAAGGGCTCCGAAGTCCCTACCAGCTTCAGATTTGTGACCCCTTGACACATAGATTTATACCTAGAGAAGCTTCTACTTAGTACCTATGTGGTCTTGGACTTCAATTTGCTCCTCTGTAAAATGAAGAAATTAGACTAGATGATGTCTAAAATCCCTTTTAACTCTCAGTCTATGATCCTATTATGTTATCATAATTCTGGGTCAGAAACTTGCTCTCCATGAAATCCAAGTTTCCATGAGCAACCGATTGGACACATTGATCAGAGAGTATTCTAAAGGTTAAGTCTACCCATTTGTTCCTAGAGAAATCACACTGGTACAATATTCCAATAAGTGTAAATACCAATAGGCAATCTCTTACCTACTAGGTCACCATGCATTCGACTTGGCCATGGGCCAAAGGAAAGGAAAGGAGATGCATTGATATTTGCCTTAATAAAATTATACAAGTCAGGTTGGTTTGTTTTTAAAATTTTACCAGCAACTAAAATATAATGCCTTCAGATTTGCAAAGCCTTTTCAGGTAGAGGGAGAATGAAGGTTAGATTCCAGAGGTGAGTGGAGGCAAGTTTTTATTCTATTTTCACAAGGAAGGGAATAAAAGAAGGGCTTATTATAGAGGTGAGTGGAGGTAAATTTTTATTCTACCTTCACGAGGAAGGGAATAAAAGAAGGGCTTATTATTACCAGTGATACCAAGAAGTAACCCATACCAGGTACCAGAAGAGGAAGGTTGGCATTTGCATTCAGAGAATAAAGCAAGACACATACTAGGACATGTTATTCTCCCTTCCCTGCCACATCTGGTTTCTCCATGAGGAAGTGATGCTCCTGACTGAACCTTTGGATCCTGTTCTTCCCCTGTCTCTAGTGAATCCACTCAGTTTTCAAATTCACCTTGAGGTAGAACTGCCCAGATTAGAGGATGAATGAATTCTTAACTAGTTTCCCAGGACTATCTTTATCTCATCTAGTCATCTATCAAGACACCAATGCTTAGGCAATACAGGAATTTTGACATCTTTCCTATTCTATATGGTCCTCCATTCCTCCCCAACTCGATTTTATCATCCACCTGTTTTTCCCATCATGCTCAGGATAATAATATCAATATTACCATAATTTCTAGAGAAGCTATGACAATCTACTATATTATGACTCCAGTCACATTCCCTCTGCCTATAACTAGATAAACCAAAGCTCACTTCTCTGGCCATGATTCCTTGTTATATCTTAATTCCTTTGGAATGTCAGCTCCTTAAAAACAGAGATTGTTTCATTTTTATATTTATATCCCTAGCAGCAAGCACAGTAATTGGAACATTTAATAAACTCTTGTTGGTTGGTTGGTTGATGGTTGATGCAAATATTTTCTCCAGTTGACAGTTTCCCATTTTATTCTAGCTTCATTGATTTTGTTCATGCAAAAACTTTTCAATTTTCTATAAGGAAAATAATGTATTTTAGCTTTTGTGACATTATTTTATTCATTGTTAATAGGGAAATTGGTCTGAACCAACAAAACACTTTAGGAAAATGCATTGGGGGAAGAGGTCTTTTTATTTTGGAAAAGAAATTTTCAGGAAGGAAAGATTACTATGACTTTTTTTTTCTCAGTGCCCAAAAATGTGCCTTGATTTTTGACCATTCCTAGCTCTGGATACTAATTTGTATATACTAATTTTATGTTTATGCTGCATGCATATCATGCAGCATAAATATAAAGTTAATAAATATTAATTTGAATATAATATACATATGTATGCGTGTGTACTTGTCGTCACCCCTATTAGAATGTAAGCTTCTTATGAGTAGGGATTGTATGATCCTTTGTACTTGTACCCCCAGCACCAAGGACAGTGTTTGGCACATAGCAGATGTTTAATAAATAACTTCTTGTTGGATTGACTGATTGATGATTTCAATGACACTGAATCAGAAAATTCAAGAGTTGGAAGAGATCTCAGTGGCCATTAAGTTCAACACTTAATTGAGTAAGAGACCTCTCTATAAGTGGAATACGTGTTGCTCAATAATTGAGAATTTTTGATAGGCGCTCTTGAGTGTCTTCTTCCTATGTGACCCCACACTAGATAATAAATAAGTGCTTAATAAATGCTTATTTACTGACTAAAAAGAAAAACTCACATTTCTTTAGCACTCTCAGGTTTTTAAAATACTTTTCTCTTAGCAGTACGAAGCAACAGATAATCCAGTAATATTACCCCCACTGTGAAGATGTGAAAGGTGAGGTACAGAGAGGTTAAGTGATTTTCCCAGAATCACACAACTGGTAAGTGTCAAGAGGCAGTGTCTAAATCCAAATCTCTCCTGACTTAAAGTACAATACTCTTTTCACTATGTCAAACTGACAGGACAGTTTGTATAGATGACAGTGGGTGTAACTCCCCCCATCCCCAATTCCTTGCTTAAGTTTTGTAACCTGATAGTAAGTTGTTTGGCTTGCTTGGAATTTTCTTCTCAGTCTACTGTGGTCCTAAGAATCTTATGATAGGAAGCTCAGGATGGACAGTCTCCAGGGTCCCCCAGAGGGATTATATTCTACATGCCTAAGAGAGTGAAATCTCAGAATTACAGCAAAATGTTTCTAGCTTAGAGAAAGGTGGCGATGGAAATGTAACAAAGGAAAGAAATTCATCATGACTTGATGAGGTCCATCTCAAAGATTCAATAAATATATGTTTGTCTTGTATGTAATTTATTACACAGAAATATTTGTGAATGGAGAAAATGGGATAGACTCTCAAAATATTATTTCAGAGTCTGGCAAAAAAAGACTGCTTTGACTTAAAACCTAATATAGAGCCAAAAAAACCAAATGGATACCTGTGGAAAGGACAATTCCCAAAGTTCCAGAATTGAAACATCAACACATTAACTTACCCATGTGTGGTCCCTGTCATAATCCTCTATCATTTTTTGAACAGTTAGTTCCAAGCTAAAATGCACAGAGGTAGAGAGAAATGTTATTATGCTGGCAAATGATGTGCTAGAAGAGTATATGTATCTCAGGGATCTCCAGGATCACAACTGTTATAGGAAGGAATGAAAATATCTCTACCAGGGCATTTGAGGCCTTCCTAAGAGCGACTGAAGAGCTGTGAACAGTGAGTGATTAAGAGTTTGCTTTCAGAAAACAAAATCATTGAGATATCTCTTCAACTGCTCTTCTCAGGTCTTCAAAATGGTTCCTGTGAAAGCTTGCCAGTGATAAAATTATATCTAAAGGGGGTAAAATGAGCAAAGAAGAAATTTGATCCAAGATGATAGAATGAGAGAAGCAGAGAAAGGCAGACTCATGCAGCCCACAAGAAATAACAAATAATTATACCAAAGAGGCCATGAAAGAAAAAGAGCCATTCTCCAATAGAAGAGTCAAAACGTTATTAAAAAGATGAAATGTGATTTGTCAGCAACTTTATGAAAGAATGCTCCAAATCACTAACAGCTGTGAAGTCCCACGTCAGATGCATCAGACTGACAAAGATAAGAAAAGATAAAGATGAGAATTGTTGGAGTAGCTGTGGAAGGGCAAACACACTGATGCCGTGTGCAGAGATATGGATTCATTCAACCATTATGGAAAATAGTTTGGGCCTATACCCTACAAAGTATGAAGCTCTATAAATCTTTTGATTCAGTGATACTTTACAATGCAAATGACAGCAAAAGGTCAAGTGCAGAGGGAAAGTACCCATATGTACCAAAATATTTATAGCAGCACCTTTTGCTACAGCAAAGAAGTAGAAAGAACATAAGTGGCTATGGGGAAATTGCTGACCAAATTGTGGTATTTGAGTTCAAAAAATAATATGGTGCCATAAGAATGATGAATACACCTAATCAGAGAAAAATGGAAAGACCTGTATGAGCTGATGCAGATGATCAGATTATTCTGATGCAGAGAAAAATGTAGAACCAGAAAAACAATTTATATGATGACCACAATAATCACTCACAATTAAAAAATAATATTAGAAATGAAAACAACTTTGAAAAACTTCAGAAGTCTGATCAAGACAGAGATCATAACTTCAGAGAACTAACAATGCAGTATGCCTCCCACCCCTTGGAGAATGAGTAGAGCACACACATTAATATATTGAAGATGTGTTGATTTATTTTGCTTTAGCATTCTTTTTTTTTTTTTAATAATGGATGTCTTCTCTGGGGAACAGCATTGCTAGCACTAGATATACCAAAAAAAAAAAAGGTGAGAAGAGGATAAAAGAATAGCTATAGATTTTTTTCAAATACATAGAAGGAAACAAACACAAAAGTGTAGAATAACAGAAATGGATCAATTTTATTATTCATTCTTAAATTTAATGTATTTTTAAAAACTATAGGTTGCTATTCATGGTTTCATGCAAAATTATTTTATATAGCGAAATTTCTGTATTTGGTGACAAATTTATAATTTTTTTTTAAAGAAATGAAATACTAAGGAACAGGGAAATGGCTTTTAATATGAAATAGGGGAATTGTGTGAGGTACAGACTGTTAAAAAAAATAGTTGTTACTTTTAAAAAATGGAAAACTATTTTTTTAAATTAAAAATGAAGACAAAATAACCAAAATGGGGGCGGAGGGCAAGAGGAATGAGTAGAGTACCAACATTTATTTTAATACCATGGAACAAATGAATAGACTTAAAGATTATAGAGATTGGAAAAACAAAAATTTCTGCCAGACATGCCAAGAGATATTTCAAGGTAGATGAAAGATTAAATTAAATTAAGTGAGAATTGGCAATTCTAAGAAAAAAGCATGGGAAAAATAGACAATCAGATGAGGAAATTGGCAAGAATTAAAAGATAAGGGAAATGTAAAAGTGGAATTAATGAACAAATTCATCAACTTCTATAGTCTAATTGGAAATCTCAGAAAATCCATAAAATGACAAACAGAATATTTATGACAGTATAAAATGGCATCAAACATAATGAAAAGAGCTGTAAATGAGAACTCAAGAATCATTGAATTATCCAAACTATTGCAATGCATACAGACACCAGTGACAGACACAAAGGAAGAAGCACAATGTAGTAATCTTGGAATTACTGATATTCATGAGAACTCGAAATATATATATATATAATGTATATTAAGATGTTCTCAAAAAATCCCTCCCAGAACTGATAAAGTAGAAATAGAAATAATTTACAGGAAGAGTACAAAGAAGAATCCACCATTTAATATGCCTAGAGACATTATAATTAAACTCCAGTTATATAGATAAGAAATAATATTGCCAGAAGGAGAGAAAAAATAACTTTGGAGGGGAAAAGTAAGATCACATTTTAAGAAAAAGAAAGATCACAGAAATCAGAAGAAAAAATTACAAAAAGTAGAAAAATGGGTCATGATATCACAATTGTTTCCCCAGAAGAAAATTCACTATGATTCTACAGATGGATAATTGTAAAAGATTCTGAGATTTTTAGAGACTGATCTACATTCAGGAAGTCTGAGAAAAGAAAATAAGCTTCCTGGACAAAATGATGAAGGCCAATAAAATTTCCTACTTGTATAGTCCTTAAGGTTTGCAAAACATTTTCCTCACAACAAAACTGCAAAGTGTAATAGCTGTTTCACATATTATCATCCCCATTTTATGAGAAGAAACAAAAACAGTGACTGCAAGTGACTTGTCTATGATCACAAAGTTAGTAAAAATTTAAGACAGGATTCAAACTCAGGACTCTGAACTCAATTTTTAACCTGCTATCCACAGCACACAGCACCTCGCAAACCCATTCTCTTCGTCCTTCCTCCTTCTACCCTCCAAAATAAAAAAAAAGTTATTAAAGTATGGAAGTACTAGGACCATTGTATTGGATAAGTTTCTGCAAGTCTCAAGAGAACTTTTCCTAGAAGTAAAGTCAGGAAAAGACTTCAAGGAGAGAAGAGGAGGCATCCTAATTCTGAAATGAAAATCCGGTCTTAAGTAATTGAAAAGTCAAAGTTAATCTACATTGGTTTTAATATAAGAAAGATGAATTTCATTTAGGATTATTTAGTTAGGTTTGGCTAGATACTAGAATTCAAAATGGCAAAGAGCAACCCCCCTCCCAAAAGAATGACTGAAGACTCTATCTCCAAAGCAATATTCACAGCACTGGTGGTGACTATGAATATGCCAGTGTATTTCTC
This sequence comes from Bettongia penicillata ogilbyi, assembly GCA_023548195.1. Taxonomy (NCBI): domain Eukaryota; kingdom Metazoa; phylum Chordata; class Mammalia; order Diprotodontia; family Potoroidae; genus Bettongia; species Bettongia penicillata. The sequence continues at coordinate 5,822,112 of JAJHZJ010000496.1, forward strand.
AGTTGCCAGGTATAAAAAGACTCTCCATATAGAAGGCAGAAAGAAAACATTTATTTAAGCACCAGAAAGCCAAATCTCAGAACCAGAAAGCAAAATCCATCATGGTTACAAAGAAGTTAATAACCATGGTCACTCTCAAACCTACCCTCCCCCAGCCAGGGCCTTCTCACTATCAAATGTCACAATGTGTCAGTTGGCCTTCATTCTTTCCCCTCAGATCTGACCCCATTCACTCACTTTCTACCAGTTCTATCTCACCCTTCCTGTTCTGCCTCTCCAGCAAGCTCCTCCCACCATATGTGACCCAGGCTTCCAGGTAATCCAAGCAGATCATAAGGGCTTATTAACTGAGAAAGATCTTTCCATTTAAATTCCCATTACATTCGACCCCAAGATCTTTACTAATCATTACATAGGTCAGTGGGGCATCTGGTATTGCAAACACCCCATCATTCCCCCTCAACAAATGGGGCCCAATATCTTGGGGTACGAGGCAAAGGTCTCTTCTTCCATAGCTACTTCCTGCTGAGATTGGATGTAGAGCTGTCCCTGCCCCAAGATGTCCCATTTGAGAGATCAGTTCTTTAGCTGGCATCTGGAGTTTGGTCAGCTTCAGGTTCAGAGATGACACATCACCATCATGGATAGAAGGTGACATCCAGCTCAAGTGATCAGGCATCTGCAGGTGGATGGTACTAAGCCGATAGGAAACAAATCTAGCAAGCAAGTTTAACATGAAAAGCCAAAAAACAAACAAAACAAGGAAACAATAACCAGAAGCAGGGTAAATATAGGGTCATCTGTGGTTCTGGAATCTATAAACCCACTATCACAGCCTCATTTACAGTAGAATATATGAGTTAAGGGTACAATTTGGTAATCATCCTCTCCTGAATAAACAACAGTTGTAGTATTATCTTTTCCATGTGCTATAATTTCCACAGCCTTTGGAACGTTGTCTGGTTTCCATCTTATCCATACTTTAGCTCCTAATTTTATTCTATCAGTAGAATTCAATCCTTCAGTTCCTCTGTTAGTTACTTCAGAGGGAGGGTAAGTTTTCACAAGTGGTCTTATTTCACAAGGAACAATATAATCACTTGAACTTTTCTATCATTTTTTACAAAACTGTATGGGTCCATCACCTAAATTTTGGAATGTTACAATAATTTCTCCTTGATAATTAGAATCTGTCACTCCAGTCAATACATGTATTCCTCAAGCTGCTAATCCTAATCTGAATTGGGGTTTGGACAACTTTCTGTTCTCCCTGAAGGTGCGACAAAGTTGGATACCAGGGCTCAACAGGATCTGTAGGTGCAGTTCTTACTTCTCTATTTCATCTACTATCAAGTACCTTTTCTCGGTATGTTCTATATAGTTCACTAGTTGGAATACCATCTATACTTCTAAAATCTACCCCTGATCTCAATAGAGCAGTAAACAATTTCTCTCCTTGTCAATTTATTCTGATTTTGAATCCACTGGCTATTTACCCTTCTCTCTCTCTTTTCCCCAGTCTCCTAAGTCACCTAACTGGGATATCTTGTGTAGCACCTCTGAAAGAGGATGTTCTAGTTCCCTAATTATTAGAGTCAAAATCAAGTGCTTATAATTAGGAGGAGCCATCTTCACTGTTGTATTCCTATAGTAAACTGCAAAGGAAGTATCATAGTATGCACCTGCATTTTTGGTCATTATGACAGTCTTCATTACCTCCTCCTTTAACTTTCTTATACAGTCCCGAAGTGAATACCAAGGTCTGTCTCCACTAGGCCACCTAGAGTCAGTAAGATACTGCCTACTGCTGCCTTCAGCAGCCGAGATACCAGATTAGCTGTATTGTTACCTCCTTGCATATTGTAATCTCTAAAAGTTAGCTCTACCAAAGGCTTCTGACTAATACCTATACATTTCAAGCAGTCAACGGGACCTAGGGCTATTCCTCCAGCTCTATCATCACTGATTCTCACCATCCAAGATCTTAACGATTCTCCCATCCTTTGGGTGAACCAACTTTAAATTTCTGTGACCTCCTGCTGAGTAAAATCCTCAATTTCCCTAATCACTGAGTTACCTCCTTGGTTCTCCTGTTCTGCCTCATTATTGGGTGTGCTTCTGAATGAGAAACTGCTTCCTCTGAAATTATTTCACTTTCTTTGTCACTGTGGCAACTAGGTTGGGTCTGTACAAAGGTTAAGTGTGCATTTCTTTTGTCGGCCTTCAGCTTCTTCTGAGCTAAATGAACAGCTTTCCTTCTGCCCGAGACCCCCACAAACTGCTCTTGTACTCTTTTTCCATCTGATTTTTTTCCTTAAGCAGCTCATCTCTGTTTCTACACATAATACGATAAGCCTTTAGTAAAATCTAGCCTCTCCTACTCATCCCTGCCAACTCCGTACCTGGTCTTATTGATATTCCTTGCAAATACCTTTCCAAATCTCCAGGTTCCCCTACCTATAACCTTTTCTTTCAGTTTATACAGGGTCCAGCGCTTTTAGCCCACTCTCTTGTTAGTGAGGAAAACAGTAAATTCTCCCATCCTGGGATATTAATGTCTTCTCTAAATCATTTCTGCCTCCAAATAGAGATTTTTTTGACTTTGCGATCCTGTTCATGACGCCAAATGTATCACCAAGGCAATATTCACAGCACTGGTGGTGACTATGATTATGCCAGCGTTGTTCTCAATCGCAAAATATAAAAGACTCTCCATATAGAAGGCAGAAGGAAAACATTTATTTAAGCCCTAGAAAGCTAAATCCCAGAACCAGAAAGCAAAATCCATCATGGTGACCAAGAAGTTAATAAACATGATCACAGCAGAGGGTAAACCCATTCTCACACCTCCCCTCCCCCAGTCAGGGCCTTCTCACTATTAACTGTAACAATGTTTCAGTCTCAAACCTCCCTTCCCTCAGCCAGGGCCTTCTCACTATCAATTGTAACAATGTTTCAATTTCAAACCTCTCTTCCCTCAGCCAGGGCCTTCTCACTATTAACTGTAACAATGTTTCAGTCTCAAACCTATCAACTGTTTTCCCTCTGACCTGGCCCCACTCACTCACTTCCTCCCAGTTCTGCTCCACCCTACCTGTTCTGCCTCTTCAGCAAGCTCCTCCCACCACATGTGACCCAGGCTGCCAGGTGATCCAAGCAGGTCATATGGGCCTATTAATTAATGAGAAAGAGCTTTCCATTTTAAATTACTATTACAAAGACCAACACAAAACCTGAAAATAGACTTCACACTCCCATTCCCACCACCCAAAAAGATTAAAGAATGGATTAAAAAGCAGAATACATCAAGGTGCTCCATATATGAAATACATTTACATGGATGCGTATGGATTCAGAATGAACAGCTGATGTAAAATAGGCCTCCGATTAAATCTGCTTTGCATATTTATTGGCTCTGTGACCTTGGGGCAGGTCATTTGCTATCTTCTCATCTGTGAAATAGGAAAGCTGCTGCTTGTAATACCTACCTCCCAAAGCTCTTGGGAGGATAGCATTTTGCAAGCTTTAAAGTGTTATGTGGTAATAATGATGATGATGGATGATGGTTATGACGATTCTTAGGATTTATAAAGCACTAAAGATTTACAAAATGAAGCATATAACATGTTATCTCATTTGATCCTCACGGTAACCCTGGGGATTAGGTACTTATACTATTTCCATCTTTCAAATGAGTAAACTAAGGCTATGACAACTGGAGTCACTTGACAGTTGTCAGACAGCTAGTAAAGGAACTGGGGAAGGATCCCCATTTAGGTATTCTTGATCCCCAGTTTAGCACTCTCGTCACGAAGCCACCTAACTGCCAGCTGTATACAAGTGTACTGTTCTTGTTGCTACTATGGAGTTGTTCCTCTTCTCCCAAAAATATGAAAAAAAAGCTACTTATCAGGGTGGGGAAGGCAGGGAATATAGCCTTTCTATTTGTAAATGTCTTAAACTACTTCCTCATAATTGTTTATTTGTAACATGTTGTGGTCATATCAAAGCTTCCCTACATTTTTCCATTGTTCTTAAGGAGTTAGCTTCAATTTTTCAGAGACCTTAGTGTTTCATGACTTGTAATCATACAATAACATATTTCAGTCAGTCAACTAGGATTTATCAAATACCTACTACAGGTCAGGCATTGTGCTGATTTCTAAGGATACAAGGAGGTTAAAAAATCCCTATGGTCAGGAAGTTCGCTGTCTAATGAAGGAAAGACAACATTCAATTATGCACAAGCAAGATATAAAGAGAAAAAAATTGAAGGCATTAAGAGTAAATAGGAGTTAGAAAGACTTCTTGGAGAAGGTAAGATTTCAGCTGAAATTTAGAGGAAGCCAAGGAAAGCAAGAGATTGCGATGAAGAGGAGAGTACTCCAGATGTGAGGGACAGGGAGGAGATATGGAGTGTCTTATTCAAAGAAGAGCCAGGACATTAGTGTCACCAGATCATAGATTATGTGGAAGGGCATTAAGTGTATGACTGGAAAGGTAGGAGGAGGTGAGATAACTAAGAGCTTTGAAAGTGAAAGGGAGGATTTTTTTTTTATTTGATCATGGAGGTAATAAGGAATCACTGCAGTTTATTGAATGGGGGAGAGAGGTTTGATACAGTCAGATCTGAATTTTAAGAAGATTATTTTGGCAGATGAGTGCAATATGTCTTGGAGTAGGGAAAGATTAGTCAGGATGCCTAACCAGAAGTCAATTTTTATAGTACAGTTCTGAGGGGATGAAGACCTGCACCATGATGGGGCAGTGTAGGAGGAGAGAAGGGGGTATATAATATGAGATGCTACCAAAGTGGAAATGGCAGTATTTGACAATGTTTGAATATGGGCAGATAAGAGAGAGTAAGGAACCTCAACAAGAAAACTGTTGACATCAAAAAAGATGGCCTTTGATTCAGTGAGAAGTCTGGGGTCATTAGAATTATGATTTCCCATTGGCGATCCATTCCACACTGCTCCTACTATTCATTTCAGAACTAAATTCAATATCCATTTGCAATGTCTGTCCAAGAGAGACATAGATGATGTAAAAATGCAGATATGCAGACATATGCATATCAAAACATATGTGAGCATACATTCATAAACATACACATATGTGTGTCTTCTATAGGTTGGTTAGTGAACTCTACATGATGTAGACAGCAGACATTCTTCATTCACTTGGCTTTTCCTGTGTGGATGGTAAGGTCAATATCTTTTGAGTAATTATTGCTCTCATTTGAGAAGTTCTGGAGGTGATCCAAGATGGTAGAGAAAAGGCAGTTACTCCTCTGAGTTCTCCCTGAAACCCCTCTGAAAACCTTTAAAGAATGTCATAAAGCAATTCCTAGAGCAGCAGAAGCCACAAAAGGACAGGGTGAAATGTTTTTCCAGCCAAAGGCAACTTACAAGGTCAATGGAAAATGCCTGTCACACTTGAGTAAGAGTGAACCATAGTAAAGTGCACAGTCCAGCACAGACCGGGGCACCACAGACCAGGAGCAGGCCTTGGGAGTCACTGAATTATCAGCAGCAACAGTTGCTTCCAGAGTGCTCAGCCCACAGATGGAAAGGGGGCCAAACAAGTCAGAAGGAGATTACAGGAGTGGTTTTGCTAGCACTGAGGCAGTACTCTGTTTCTTTGTCTACACTTGGATCCAAGTCACGTTCCTAGGTGGCAGTCCCAGGGCAAAGAGAAGTATTAGCACACCACAAATGTCATCTACAATGTAGAAGGGACCCTAGTCACAGTTACAGAGTCGGAAGAGTGCTTGTGGTCACTGATAGAACAGAGCAGAGACCAGAAGAATAGTAGATACACTTCTCTTTAGGTTGTACCACGTTGGAAGAACTGAAAACTTACAGATCCCTACAAGTATCTTTGAAAACAGCTGGGCAGTGCACCCACCATCTTGGAATCACTTTACCAAAGAGTTAAAAATCAAGAAGTAGGCTGGGGAAATGAACAAATAACAGAAAAAAATAATCTGACCATAGAAAGTTACTATGGTAACAAGGAAAATCAAAACACATACTCAGAAGATAACAAAGTCAAAGCTCTTATGTCTAAAGCCTCCAAGAAGAATTTGAATTAGTCTCAAGTCATGAAAGAGATCCAAAGGATTTTGAAAGTCAAATAAAAGGGGTAAAGAAAAAATTGGAAAGAAAAATTAGACTGATGCAAGAAAATAATGTAAAACAAGTAATAGCTTGGTAAAGGGGACACAAAAAATACTGAAGAAAATAACACCTTAAAAACAGACTAGGCTAAATGGTTAAAGAAGTACAGAAAGCTAATGAGTAGAAGAATCCCTGGAAAAGCAGAATTGGCCAGATTGGGGTTGGGGTACAAAAAATTCATTGAAGAAGAAAAAAAACTTATAAAGTAGAATTGGCTAAATGGAAAAGGAGGTACAAAAGATTAATGAAGAAAATAATTCCTTAAAAGCCAGAATTGAGAAAATAGAAGTAAGTAAATTTATAAGAAATCAATAAACAATAAAGCCAAACCAAAATAACGGGGGGGGGGGAGGGAAATCAGAGACAATGTGAAATATCTTACTGGAAAAACAATTGACCGAGAAAATATATCCAGGAGAGATCATTTATAAATGACTGGACTACCTGAAACCCATGATTAAAAAAGAACCTAGACATCATCTTTCAAGAAATTATCAAAAAAGAATCCACCAATCACTTCCTAATCCTATATTGGTTGTTGTGTTTGTCCTTCATTTTCGAAAAGGACCATGACATCAAGATGATGACATGACTTGTAGTTGACTTTGATTTGAGTGAGGGAGGACTGTACAAGGTCACCAACCTCATGTTGTTCTCCTGAGCCATCTGGGTTCAGTGGCCTGATATTCATCAAGATGACAGGAGATGACCCAGGATGCAATGTGAAATCCTGGCCCTTTCAGGCTAAGCTCTTATCACATTCTTACTTTGAGTGAGATGATCCCAAACTGAAAACTTCCAGGAATATTATAGCCAAATTCCAGAGTTCTCAGATCAAGGAAAAACTATACAAGTAGCCAGAAAGAAACAATTCAAGTATTGTGCAGCCACAGTCAGGATAAGATAAGATTTATCAGCTTTTACATTAAAGCATCAGAGGGCTTAGAATATGACATTTCAGAGGGCAAAGGAGCTAAGATTACAAACAAGAATCACTTACTGAGCAAAACTTCCACGGGGAAAAATAGAAATTCAATGGAATGGAGAATTTTCAGGCATGCTTGATGAAAAGACCAGAATTGAACAAAAAAAATTGACTTTCAAATACAAGACTCAAGAGAAACGTAGAAAGGTAAACAGGAAAGAAAAATCATGTGCAACTTAAGGTTAAACTGTTCATATTCCTACATGGAAAATGATACTTGTAACTAATAAGAATTTTCTCATTATTAGGACAGTTGGAAGGAGTATGTATTGAAAAAAAGTACAAGTAAGGGATGATATCTAAAAAAAATATTTAAGGGATGTGAGAAGAACCTATCAGGAGAAAGAGGAGAGAGGTAGAATGGAGTAAATTATCTCACATATAAGAGGAAAATCAAAAGCTTTTGTGAAGGAAGTGAAGAGAAGTAAGGTGAGGGGGAGTGAGTGAAATTTACTTTCATCACAATTGGCTCAAAAAAAGAAAAACATACATACTCAACTGAGTATAGAAATCTATCTTACTCTACAGCAAAGTAGGAAGAGAAAGGGATAAGAGAAGGGAGAGGGGTGATAGAAGGGAGGGCAGAGTGGGGGAGAGAACAGTCCGAAGTGAAATATTCTTGAGGAGGGACAGGATGAAAGGAGAGAGAGAGCAGAATAAATAGGGGGATAGGATGAAGGGAAATACAGTTTGCAATAGCAACTAAAAAAACTGAAGCAAATTTCTTTGATAAAAGGCCTCTTTTTTCAAACATATAGAGAAATGAGTCAAACTAAAAATATTTGTCATTCCCCACTTTATGTGATCAAAATATGTGGAGTTTTCAGACAACGTAATCAAAGCTAACTATAGCCATATGCAAAAAATGATCTAACTCATTATTGACAGGAGAAATGCAAATCAAAATAAATCTGAGGTAATGTCTCATAATACCTCTTAGATGGGCTAATAGTACAGAAAAGGAAAATGACAAATGCTGGAAGGGATGTGGGAAAAATGAGACTGTTAGTGGAGTTGTGAACTGATTCAACCATTCTGGAGATCAATTTGGAACTATTCCCAAAGGGTTATAAAACCATGGATTTTGTAAACACTTTGACTTAGCAATACCATTAATAAGTCTGTGTCCCAAAAAAGATAAAAACCAAAAAGAAAAAAAAGACTTAGATGTACATAAATATTTACAGCAGCTCTTTCCTGGTGGTGAAGAGTCAGATATTGAGGGGAAAGAAAGAAAAGAAAGAAAGAAAGAAAGAAAGAAAGAAAGAAAGAAAGAAAGAAAGAAAGAAAGAAAGAAAGAAAGAAAGAAAGAAAGAAAGAAAGAAAGAGAGAAAAAGAAAAAAGAAAGAAAGAAAGAAAGAAAGAAAGAAAGAGAGAGAAAGAAAGAAAAAGAAAGAGAGAGAAAGAAAGAAAAAAGAGAGAGAGAAAAAGAAAGAAAAAGAAAGAAAGAAAGAAAGGAAGGAAGGAAGGAAGGAAGGAAGGAAGAAAGAAAAAGGAAGGAAGGAAGGAAGGAAGGAAGGAAGGAAGGAAGGAAGGAAGGAAGGAAGGAAGGAAGGAAGGAAGGAAGGAAGGAAGGAAGGAAGGAGGGAAGAAGAGAGAAAGAAAGCACTCCAGCAAATGATATACCAGACTAACCCAAAACAGTAGTGCTTCTGTAGGGGGAGAAACAAATAGTAGCTTTTGAGGCAGACAAGGGATCTACGATGAAGCCCTGTGAACATGATTTGTCTAGTTTATGCATATTACTTCTCTTGCTAAGGGTAAGGAAATTTCTATGAAAGGGAATTCCCATTGTATAGGGAGTGTATTTTCCTAGTTATTTTCCTTACTAATCTGTTTCAAATAAAGTCTTTTAAATTAATATTAAAAAAAGAGGAAGTTCTGCAATGATTCTAGGCCTTGAAATCAACACACTATCATTCCTAAACATGAATTCCTGGATAACTTTGCTACCCACAAAGGATCCCTCCTTAACTTTGACTCAGCACTAGATTTCTCCCCCTGAAATCACATAGATATTTTCAGAAAACATATCTCATCATTTGATGTATCTGAAAAAAAATGATCAATATGAATGGGTCTATATTCAAAAGAATGAAATTAAATTATGTGGGGATTTTACATGTAGGGATAAGAAAGTTGTCCCTCATTGGATCACACATGACAGCTGTTTTGCTGATAGCACACGTAGAATTCCTGACAGTTGGCAAAGAAAAAAAAAACTGTACTTGGAGGAGCTGATCTCCTTTGTAGAATACAAGTTTAAGCTAACAGGCCAACTTTCTATCTCAATTTTGAAGACTCATTTTCTTTAGCTTTATGTATTTTTATTCCCTACTCAGTCACCCAAGGAAGAATATCTTTTCACTCATCTCTGGCCTTTCAGGTTTTATTTTCTGACTCATATCACAGACCAGACTCAAGAGTGGATTTCTTCAGCTTTACAGCATCTGAAGCATGGCTATATTTCCTTGAGAAACTCCTGGCAAAAGCAGACACATGCATCTATCCCGTCCAAGAGTATGTATCATAATATTCATGAACCCCAATTCCTGTGTGAAAGAAGGAAAAAATTGAACCCTATAGGTTCCCAGACATTTTTCTGACTTACAGACCTTAAAGTCCTGCTCCTTGACCCATACCTTTATTCCCATCCCTCTCCCCTGCTTTTCCAGTTCTGCTTTCTGTTTTGTCTGCCCTATTGGAATGTAAGCCTCTTAAGGACAGGGACTATCTTAGTTTTTTATTGTATTTGTAACCTCAGTACTTAGCACAGTACCTGGAAAATATTAAAGGATTTAATAAATGCTAGTTTCCTTCATTCCTTATGTATTTAATAACATTATTCTGATCATGGGCTTTACCAGACTGCCAAAGGATTTCATGACACAGAGTTTAAGAGCCCCTGGTCTAGAGAAGAAGACTGCTTCTTGATAAACCTTGGAAAGGAAATGAGATACCTCACATAGGTATGATGTAATGTTCTATTTGGAGAGCAAATCCAAGGAAAGAAGGTCCAGTCAAAAGGGGATATCTTCTTCAGCAGTCCCCTTCATACAGTGATTACCTTCCAGCAAACATAAAACACTTGGAATAATTATCACATATCCTATGAAGATTGTGTAGGGTACAGTGAGAAAGAGGACCCACTGATAAGTCAGAGGCTTGTCCCAAGAGCAGCCCCCATTTCAGCTCCCTTCTAATGGGAGTTAATGGGCTACTTACGTGACATATATTTTCTATATTTGTTTATAGGATCCTATGTATCTTAGGAAATCTCTGTGAGATGAAATAAAGATTATGTTGTATTCTGTATTATTACTATTTGCTCTCTTGAATATGTGTACATGAAATAAGGATCCTATTGCCCACGTCTGGGGAAACCTAAGCTTGGGTTATGGTTTGACTATGCTAGAAGATTTCCCTGAAACAAACAAAGTAACGAACCAGAGACAGAATGATTCTCTGGTCATCAAATCACTAAAATCAGAAATGGATAGGGCCATGAATGGAGAATCTGTTGAGACTTTGGGACAAAGATGCCATCTCACTTGATACTAACCCAGGCCATTGAATAAGATTATCTTGGTTATTGTGTCTTAAAAGAATCTTAAATAATTTAGCAGTTATGAGAGACACTTGTTGAATTATAGCCTCTAAAGTGACATTTGGCTCTATGAATGATGAATGAATGAATGAATGAATGAATGAATGAATCAGAGACAACATAAACACGATGAAGAAAAGTTTTGTATTTTCTTTATCTTTGAGTTAGCTGCTAGTTAGTAAAAGTATGATCATAGCAAAGCAGCATAATGGGTAGAGGTCAGGGGAACCGGATTCAAGTCTTCCTTACTGTACACACCGGTTGGGTGAAAATGAGCAAATCATTTAATCTCTCAGTACTCTGAGAAATTTTAGGACTCTGAGTGGTAAAGAAGGTATTGACCAGCATTGGCTGAGGAAATTTCTTCACCAGGCAGTTCCCTGGACCAATGATTTTGCAGATGATCCCTAACAAGGGAGTCTACTGCAGAATATCACTTGTGGAAGCCTGCCTTCTCATATGCTTATCGAGGATGTTCTCAATGTGTATTTAGTTTGTTCTCATAAATATTTAACAAGAATTTCTATCATTCACGTAACATTTCAGGCTTTACAAAGCACTTTATAAATATTGTCCTATTATATCTTCACAACATCCCTGGGAGGTAGGTGCTATTACTATCACCCCTATTTATAGCTGAGGAAACAGACAAACAGAAATTTGGTCACAGTCATACAGCGAGTAAGACAGAAAACTAGTAAGTGTATGAGGCCACCTTTGACCTCAGGTCTTCTTGACTCCAAGTTCAGTGCTCTATTCTCTGTGCCAACTAGCTGACTCACAAACTTAAATGCAAATCAGAAAGTATGTGAATGCTTCAGCATTGCTGATGTTCTCTGAGTAATTTTCTTGGGGGAGTGGGTTCAAATAAGGTCTGATGCCTTTCCATAATTTTATATCTGCCCCTCTTTCAAATGCTTTGAGGATCAGTCTCAATATTATGTCACTTCCAACAGACATCCTACTCATATAATTGGTCTGGTTCAGTTATCTTTGCTAGATTCATTTTTTTTTTCAGTATTATTTTCACTTTATTGATTATTACACCTGCATCAGTGAAATTAGATCTGTCCAAAAGTGGCATCCACATTGTCCTTGATGTTGAGACTTTCTTAGAAAACATGTTTGCTATAAAATGCTATAGAATATAAACTTCTTGGCTGTTTTTGTCATTTTTTGAATCTTTAGCACTTAGCACAATGCCTAATACATCACTGGCACCTGATATATGCTTAGTGATTGATCGGAAGATTTTTTTTTTTTACAGCATTGAATTGTTTGTTCTTCTTTCTCTAATTCAATTTCTTCTTCTCTTGTTTCTCTTTTCTGAAGTGATATTGTTCAAAATCTCCCACTATCTTCTTTCATGACACTTTGCAATAAGTTTATATTTTAAATTTATGTTTAGAATACAAAGACAGTCTGTCATGCCTTTTACCTTGGGGAGTAACTCAACTATTTGCTGATTGAAATGCTTTTTGACATCTTTTTACTTCCCCATTGTGACAATTGATTTATGTTGAATGAGCTTCTGCATGAAATCCCCATTATCATTGTCAATGTCTTTTTCTCCATTCACATCCCATATTTTTGGTATTAATAACTGCCTTAAATTGTTGAGATTGTCGTTGTTTTCATTGCATGCAATATATTGTTCTGATTTTTTTATGTTTTTGATTTATTTTTATCTTTGTACAAATCAGTAGTCTGCTTGTAGAAAAATAACTAATTTGGAAGTAATTCTCATATCAGTAATGAGTTATTTCCCGCCCATTAAAATATAATCAATTTCATTTTTGTGATGTTATTCAGTACTTGCCAAGTGCCTCTTGAGTCTATTACTGAAGAAAATATTCATGATACAGAAACAGGAGGCATCTGAATAGTCTACAAGTCTTCAGTCTCTCATTTGTTATTCCTGAAACATTTCCCAACAAATACTTTCCTGTCCTTTTCCGCACTCCTTTTTTCATTAATGTCACCAAGTATCAAAGTATATGTTGATTCAATCTGAATGGTTTTATCAAATTCTTTGTATAATCATTGTGCTTCAAACTCTAGCAGATAATTGTGTCTAAGAGTTGCCTGGAAGAGGGAAAGGTTAAGTAATTTGTCCAAGATTACGAAGCTATCATGTATGAGAAGAGAAGCTTGAACCAGGATTTAAAACACCTAGGTCAATTCTACTCTAACTGCTTCCTTTTTTGTTAATTACTAAATAGCCTTAGAGATGTGTCCCTGCACATATAACAAAATTAGTCAGTAACAGCATGGCTAACCATGGGTCTGAAAGGACCACTCAGTCTGTACCTGTGAAACATGGGAAACATGATAGATCTGTGCCAACTTCCCTAAGATGCTCTTGTACTTTAAACCTTTACTGTGGATTCCTAACTTACCAGAGTTCCAAGGATCTAGACAGTTACTCTTAGACACTGCTTAGATAATTGTAAATCACTTATCCTTGAAAGGTGGAAAGATAACTGAGCAAGCACCCAGGTAAATCAAGTTAGACGCTAACAATTCTTCACCACTACTATTCTCAATTCAATTCTATTATCCTGATACATAGGAAACTGTGTGGGGCTGTCCTTTGAATTATTCAGTTGTTAGAAGGGATGCTACTGAACACCAAAGAAAGCAAGGTTCAACCTAATTCTCAAATAATATGAAACCCAGCTCTGCAGCTGATTTTTTCTACAAACCAGGCTTGCTTCAGAGTTTCCATCTGATTCAAGTTTTGGTTCGCAAAAGTCACTGATCAGGACAGATGTCCCTCTGGACAGCTTAACCAGACATTTTCCCACAATGCCTAAGCAATTATTACTGCTAGTTCCCTGTTTTGGTGGTCCAGTCAAGTGAGGTTTTCCCAAATGGTATTTTATAGAAGTGCCCTCTCTTCCCTCACATGACTACATTCCATCAAGTCCCGTTTCATTTTCCAAAGTCTTGCTGGCAATGAGTTCTTTCTCACTACATACTTTTAACACCCTTGGGCATTCCTCTATTTCTTTCATTTCTTCCACTCAGTGCCTCTTGACCCTAAGGTCATGGATAACTGAGATGTCTGAGGAGGTTTTAGATACAGTCCTGCAGTGTCATAGAGTATACCAAATACAGTGTCAAAATCTATTGAAATAAACTTTGCCCTTGACTCTAAATACATTTTCTGGTTGATTATGCATGTCCTTCTTGTCCTTAATTGGCCTGAAAGAATAGGTATAACAAATCTAGGCCAAGACCTCTCCTGTGTGCTACTCAGTACACAGTTTTATTTTTTTAATTGCATATGTATATGCCTATTTGGAATGAATGAATACATTAATAAATGCATGCATGCATGAATGAAAAAAAAACATTTATTAAGCCCTTACTATCTGCCAAGAACTATACAGAGTGCTAGGGATACAGATACCAAAAGCAAGATCGCACTTTCCCTCAAGGATGTCATATTCTAATAGAAGGAGAAAACACAGGAGAGTAATAGCCAGGGAAGGGTGGTTTGGTCTGAGAATTCAAAAGGATGGTCAATGTTTGAGCATAAAATCTTTGGTCTCTACATATTCACAGGAGTCATTCCCCAACCCTGTATATGGAGCCTTTCTCAACCCTACCTCTCAGAATATTGAATTTATTTTAGGGTACCCCCTCATTCATCCCCCAACCACAAAAATTTCCCAAATGGTTAAGGCTCTCTTCCTCTTTAAATCACATTGTATTGACTTATCTGTATATGTATTGAATGCCCCCCAATAAATTATAAGGTCCTAGATAGAAGGGTCTTTTCCCCCTCTATTTTTCTTTATATCCCCAGTGCCTAGTGTACCTTACACAGGGGAGATGCTTAATCAGTACTTACTGAGCTGTTGTTCCTCCTTCATTCTTGAAGCACACCAATGACACATGGAGGGTGAGGTCTTGACTTGCAAGTCAAATGAATTTAAGTGAGACAGAGCTGTGCAAAGTCATCAGCTTCATTCTCTCTTCCAGTTATCTCAGTTCAGTAGCAAGACATAGACCAGATGACTGGCAATGGCCCAGGTTGTTGAGCTGAATTAAATGGAGGGAGGGGACTCTGGGAAGATGATGGAGTAGGTCAGAAAGTTCCAAGCTTTCAAGATTCCCCTCCCTTCACAAAAGATAAGATAGTACTCTAGGGCAACAAACTGCAGGTAAAAATATACAAGAATATGGGCATCATTGGGGTTTTCCTGGAACAATTTGAGAAGATCAGAAGAAAATCCTAAGACCAAGTTTGACAGTGAAGAGTAAACACCTCCCAGCTAGAGTCTGCTTTAACCACCAGCAGCAAACCCTGGGGTTAGTCAGATTAAGAGACTGCCTTGACCCCAGCCATAGGAACTCTTACCCCTGGGATTGTGAGGGGAGATGGGCATTTGATCTTGAGAAGATCAGGGGAACCTCTCTGACAAGGAACGCCAGACCCAGCTATGCTCTGGAGAGCTTCAGCGGCAAGAAGGAACCAGTACCTGCCCAATGAGTGAGGGTACAAGCAGTGGGGCTGAAAGCCCCTGGCTGTGGACACTTGCAGGAGGGTGGAAGTTTGACTTTGGTTCCTGGCTCTGGTTTTGGTTCAGTTCTCCAGAGAGGAGAACTGAAGATCTAGGGCAAGTGGTACCACCCTCCACATCCCAGGGTAGGGGTGATTACAAAATGTAAACTATTCCCACAAAAAGTGCACAGACAAAGGAGAGAGAATCCAACCATGGAAAGCTATTATGGGAAGAGGGATGACTGGATTCATCTTCAGAGGAGGGTAATGAAGTAAAGAAACCCCCAAAGAGTAATGTCCAGAGGTCACCTGCCCAAAAAGAATTCACTGAAGATCTTTAAAAAGACTAAAAATAAAATGACAGAGATGGAAGAAAAACAAACAAGAATAATCCAAGAAAAACAAGATTATCAAAGGATAGGCAATGAATTAGAAAAGGAGATCCAGATTCTTATGAAGATATTGCCTTGAGAATTAGAATTGGGCAAGGTGAAGCCAGTGAAATTATAAGAGAGCAAAAAATAATTAAACAAAAATGAATAAGAAAAATACAAAAGAAAGTGAAACAACTTATAAGAAAAGCAACAGATTTGGAGAACAGATCAAGAGAAAAATTAAAAAATAATTGGAATAACTGAAAGCTATGATAAAAAAAGAATCTTGATACAACAATGCAAGAAATAATTAAAGAAAATTGTCCTGAAGCATTAGAACCAGAGGGGAAAGTAGAAACAGAAAAAAGAATTTCATTGAATACTACTTGAAAGAGGTCCTATGAAGAAAACTTATAGGAATAGTATAGTCAAATTCTCAAGGATCCCAGATCAAGGATAAAATAGTAAAAGCAATAAGAAAAAAATTTAAGTATGATGGTGCCACAATTAGAATCACACAAGACCTAGTAGCAGAGACACTAAAGGAACACTACATATGGAAGAGCAAAAGAACTGGAGCTCTGGCTGAAAAAGTTAAGCATAATCCTGAATGAAAAAAAATGGATATTTGATCAACTTAAGACTTGGCTAAAAAAAAATGAACTTAATGGAAGATTTGACATACAAGAGTCAAGAGAAATATAAGGGACATGACAAGGACTGATTATAAAGATTCTATAAGGACAGACTATTTTTTACATATATAAAATATAAAATGGATGTCTAAGATTCTTATTAATAATTGGGTAGCTCATAAGAAAGATAGGGGTAAACCTGAGCATGATATAAATTTTAAAAATGAAACCATTTAGGACCAGCTAAAAAAAAGTGATTATTTTATACAAATGAGGTGCGAGAGTAAGAATCTGCAGAGGAATTAGATTGGGGAGGAGGGCTGGTAGTTCTGGTAACCTGCTTTCACTGGGAATAAGTTTAAGAGGGAACAATACATATATATTTAGAAGAGTATAAAAGTCTTCTAAGCATAGAAGAAATAAAATGTAAGGGCATAGGGAGGGAGGAGAGGACAAGGGAGGGATTTTGAGAGGGAAAAGTGAGGGAATAGGTGGTAGAGAAGGATATGTAGATATATAGGAAAGGGAGTATTGGGGAGGGATCCTTAAAGGAGGATAGGCAAGTAATAGAAGGGCAAAGTAGTGGATAGAATTAAAGTACAGGAGGTAGGAGAGATAGGAAACAAGAGATAGGCACATAAAACAAAAAACAAAGATCAGTAATAGAATTTGTTTGGGTAAATATATAGCTCCATATGTATGTATATATGGATATGACTATGTATATATCTATAGCTATAGAGGAACATATCCAAACTCAACTGAAGCCTTGTGGAGGGTGGGGAGAAGAAAGTAAAAAAGTACACAGCAGACAACAAAAGAAAACTTACAAGGAAGCAAAGAAAAGATGGACAGTTTTCAACATAATGTTTAGTATTTATCATATAGACTTTCTCAAAATGAAAATTGATATATATTTTGAATTTTCTTTTATGTTCTGCTATGTTTTTCTCATATTCTATGACGTGCTTTTTTTGTTTTCTAACTTTGCATTTAAGTTCCAATATTTAAGTTGTTTCTTTTCTCTTTTCTGTAGTTGTGTTCTGGTGTTTGAGTCTAAAATATTTTTTAATGTTAAAAAAAAGTTAAATTGAATATGAGAGTTGCAAACAAGAGGCATATGGGGACCATAAGTCTCATGTGGATCAATCAAAGAAATACATAAGCATTAGATGTTTCTGTTTTAGGCCTTTATGTAGAACCAAGGTCATTTTTACCATTTGGGTAACTGATTAACTTAAAATCAAGAGACAACATGTGTGATAGAATGGAAAGAGATCTGACTTCAGATTCATTTTCAAATTAAACAATAGTAAGTTTAAATCATTTTTCCTAAATTTAAAATACGAGTTTTTGTTTGCAATTTTTCTTGTTTTAATAACTATTTCTTAGATTAATAGAAGTGCATTTCAAAACCTGAATCATACTTTTCTCTTCCCTGAGGTAGTTACAGAGTGAAAAGGACACTGAGGATTATAAGATATGAGTCTAGTCCAAGCTAGTTCCACTAACTACTTGTGTAACCTAGACCGGCCTTGCCTCAGTTTCCCCATCTGCAAACATCAATAGTTAACTTTCATCTAGCTATTTAAGGTTTGTAAAGTTCTTTGCATATAGTATCTCATTTGGTGATGGCATTTGGATTTGTTGCTCACTAAGAGTTCTGCCAAGTTTAATTCACCTCAGTTCTTCAGGATGTGTATGACCTCATGAGTGTTGTAAGATAATGACTTATAAAATAAAGAGTACCAACTAGGGAATTGAACAACCTGGCTCGGAATTCTGATGTTCGATGGACCTTAATGACCAAATCATTCATCCTCACTGGGTCCAAGTTTCCTCACGTGTAAAACTGAGGGGGTTGGGGTAGACTAGATGACCTCTAAGGTGCCCCCTGGCTCAAAATTTATGATTCTAATGCTTTGATATAAAGTAATATCACAGAAACAAATAACAGAAGAGCTTTGAAAATGAATTGACAGTGAAAATTAGAAATGGATTCTAGCTAAGAGCTGTTCAAATACCAAAACACCAGACAAAGGGTGAAAAAAATGCTTCCTATCCCAAGGATATTTGGGGTGGATGGTACTTGATGGCCAAATGTTTGCATGCTGACCTGAGAATCCTACGGAGATGACATTCATATGATTGATCTATTTTTTGTTTTGTTTTCCACAGGAATAATTTGGCATAGATTCAGCCAGATGGGTCAAGTATAATGTATGACCATGAATTCCTTTGGAGCTGATGAAAATCCAATTCAGTTTATCTACTATGTGCTAGACACTCCTTGTTACTAGGGTTGGGGGATGGGGGAAGAAAACAATAAAACTGTCTCTAGCCTCAAAAATTCCCATTCTACTGAAGGAAATAGCATGCATGCAGATGTTACATAGAAAATATATCATAATTACAAAATATTATTTGGAGCAAGGGATGTACAAATCACTGGAGGAATCAGGAAAACGCCTTGTGTAAGGAGGAGCATATTAGGTAAGCCTTGAAGGGATTCCAAGAGGTGGAGGTAAAAAGAAAAGACATTTTGGGCATGGGAAACAGTCTGTGCAAAAGTACAGAGATGGGAAATGGAGTGTTACAATTAATGAGAAATAGCATTTAGCACAAGATTAATTGGAATGTGTAATATACAGGAGAGAAGAGTATCATGTAATTGGTCTGGGAAGATGAGCACAGTGCACAAGAGTTGTCATCCAACTTTTTGTGACCTATTTGGGGTTTTCTTGGTGAAGATACTGGAATGGTTTGTCATTTCCTTCTTTGGCTTATTTTACAGATGAGGAAACTGAAGAAAACAGGGTTAAGTGACTTACCCAGGGTCACACAAGTAGTATCTGACTCCAAATTTGAACTCAGGTCTTCCTGACTCCAGGCCTGGTGTTCTATGCACTGCACTTCTAGCAACTACTTGATTAACCTTTTCCCCACCCCTGAAATTAGAACTTAATGCATTTTAAATTTTTTTCCATTTTTTTTAACATTTGGTCACTTATTACATGAGGCATTGTGCCAAGCACTAGGAAGATAAAGAAAAGACAGTCCCTGCTCTCAAGCTGCTCACAAACAGATTAAGAAATGCTTGTTGTATGTTGACTTTTTCGATTCAGACAAAGGAGTTTATATTTTATCCTAAGGTCAGAGTAGCAGAAACTTCTCCCTCCAGAGAAAGAAGCATGTATAGAATGATTTTACATGCATACATACATATATATATACATGATATATATTTTGTATATATATATATATATATATATATACATATATATACATACACACACTTATTTGTGGTTAATGGTAGCCATCTCTTGGGCAGGGTGGGAGGAGAGAAAAAAGGAAAAAACAGAAATTTGCATGATAACTTTATTATATACTTTAAAAGAAGAGCAAGTTGTACATAATATATTTGCAGTTTCAGGTGCAATCATCTTTTACTATTCTCTGTTATATAAATGCTTATTTTATTCCATAAATTAAGAATAAAATTAAAATTAAAAAAAGAAAGGCAACAGAGAGTTGCAGAAGCTTTTTGGATAGGAGAATGACATGTTAAACCCATTCTCTAGGAATATACTTGGGCAATTGTTTGGAGGATGGATTAGAGCAGGGAGAGGCTTGAGGCAAGGAGATCAGCAAGGAAATGAAATCCTTTCCAGTTACATCCAAAGGACATAAGTTACATTTGCTTGAAGGGGTTTTAAAGCCAGCTAAAAGTTATTATTGCCCCTTTGGGTTTGAAGGGATTTTTGTCACCATTTCAGTAATTAAGGCAGTTAACTTCAAAGTGAGCAGTGGTACACAAATATCTCAGCTTGTACAAGAACTTTTCTGAATTGAACTCAATAGACTCTTTAAACAGAGATTCAAGGTGTTTCAGGGAAAAGATGAAAGAATTGAAGCTATAACTTGATAAGGTCTAAAAATATTGTGTTTGTCATGAAAGAAAACATTAAAAGCAGCAATTTCTTCCCAAAACAGTTCTATTTAATGATTGAGTTCTGAGGTACTCACATATCTAGAGCCCTATAAGAGCTGGAAAAAAAAAGACTTGTAAGCTGGATGGTCAAACATTACTTTCCATATTTCTTACTTGAAGAAATTGATTCCCAGAGTGATTCCTCCATAACTGTTCTAATTGTCTTCAGGAACTGTGATGTCCTTGGTATAGGGAGGTACCAATGAGCAAACTCTCTCTGTGGGTGCTGGTCAATGCCTGCTCCACTTCTAAGCCTAGAGCATGGAGGATAAGTCACACAGCAGGTAAGTATCAGAGACAGGCCCTGAACCTTGATCTTCCTGGTTCCAAGGCCAGCTCTCTATTCACTAGACCATCCTCTTTCTATCAGGGCTAACAACTCATGTTTTAGAGCTGGGATTCTGTGCCAGCCTTGACTTGCCTAAAGATACAGTACTGAGGAGAAGAGGGAAGATTTGAACACAAGTCCTCTGACTCCAGGCTCCATGCTCTACACTGATTTGTTTTTTTTTAGTCTTTCTTTAATTCTTATATAATTCATTCCACTGTTTGAGAGAGACAGCATCATGAAGGGGACAAGTGTTGAACTAGGATTGAGGAAAAGCTAGCTCTAAATCCTGGCTCAGGTATTTTGCCAGCTATGTGACCCTGAGCCTTAGACAAATCTCTTAGATTAAATAATATAGTAGAATAAACTTTGACTCTGGAGTTGGAGGACCTGTGTTCAAATCTTCCCTCTTCTACCCACTACCTCTATAGCCCTAGGAAAGTGACTTAACCATCCTAAACCTCATTTTCCTCATCTGGAAAGCAAGAAGCTTGAACCAGATGATCTCTACCATCCCTTTCAATTCTAATTCCATGATTCCTATTACCTAGGGCAAGCTATTTAATTTCTCAGCTGGAGTTTCCTACTCTGTAGGAATCTCCTTTAACTAAGGAGGTTGGGCCAGATGGCCTCCGAGGTCCCTTTTATTTCTAGATCTGTGATCCTATAATCCTATATGTTATAGACAGGTTATATACCACCTCAAGGCAGAGATGCAGAATAAATCACAAGTACTTAAATTACTGTAATGTAATTTCTCAAAAGTCTTAGTGAAATGTTAATCTTAATAGCTTAAAACTGCACTGCAACTTTGGAGACACCTTGAATGACTGTCTGGAAAAAGGAAGAGTCATGATGCACAATAGGCTTCACAAATATATAATAGCAATCTTAATGATGTGAAATATTCTCCAATCTGACTCCTCCATAGGGAGCAGACATTTGCAGTTGTGGCATTTATCCCTTCCCCAGGTGGCAGCAGTCTACAAAGGGTTCAGCCCAATTCTCCTGAAATTAATCAACATGCTTCCGAAGTTGTCTCTAATTAGGATTCAATTAGACGAAGGGTGATTAACACACATACTTCGGGGACCTGGGATTTCATTCTTAGGGGAGTTTCCCTCTATGTGCCCTTGAATAGTTACCTTGAGTTTCTGTGACCAAAAGAAAACATTCATCCCTTTCCGGTAAAAGTCCCCAAGAACTTGGTCCAATTGGGTCTCTGGATGATAGTGTCACAGTCCATCTTGCAGCCCATGCACCTGTGCCCAAAGCCTTTCCATCTTGGTAAAAAGTCTTCCTAGTTTTTTCACTCTTCCTCCTAAGCCTGAGGAAATCCAAGCCACAGTGGCACATCAGAAGAGGACTTTGGGAGGAGAATTAATCTAGAAACAGGATTTCTCTTTGGAAAGTTATTTCACTTAGAGAAAATAGCACTCTGGTATCTATTATAGGAGCATACTACAAACTGTCATCATCATCATCTTCCTCCTCATCTTCATCATTATCACCATTATCATCATCATCATCACTTATCTTTTAGAGACTTCAGTAGATCGAGTGCTGGACCTAACTGGTCACAAATCCTGCCTCAGACACTTACTAATGGTGTGACCATAGGTCACCAGATCACTTAACTATCCGAGCCTTCGTTTCCTCACCTGGAATATGGGGGAGGGGTGGTATCTTAATGACTATTCAATGACCTTACAGTTATAGCTCGAAGATATTTGATATGATGAGTTTCAGGAATATATATTAATTATTATCACTGCCCTTCATTCTCTGATCTTTTGTTCCTCTACTTGGCTCCATCTGCCTGGAAAATAAAAGCTCTTCCTCTGGAAAAAGCAACTTTAATATTGAGGATCAGTGAAAAAGGTCATTTTTCATTTATGAATGTGTAGGATGGTCTGTCCCTTTAGTCCTCTTTGATCCAAAGAAAAATAACTTCATTTTTGTCTATGAGCTCCAAATACTCTTAGGCAATGAACTTTTAACCTCCCTCCTCCATGTGGTGGCTTTTTAAAAAGCTAAGCCATTTTTAGATCGGTATGAACAAGTAAAACATTCTGAGGTACATCCATGAGGCCCAGGAGATCAATAGGCCAGTCTCCACACATGGGGGCAGAGTGGTTCCAAGAACTGATCAAATCACTATGTTGAGTTATATTGGGCACAGCCCTTCTACACAATAAGGGAATTCTGGCAACCAAGACTTTCAAGCTTCTACTATTGGATACTATGGGATAAGAAAGCTGTTGATATCATGGCGCAGTGGAAATAGCACAGAATTTCAGTTTCAAGGACCTGGATTCAAAACTTGGCTCTGGCACTTACGATCTGTGTGAATTTAGACAAGTGATTTGAATCTGCTGGACATCAGTTTTCTCATCTGTAATATGAAGGAGTTTTTATGGCTTCCAAAAATCCCACCCAACTCTCAATCTATGATTTGATGTATGGCCTAGTGCAGGTCATATAACAACTTTAGGATTTAGTTTCCTTATCTATAAAATGAGAGGGTCAGATTACAATGACCTCTAAGGTCCTGTCCAGCTCAAATTCTATGATCCTGTTGTTTGGTCAGAAGATAATCTAAGGATAGTTCAGTTGGAATGTATGGAAGCTCTCTACAGCCTGACCCCTACTTCACTTTCAAATCTTCTTACTTTATACTACCCTGTTTACAACCTGGAGGATCCAGGTACATTGGGCTACTACTCATTGTTCAGCATATGTGACACTCCATATCCCATCTCTGTGGATTTGCCTGGAATACATTCTCTCCTCACCCTTGGAAGCCCTTGGTCACCTGAGTGGAAGATAGTCTAAAGTAGAGAGAGACTACTTACTTGAAGTAAGTAAGAAATCCAACTACAAGTAGGAGAGAAGGATGAGGGCCCAAACTAGGATGGTGGCTGGGTGAGCAAGCAAAAAAAATGGAATTCCTATTGTGCAGACTATAACAGGGAGTTTGATAGACAACCAATAATTTTTAGATCTGCAAGAGAGAAATTGTAATGCCGGTAATAGTGATCAAAAGAGCATTTAGGTGGCACAGTGGATAGAGCACTTGTCCTGGAGTCAGGAAGACCTGAGGTCAAGTCTGGCCTCAGATACTTACAAGCTGTATGACCCTGGGAAAGTCACTTAACCCTGATTGTCTCCAAATAATAAATGATAGTGATCAGAGATAGATAGATTGATAGACAGATGGATGGATATATAGAGATTATAGTCATACCAGTAATAGTGATGAGAGAGCAACATACATACATACATGTTCTATATGTTGTTCATAGTTTGAACAATAAACATTCTTCATTGACTTGGTTTCTCCTGTATTGAAAGTTTGATCAAAACTTTTAAGTGATCAGAAAAGATAGAGACAACTATGTAAGTTAACACAGAAATTATGTAATTAATTATATGTAACAATTACATGATTTTATAGAAAACATGATATAGACAGAAAAATAGAAATAGAATTACTTGGACAAACACAGCAAATAGATAAGGGACCCAGAATTAAAAAAAAATTAGAGGAATAAGTCAAGTTGTCTTTTAGTTGTTGCGAAGTTTTTTTAGGGACCCTGTACTCTCTAGAAAGCAAAGGTTCATCAATTTCTTAACAATATTCTTCCAATAGGGCAGCTAGGTGACTCAGTGGATAGAGCACTAGCCCTGGAGTCAGGAGGACCCGAGTTCAAATATGACCAAAGATACTTACTAGCTATGTGACCCTGAACAGGTCACTTAACTCTGTTTGCCTCAGTTTCTTAACTTTAAAATGAGCAGGAGTAAGATACAGCAAATCTCTCCAGTGTCTTTGTCAAGACAACACCAGATGGGGTCACAAAGAGTCTAACATGACTTAAAGAACTCCACAACAACATTCTCTAATGCTATTGCCTAGCTATGAATTATGGAACACAACAATTTCCTGAACAATCAAAATGGGAATCTTCCAAAGGGCAACAAAAAAGTGCAAGATGGGCATGAGTTGTAAAGAGGTTACAAAATAGAGAATGCTGTCAATTTGCTTATCTTCTGTGTTAGTTTTGCAAGTCAGACACTACTTTGATGGAGAGATAAGTTCTAGTTCTTCCCAAGGAGAGATCTCAAAAAAATCGGTTTTACTTTTCTCCCTTCTCATTTTTCTTTTCCTTGACCCCATTTGTCTCATCTTCCTTTGCTCTTGGCATGGTCCTAATCATTTTGTAACTTTCTCTTTTTGCTTTTAGCTTTTTCTTTCAATGAACAAAAAAAAAAATACTTTTTGTAAATGCAGAAAATGAGAGTCCACTTCCTGCTTTATAGAGAGCAGAGTCTTTCACTCCAATTCTATCAATTTTTAAAAAGTCACCAAATTTCATGATTTTCTCAAAAAGGAAAGCAATGCATTTCTCTTTGCAAATAGATTAAAGCTTGGAAATCCTCATTTTGACAGCTTCAGTGGGCCAGTGTGGGATGCCATAATAAACCATGTGGCCTTTGGTTGAGACAACTTTGGCAAAGTGGAGAGAGTGCAAGTCTTGGAGCCTTTAAGACTTGGGTTTGAATTCTGTCTTCATGATTTATTACCTCTGTCACCATGGGCAAGTAATATAACCTCTCCAAGTCCAAATTTGAGCATCTATAAAACAGGATTAGTTCTAAGTACTTAACAAAGTTATTATGAGGATCAAAATGCATACAACTTCTTTATATCTGTCCAGGGCACCCATATGTAGCACCAATGTGATATTCATAGCGTCTATGGCAGCCATGAATATGCAGGCACAATTCTGAATCACAAAATACAACAGACTCTCCAGACAGAATTAAAACATTTATTCAGACACCAGAAAGCCAGATCCATCATAATCTACACATAATAACAATGCTGAGGATATTATCATCCCCAAGCCTTCCAGCTGACAGGCTTCTCACAAACCAGCTCCATTAAACCAATCACAAGCAGGCTCCCTTAAACAAAATGTCCTTCTCTTACTCACAGCCAGCTGCTTGGTGGTCTGCATCCTTCAGTTCTGACTGCTCTCTCATTACTAACTTCCTCTAAGTTCTGCTCTAGCTTTACCTCTTCCTGTTCTACTTGTCCAGCAAGCTCCCTCCACTACAGGTTCCACATGACTCAGATTTCCCTGTGACCCAGGCAGGTCTTATGGGCCTATTAATAAGTGGGAAAGGTCTTTACATTTAAATTACCATTACACCATACCATTGATAATTTATGCTCTATTTTGAAGGTTATCACCAATCTTCCTATACCTCCCATCTTCTACAACTCTTCCTTCTTGCTAATCTCCTGTAGAGAATCAATGACTAAGTCTTGATGATTTATTATTCCATGACATATTTTACATTAATTACATTAATTCCCTAGCTAGGTGGTACCATAGTGCATAAAGCACTGGTCCTGGAGTCAGGAAGACTAAACTTCCTGAATTCAAATCTGGCCTCAGATTAGCTGTGTGTTACTAGCTGTGTAACTCTAGATAAGTCACTTCATCCTGTTTGCCTCAGTTTCCTTATCTGTCAAATGAGCTGAAGAAGGAAAAGGCAAACCACTCCAGTATTTTTCCAAGAAAAATGCAAATGGGGTATGAAGAATTTAACATGACTGAAACAATGAAACAACAGCAACAACAGTCATCTTTCCAGGCATGGAACCACTCCTTTCTTCTTGTCCTCTTCACTTCTTTTAAGGGTTTTGATCATTGACTCTTAATTGGACTCTTCTGTCCAGACTCTTCCTTCCCCAATTTATTGTCTACTCATTATGTCACATTAAAAAGGGATAATTCCTGGGTAAGAAAGGAACTGAGAGTCCTGTACTACTCTGCTCTGATCAGGTGAATAGTGTTCATATCTGAATACCACCTTTTAGAAAGGATATTGATAAGCAGGATGGTAAGGGGCTTTGAGATCATGGCATATGAGCATCTGTTAAAAGAATTAAGGATATTTAGGTATGGTATGGGGCTTAGGAGACTACATAGCTGTCTTCAAGTTCCTAAAGAGCTGTCAGCTGTGGGGGCAGAGCAAAGATGGTAGTGACAACATGGACTTTCTGGAGTACTCCTGCCAAGCCCAGTCAAATACCTATAAAAATGGCTCTAAACAACTTTTGGAGCTGCAGAACCCACAGAGTGACAGAGTTAAGCAAATCTCCAGTCCAGGGCAGCCTGGAAGATCACAGGGAAGTATTTATTGCACCACCTGGGCAGAGCACAGTTCAGCATGGGCCATGCTGGCACAGACAAGACCTGAGCAGGCCTTGAGGAGACTGAATCTCTCACATCTGTGGCAGTTTTCAGATTTCAAGACACCAAAACGCTGAGGACAAATTGGAAGGTCAGTGGAAAAATCCTGTGGGACCAGTGCAGGAGAGTGGAGTGGTCTAGCCCCAGTCCCAGGGCGGCAGAGTGGGGAGGGGATGAAGGAACCCTCAGCAGCTACAGCAGCAGAAGGGGCAGTGAAAGCAACTCTTTCTGAATCTCTAGGCTCACAGATTGTGGGGGGATCAAACAACTAACAGTGTACTACTACTAACTGCCTACCCCCACTGGAAGCAGGGAACTACCTTGATAAAGAGCTCAAAAGTCAAAGAAATGACTGGGGAAATGAGCAAAAAACAGAAAAAGAATGAGACTATAGACTCTTGCTCTGGTGACCAGGGAGACCAAAGCATGCAAAAAGAAGAAAGCAAAGTAAAAGCTCCTTCCTCAAAAGCCTCCAAGAAAAATAAGAATTGGTCTCAGGCCATGGAAGAGCTCAAAAAAGGATTTTGAAAATCAAGTAAGAGAAATGGAGCAAAAATTGGGAAGAGAAATGAGAGTGATGCAAGAAAATCATGAAAAATAAGTCAACTGCTTGCTAAAGGAGACTCAAAAAAATGCTAAAGAAAATAACACTATAAAAAATAAACTAATCCAAATGGCAAAAGAGATCCAAAAAAAAACGATGAGGAGAAGAATGCCCTAAAAAGCAGAATTGGCTAGACAGAAAAGGAGGTCGAAAAGCTCACTGAAGAAAATAATTCCTTAAAGATTAGAATGGAGCAGATGAAAGCTAACAACTTTATGAAAAATCAAGAAATTATGAAACAAAAACAAAGGAATGAAAAAATAGCAGACAATGAGAAATATCTCATTGGAAAAACAACAGACCTGAAAAATCGATCCAGGAGAGACAATTGAAAAATTATGGGAGTACCTCAAAGCCATGATCAAAAAAAGAGCTAGATATCATCTTCATGAAATTATCAAGGAAAACTTCCCTGATATTCTAGAATCAGAGGGTAAAATAAATATTGAAAGAATCCACTGATCACCTCCTGAAAGAGATCCTAAAAGAAAAACTCCTAGGAATATTGTAGCCAAATCGAGAGTTCCCAGGTCAAGTAGAAAATATTACAAGCATCCAGAAAGAAGCAATTCAAATATTGTGGAAATATAATCAGGATAACACAAGATCTAGCAGCTTCTACATTAAGGGATAGAAAGACTTGGAATATGATATTCCAGAAGTCAAAGGAACTGTGACTAAAATCAAGAATCACCTACCCAGCAAAATTGAGTATGATACTTCAGGGGAAAAAATGGTCATTCAACTAAATAGAGGACTTTCAAGCATTCTTGATGAAAAGACCAGCGCTGAAAAGAAAATTTGACTTTCAAATACAAGAATCAATAGAAACATGAAAAGGTAAACAGGAAAGAGAAATCATAAGGGACTTACTAAAGTTGAACTGTCTACATTCCTAAATGGAAAGATAATATTTGTAACTCTTGAGACTTTTCTCAATATTAGGGTAGTTGTAGGTATTATATACATATAGAAGAGGGCACAGGGTGAGTTGAATACGAAGGGATATCTAAAAAAATAAAATTAAGGAGTGAGAGAGAAATATATTGGGAGGAGAAAAGGAGAAATGGAATGGGGTAAATTATCTTTTATTAAAAAGGCAAGGAAAAGCTTTTTCATTGAAGGGGAAAAGGAGGGAGGAGAGACGGAAAAAGTAAAGTTTACTCTTATCACATTTGGCTTAAGAAGGGAATAATGTATACACTCATTTTGGTATGAAAATCTATCTTATATTTCAGGAAAGTAGGGGAGAAGTAGGGTGAAGAGGGATGATAAAATGGAGGGCAAATGGGAGGAGGGAGTAATTAGAAGTAAACACTTTTGGGGAAGGACAAGGTCTAAAAAGAAAATAGAATAAATAGGGGGCAGGATAGGATGGAGGGAAATATATGTCTTTCACAACATTACTTTTATGGAAGTCTTTTGCATAACTACACATATAAAACCTATATTGAATTGCTTGCCTTCTCAGAAGGGATGGGTGGAGAAGGAGGAGTGTAGAGAAGCTGGAACTCAAAGTTTTAAAAATGAATGTTAAAAATTGTTTTTACATGCAACTAGAAAATAAGAAATACAGGTAATGGAGTATAGAAATCTATCTTGCGCTACAAGAAAAGAGAGAAGATGGGGATAAGGGAAGGGAGGGGTGTGATAGAAGGGAGGGCAGATGGGGAAGGGATAATCAGAATGCATGGTGTCTCAGGGTGGAGTGAGGGGAGAGATGGAGAGAAAATTTGGAACTCAAAATATTGTGGAAATGAATGTTGAAAACTAAAAATAAATAATTTTTTTTAAAAAAGAGCTATCAGGTAGAAGAGAGGTTGGATTTCTTTTGTTTAATCCCAAAGAGCAGAAGTGATAACAAAGAATGGAGGTTACAGAAGAAATTTGAGCCAGGGGAACAACACACAAGAAAATTTAAAAAAGGAAATTTAAAAAAGTATTATTGCTATTAATATTACTACTAAAAGAAAATAATGCTAGAATGCAGTTGTCCTCTGATGAACGCAATGACCAATCATAGTCCTGGAAAAGAGATAGAAAAATTCACTCTCATTCTTTCTCTGGTGAGGTAGGAAGCAGGGTGAGTCGAAGAAAAGGCATAAGATAAAATACTGCAAATGATGATACTAGCTACCATTTTTATATAGCATTCACTCTACTCCAGGCATTGTGCTAAGCACTTTACAAACATGTCACTTCATCCTCATGACAACCCTGGCTGTTAAGTATCATTATCATCTCCATTTTACAGATAAGGAACCTAAGGCAAATAGAAATCAAGACTCTAGCCCACATGGCTACTATGTATGTAAAGCCAGATTTCAACTCAGGTACTCCTGACTCCAATCCAAGCACTTATCCACTGAGCAACCTAGCTGGCCTACATGATGACATATATTTTCACAACCAATCATTTTCTTAGTAACTTTTGCTATTCTTTAAAGGGAGAAATAACTGGGTAGGGGGAACAGAGTAGGGTATATAAGAAAATGTTCATGTGAAAAAGAAAAGACACCCACAAAAAAGTAATAAAAAAAAGAAAGAAAAGGTTTTACATTTTTTTAAAGTGATGCCAACCTATTTAGTTCAATATCCATTCTCAGTCCTTGGGAAATAATCAAAGAGTAGCACTTTAAGCTAGTACCATTTTGAGGTGGTTAGCAAGAAATTCACAGAGAAATAAATAAAAAGTAAGCCATGCAAATCTGATTGAAATATAGTTTATAAATGCAGTGAAAACTAGAAGATAGGAAATCATTCATTTCACCCAGGAGATCTACTCATAAGGTCAGAGTTCTCTACTTAGACTTGGGGGTCTTTCTGTATTGTGACAAGAGTACTTTCTCATTACATTAATTTAACACATTGTTATTTAATCAAAAATGAACTTGTCCCAACCCCCATCATTTTCTCTGTAAAATGTTCAATCTTGTGGTAGTCAATTTGCTTTCAAAGGACTCCAGATCATGCCAACTGGATTACAATATTAAAATTCTTCTGATTCCAGAAAAGGCTTTTATATGGGAATTTTGCAAATATAAGCATGAAAATAGAATTCAGGGTAAATCCTAGGAGGTAACATGGCATCCTCTCAGATTCATTCATTGAGAAATCATTTGGATCGGAGAAACTGATCTTCTATATGGAATGGTTTCTCTCCTAGAAAACACTTCAGACAGGGGTAATGAACTTGAGGTTTTAAGAGAAGACTCTTTTGTGGGTAGCTGAAGAAGGTGAGAAAAAGAGAAAATAGAGGAAGTGAGAATGGATGACTTCTTTATCGGTATTATGATTAGCTAAACTGAAAGGTTGGTGCTGACAAAGGATAAGGGTAGAATAAGGCCAGGTTAGGGTGGACTTCAGAGTGAGGGGTCTGAGAAGATCATGTCCCAGTCCTCCCATCATTTTACAGCTGAAGAAACTAAGACCCTGAGAAAGCAAAATAACTAGTCTAGGGTGAGCTAATTGTGGCAAAATATGGAGTAAAAATGAGCTAACATTTATTGATTGCTTTCAAGTTGGCAAAATGATTTCCACACATTCTCATTTGATCCTGTCAATAGCTCCCTGAGATAGACACCACAAGCTTCATCTTACAGATGAGGAAACTGAGGTTTAGGCAAAGAAAGTGATTTATTCACAGTTACAGAACTAGTAAGTTTCTGAGTTGGAACTCAGGATTCCTGACTCCAGGTACAACATTCTATGCCAATGAGATGGCTAGAACAAAGGCCGTCTGACTCAACTAAAGGCTATCCAAGTATTCTGTCTATTGTGCTAAAAATGATCACTCCTAATACCCTAAGGAGATGACAAATTGGCTTAAATTTTGTGTGTACACACACGTGTGTATGTCTGTATGTATGTGTGTATATATATATATATACACATATATGTATGATGGACATATATGAGGACAACACATCCTCAGCAACCACCTTGCCAGGATTACGCTTTATGTCCCAGTAACTTTTACTCCAATTAAACTGGAAGACTAGTTGAAAAGAAGGGATTAAGATGGGAGGAGAAGACACAAGAAGCAGTCAAGAAAAGGCTTTAGACTCAGAAAACCTGCATTTCATTCTCTCCTATACTGCTTAATATCTGTGACCTTGGACAAGTCATTTGCCCCCTATGAACATATTTTCCTCATTTGTAAACTGAAAAATTAGAATATATGACCCCTACTGCCCCTTTTTAGCTCTATGATCCCATCTAACAAGCGTTTATCATCTATTAAGAGCAAGCCATTGTTCTAGGTACTAGAGATAACAAAGAGAAAACAAATGACAATAACATCTAGCTACCATTTATATAGTTTTTTAAGATTTGCAAAGAGCTTCTCAAATAGTATCTCATTGGATCATCACAACCCTGGAAGGTAGATATAATTATTATTTCTATTTTACATATGAGGAAACTAAAGCAGAGGTTAAGTGACTTGACTGGGGTCATATGGCTAATAAGTATCTGAGGTCACATTTCAACTCAGTTCTTCTTGACCGCAGGCTCAGAGTTCTATCTGTTGCTTTTACATTTTATTCATCCTTTTGATTAATCTTTGAGTTGTTTTTATTATGTTATTAGGAATCTCATGGAATCTCTATGTTCATCTATGCTTTACCTGTTCCTTTTGGCCATCTCTAAGTTAGTATTTTTCTAAGAAACCAGGAATAATATGTAAAATGCTAAGACATACAACAAAGATAATCAAGAGGTCATTGCTTATTATGTCCCAAATTTTCAACCTGAATAACTCCACCAAAAAGAATCTGCAGCATCTGGACATTCCTATTCTCACTCATGTACTAACTACTTCTATTGAAAATTCTTTTCAAAGAGCTATTTGTGTGGAATCAGGTTAGACAAAGTCAGACGATCCATTATATTCCCCCAAGGTGACTTTTCAACAGGTAATCAGCCATGGCTACCAGGCAACAGCAAATCAGTACTCTAAACCAGGAACCTGAAAGTGTACAAGCCTAGAGAGAAAAAAAAAAATTATTCAAACTTATTTAACAAGCATTTATTAGGCACCTCCTGCATCCCGGACATTGTGCTGGGTATAGAGGCAAAGACCAAAACCAGACAATCTCTTCCCTAAAGGAATGTGTCATCTAACTGGAGGAGGGTGGAATAAAGATTGTATTAGGATGTTGTAAGAGAATATAAAGACCCAAACTGGCAACATCCTGGAGGCAATTGACTTGCATCCATGCCTTAAGTGAGACTATCTGAACTAGTTAGGAAAAATTTACTACCCTAACCATCCACTAATTCAAAGTAGCTATGTTGTTAGAGACAGCAAATACATTTCACATCATTTTCCATTTTTTCCTAATCCTCCTTTTTTCCCCAATTTTGCTGTTTAATTCCAACCTAGGTTGAAAGTGATAATTCTAAACTCCAATGTCTAATGCAGAATTGAAGGGTGAGGGGTGGGGAGAAAGTTGCTATTCAGCTTTTGGGCACACTCTCTTCCATGATCATCTCTGCATTTGCCAAAGAGATAGGTCAATATTCCAGACACCTTATCTCAGTGAAGAATGCCAACTTAAATGTAGCAAAATAGGAAGCAGGTAAGTACAATGGTATTTTTCATGATAGCTACCACAAAACAAATGGGGAAAAAATGTTCAGATGAAGTTCATCCTCAATCAAATTTAGCAGACTCTACTTTTTAAACCTTTATGTCACACTATAAAAGATAGCTAAAGTTGCTTTCTCTCATGATTCTTTATCATGGCTATATGAGAATCTCTGGCTAGATTCACTCCCCAAAATCTCTTTTCCTGATTTCATAGTTCCCTCATTTTCTTATGACAAAAAATTTTAATCAGTTGCTCTCAAAAGTTATATATACAAAGATTATCACACAAACTATATAATTCCCTATATGTGTAATAGGAGAGAAATTGTAAATGCATTTACATATCATCATATGAAATGAATTTCATAAATATTTTCTAAATCTTATAGAATAGGGATATATGTGTGTGTGTTAATAAAATGCATGTATCTGTGTGCATGTGAGCTAGAAAGGAGCCTAGAGATCAACTGATCCCAAAATTTTATAACCTCAGATTTAGAGGGATATGAGACAATGAAATCCAAACCACCCTTGAAACAGAAACCTTTCTTCACCTTACTGGCAAGAGGTCATAGAGCCTTTGCTTGATTACCTCTAGCAAGAAGGGATTCACTACCTTCCTGAGAGATCCCGCTCACTTTTGAGAAGCTCTAGGTTATAGACAGATTTTCATCTCCCTTTACATTAAGCCTAAATCAATCTTTCTGCAACTTCTATTCATTGTTTCTTGTTAAGCTGTCTGGAGCCAACCAGAAAAACCCAGTCTTTCCTTTAGACAGTACCTCAGATACTTTATACTTGAAGTCAGGTATCATGTTCAGATCCCCTCCACAATAAATGTCCATTTTGTATAATTACAATAAGATACAAGTGAAGGCTCAACCTAAATATTAAAGGTCATATCAAGATAAGCAGATAAATAGACATAGGTGTATATAGCACATAGTAGATGCTTAATAAATACTTCTTAGATGATTGATTAGTAATCAGGTATCATATGAATTTAGTAATCAAAAAGGACTTAGTGAGAAAAGAATCAATGAAAACTGTATCATTAATAAAAATAGCATTTATATAGCAAAATAAAGTTTGCAAATTTTGTTTCTTTTTGTCATTATTTTTGCAAAAAACAGTAAAAGCCTACACTTTCAGATCATTCAAAAGATACACTGTTATGTTTTATTAAAATACATATTTTAGGACTTTCCAAGTTCCCCCAATCCTCAAGAAGATTAATATTTCTGTCACTGATTTCCTGAGGAAGCACACAGGCTCATCTTGAGTGATATATTTCAAGGTTTGACGTCTGAGGAGGGAAGTCCCTTTTCTCACCACAAATGAATCTCACATCTCAGTCCATTTCACCTCAATAGCTCTGAATGGGTTTTCTCTTAATGCATCTATGAACATCCTCTGCAACATCTTGGTCACTTAATGTGGCCACACCACCACTGAATTGGATTGTGTAAAAATACTCCCTGCCAGTCCAGACCTCCTCTAATGACTTTGTTATTCTAATAAAGTGATTAGCACTCCTTTTCCCTGCTGTGGATTGCTGCTAAATGATGTGCAAATACCCATCCTGCTGGGATTATCCTGCTGTCAAAATATGAATGACCCACCAAGAAGTACAGCTGTTGTCATTCGACTTTCTTTGCCCTTGTTATTTTTTTAGCGATACTTTAAGAAGCCATCATTCTCTTCTCTCTCTCTCTCTCTCTCTCTCTCTCTCTCTCTCTCTCTCTCTCTCTCTCTCTCTCTCTCTCTCTCTCTCTCTCTCTCTCTCTCTCTCTCTCTCTGAAGATGATTGATAACTGATCCAGGCAGAGATTCCCCCCAAGTAGGTTCTTTTTTAAAGCCCCTTTCCTCTCTCTTTTGGGAATTTTCCCTTGAAACTCTGCCATTCCTTTCTTAGACTTCCATGGGAGAGGAGTGAGGGAAGGAAGGAGCGAGGGTTCTCTCCCCTGCCCCACCAGGAATGCCAATAGCAGCTGAGAGTACCCAGATTATAGGACCATGGCAAGGAGGACATGTGCTTCTCTGGCCAAGCCTTCAACTGGACACAAGACACTGACTGCTGCTTCTTCACTGTGCTTCTTTTCTTGAGGATCTATCGCTGAACACAGATCCTGAGAAATAAATGTTTCCAGTTTGTGCAGTTTCCACTTGAGATTCAGAACTCCGGAGTTTCTAAGGGATGGTCAATCAATGGGAGGTGCTTTCTGAGACTATCCACTTCATGGAGACCATTCCTAGAAGGAAACTGCTGACGAAAGAAGAGAGAAAAACCAGATGGTTTCCTCTGCATGGCCAGATGATTCAATCTTTGTAAATTGATCTGATTACTATAGATATAAGATCAATGTGAAATATCTGTGAAGTCCTGTGGAGAGAGAGCACAATAAATGTTTTTTTTTTTATTTTGCTTGTTGAGGGTTTTTTAAGTATTTATTAATATACACTTAGGATTGTTTTTGTTTTGTGCTTTGTTTTGGTTTTGGTTTTTTTGGTTTGGTTTTGTTTTGGTGTTTTTGGTGTGTGTTTTAACCATTTATTTTGTTGTGGAAGAAATAAATAGCTTAGTTATACTTGATATCTATTTTGTATATTGAGAAAATTTCTTTAAGGAACCATGCTAAAAATCTCTTTTAGGGGAAGCCTATCTAAGACATATTTAACTTTGGACTCCAGAGTGGGGACAAGTCAAAAAGTGTGTGGGGGGGGACAATTCTGATCTCACCCTCATACACACACCTTAGCAGTCAAACTCCCCTAGAACTAAACCTAGTACACCTTGTGGAAGGGTACCCCCCTTACACTGAGCAAGTATCTTTCTTCTTGCTTGCTTGCATCTTGGTGCAGTAGATATAGAGCTGGCCCTGGAGTCAGAAAGACTTGAGTTGGAATCCAGCCTCAGATGCTTACTAGCTGTGGGATTCTGGGCAAGTCACTTAAATTTGTTTCCCTCAGTTTTCTCATATGTAAAATGGGGATGACCATAGCATCTAACTCCCAAATGTTGCAAGGATCAATGAGATAATAATAATTTTAAAGCTCTAAGCACAACATCTGACATGTAAAAAGCAACTATATCAATGTTATAAATATGTGTATAGCATTACTATATAATGTGATGTAACATGCTAAAATAAAAACAATGTAGTATAGTATGATATACATGGCATATATACATACGCATATATGTGTAAAAGAGGTCTGAGGTTTACAGTTAAGAGGATTAACCATGTCATCACAGCTTTGAGAACTCCTTGAACTATCCCAATCTTTGAGCCAATAGAAGAAATCAAGTCACACCCCAGAATTTGAAAGAAATCCAGGCAATGAAGGAGCAGACGGAGAGGAAGGAGGTAAGAGGTAACATCCCCAGTGATCCAAACCAGGAAGCTCTGGATCTTGGGGGCAATAGAAAAAATCAAAATGAGAAATTAAAAAGCCAGTGGAATTGCAGCAAAGGGAGAGATTAAGGTAGGTCACTGGGCCTCTGCAGGTGTTTTGCATTAGAAGCCCAGGGCTGAAGTTACCAGCTGTACTCACCTCTTAAAGACTTTGTACCAAAAATCTCCACTTTCCAAAACAGACACCATAATGTATTTACTATTTTTTTCTCCTAAATACAACATATATCCCAATCTTTGCTCAAAGAAATAGCCCTCAGTGGTTATCTGAAGAGACACAAAAATATATATTAAGTCAGATAACCAAACTCTTATCTAAATATAAGACATTTTCCTGAATGGTGGCTCAGACTTGTGACTTACTAAAACTTGTCATCTGACATCAACTCCATAGAACAACAGAGGAGAGGATGCCAGGCACATTAGGTCTGTGATACTGTCTTTGTTTCATTGTTTGGTCATGTCTGCCCATGGACTATAGCATGCCAGGTCCTTTGAGCCTCCACTATCTCTTGTAGCCTAACTTCATGTCCATTGTTTCCAAGATACTATCTATCCATCTCATCCTCTGCCATCCCCTTTTCTCTTTTTGACTTCAATCTTTCTTGACATCTTTCTTGACATTCTTTTCCAATGAATCCCATCTTTTCATTTTGGGGGCAAATTATTTAATATTACACGTAGACTAAAAATCAAGTGATTTCTTATAATAGGGCAAGAAAAGAGTACACGCTAAACCAGTTCCCTAGGGAGGAGATAGGGAAGGCCTGGGAAGGATTTAGTTTCACTCTTTGTAACAAGGAGGAAGAAACAAAATAGGCTACATTCACCATAAACATGTAATAACATTACTTAAGAGAAGCAAACATACACATATTAAGAGAGGGTACAATGGAAAGGATACTAACTTTGAAATCAAAGGACCACAGTTCAAACTCTGACTTTGCTATATACTTCCCATGTGACCTTGGTTTTCTTGTCTATATGGGGTGGGAAGGAGGAGTCCAGATTAAATGACCTTTAAATTTATTTTGCGTGAAAAAGCCTCTAATCTCAAAGCCTCTTATATATTCTCTCAAATCTTCAGCTATCCTAATTAATACTTGTTCTTGTTCCATTTCAAAAGAGTAATGAAATTTTGTAAGGCAGCTGAGTTCTCCAAAGCAAAACCTTACTCCCATTTCCTGCCTGTGTGATGTTAGAAAAGTCACTTAATCTGAGGGGCCTCTTAAATCTCTTAAGTCTCAGTTACCTCTTCAGTAACATGAGGGAGTTGTACTTAGTGATCTTTAAAATCCCTTCCGGTTCTATCATCATTCATTTAGCTTTGCGATTTACATTGGGTTAATTAATTAATGCACAATGACTCCCATGCCCCCAAGGAATACCTCGATAGTGAAACTCCATAAGATATGATATGAATTTGATAGGATTTCCTCCCTAAACGCAGGAGGTAGTGAACACTAGTGAAGAAGTTTTCAAACAAATTGGTTAATGGACCTGGAAGACATGAAAAATCGGAATTTGAAATCTCATTCCACACTCTGGCAGAAGGTGTCTTTCAGGATTTATGTGTCTTTGCACAGCTCAGGAGTCTCACATGACTAGAAGAATTCCACCCTGCACTCCCTCCCCTTCCCTCACACACAACTCTAAGTTAAATGACAGGTGCATGGAAGACTTTACCCAACCTAAAGAACTAAGAGAAAGGCATTACAATAATTCATTGGTTTAATAGTCTCTTTTTTTAAATGGAATACAATCAAAGGTTCAAAATATACTATTGCTCATAATTATGGTAGTCATAATACTACCTTACATGACATTGTGCGTGTGTGTGTGAGAACATCTATATCATCTCATTAATCCTCCCAATGTCCTTTTGAACTAACTCTGGGACAGACATTATTATCGAACACACAATGGTCCCTTTGTCTATTGTCCCTCCTAAGTCATTTTAGTGAAGGTTGAGTAACAAAGCATAATGTCACTTATATAAGCACCCAAAGACAACTCTAATGACTTTCCTGAGGCATAGAAAATCCTAGTTAAAATCAGAATAAAAGAAGCATACACCTGTTATGTCATGTGAAGCCCCAATTCTGTGTAACCTCTTCTGTTTCGGCTCCCAAGCTGTTGGCAAAAGTCCCCAAATCATGTTATCTATCCTCAACTGGGCCTTCAGAGCTCCATGGAAATCCCTTCTATTTATCTAAGAAATCATAGCTGTATAGAGAAGGAGGGATCAAAGGTGGCATCTAGTCTAACTGCTTCATTTTGCCCATCATCAAACTGAGACCCACACGAATAAGGAAAGAAGGGCAGACCTAGGAATCTATCATAGGTCTTCTGACTCCCGATCCATTTTTCCCCACATTGTGTTCCTAATTTTACCAAATTTCCTACCATGGTTGTTTAAGATTACCTCTTCTATCCTAATGGCCCCAACTCAACTTTGTCTCTCCTAGCTAATCAGAGGACCACAAGTAGAGGGTGACCATAGAACAAGAAGTAGTACAGACATTTTTGTCACAGGACCACTTTGTAGTTTTCAAAATTAGTGAGGCCCTTCCTAAGAGCTATTGTTTATGTAGATTATATCTATTTACAGTCACCTTGTAGGAAATTAAAAGGTATTAACATTATTACTATGAAAATAGTTTTAAACTCATAGACCCACCCTTGAGGTCCTATACTTTGAGAACTATGGTATAATGCAAAGACCAATGGATTTTGAGTTTGAGGAGCTGGATACAAACCTTAGCTCTGCAACCTTCTGTGTGAGCCATTGAACTCTCTGATTGTCAGTTTTGTCATTTAGAAAATGTTGCTGCCTAGTCATTGCCAACTCTTCATGACTTCATTTGGGGTTTTCTTGACAAAAATACTGGAGTGATTTGCCACTTCCTTCTTATAGATGATGAAACTGAGGCAAAGAGAGGGTTAAGTGATTTGCCCAGGATTACGCAGGTAGAAGTGTCTGAGGCCAGATTTAAACTCAAAAAGATGAGTCCTCCTGACTCCAGACTTTGTACTCTTTTCACTGAACCACCTAACTTCCCTGTTATAAAACGAGGTGATTGGATTAAACTTAAGGTCCTTTCTAGCTCTTAATTTTTGAATCTAGATATACTTCTTTAACTCTTCTCATAACCTGCCAATATCCAGCCCCATCCTCTACTCCTTTCCTTTAGTCTTTAGTGTTTCTCCCCTGCCAAAGTTAAACTTTTGTGTTTCCTTCCACCTTCCTTGATCCATCAACTATCCCCTGTCTCTTATTTGTCTTTATTCAAATCCTCTTGCTGAGATTCTCCCTTCACATAACAAACACTTGAGTCTCCAGTATCATTCTCACAGCAATCTTCTTTCCATTCCCCTAATCGAAGATTCTGTCTCTCTCTTCCTTTTGCTACCAAGATACTTAAAAGAATAATCCAACTATTTCCCTATGAAGGATGAACCGTTAAAAGAGCACCGATTTGAGACACGGGCAACTTCAAATCCTGCCTAAGTGACTTCTTAACCTATGTGATCTTGGGCAAGTCTCTCCTCTCTGAGCTTTAATTTCTTTACCTGCAAAATGAGGATTGGGACTAGGTGACTAGAGAGAACCCTTCATCTCTAAATGTATGATCCTTCATAATCATGACACCATGGCATAAAATGTAGATCAAATATGGAAAAAAAGGTGTCAATGTGATCTTTCCTTCCTAAATTCCTTATCAGTTTTTCCTGGACCTCTTCTTCATATTTATGTCACATTCTTTGGTATTATAATTATTCATATATGTCTCTCCCTTCTTTCAATTATAAACTCCTTGAATGCCCTTGAGAACAAGAGTTGAGTACATTTCCCGAGAACCTAGTGCATAGTAAACATTTAATGAACATTTGCTGAATGAATGAATAAAACCATCCCCTAAGAGGATACGACTGCCCAGAAATTACTTTCATTATACATACATGCATGCACACACATATATACTGAGAAAGAGAGGGAGAGAGGGAGAGAGAGAGAGAGAGAGAG
This sequence comes from Bettongia penicillata ogilbyi, assembly GCA_023548195.1. NCBI lineage: Eukaryota > Metazoa > Chordata > Mammalia > Diprotodontia > Potoroidae > Bettongia > Bettongia penicillata. The sequence goes on from JAJHZJ010000496.1 coordinate 5,862,636, forward strand.
AGAGAGAGAGAGAGAGAGAGAGAGAGAGAGAAGGAAATTTGCCTTTAAGCCCACAAACCCACAAAGATGCCCTTTATTTACCCACACATATGACATCAAGGCTTTATATAGATTGTTTAGAAAAGCAATGTGAGTTGGTCAATAGAGAGTACAGAAGCATCTCATATCAACCCCTTCTACTTATACAAATTGGTTGTGTGCCTCTGGGCAGGAATTAACCTCAACTTTCCAGGCAACTCTGTAAACTGTAGAGAAGGTGCTCCTTTACTTTGAGAGAAAGGTTTTAAGTGAATTCTTTATCTCAGGGGAATCACAAATCTCTCCCTATGCCTCCTCTTTTTAAGAAGGCAAGGAAGGAAGAACACTATACACTGTGAAAAAGTTCCATGTAAAATGGCAAATACTTGTTGATGATCATGCTTTTAAGTGATTAAAGACACATTTTGAAAACAACTGCCTGTCGCCTCTACTTATATCTGTATGGAATCTGTAGGATCCCAGATTGGGAGCCAAAAGAGTCTTCCTTTTATAGATCAAAGTAGGGCTACAACTCTGATGAATATCTGGTCACTGGATTCAGATGGCTCTGGAGGAGAAGTGAGGCTAGTGACCTGAACAGCCCATTAAAACAAAGTCAAGTGCAACATGTCATCATTTCTCTGATAGCATAGTCTTCTTTGGCAACGAAGGATGAACACACACACGCCTTTTATAGACAGGGAATATGGGGCCATTTCCAATGTCATATAAATAGTCACAATCAGAGGGGGGATTTGAACCTAGGACCTTTGACACTGGAGACAGTCTTCTTTCCATTCTACCATGTTCCTGAGATCTCCAACCACAGGCCAGTGTGGGGCACATTCTGACAAAGCCAGTGATGAAACACCCTTTGAAGCTAGATGACCTAGATTCAGAACATAGCTGCAGGGGGAAGAATTTTCTTCTCAGTGATTCTGAAAGACAGTTTCTCATGGCATGGAGGAATCATGATCTCCAAGCATCAATGAAAGGAGAAGCCACACCACAAAATCACAGTTTTGAAGAATAACAATTTGACTCTAGGTTCCAGGGATAATATTGGAAAATTCAACCCTGTGGTGCTGGTATTCTGTGTTTTTGTAAAAAGCAATTTTGAAAAGTGTCCTTTGCTGACATTCAATAATTCAGTCAAAAAAACATTGATTACACATGTGCCATGTGCCAGGCACTATGGTAAGAAATGGGGACACTAGAAAAAGCAAAAACACAATCTCTGTCTTCAAGGAGTTTATCTTCTTTTGGGAAGGCAACAGCCAGATAGATAAAGTGACAGACAATACAAGGTAAATCTCAGAGGGAAGGCACTCCCTAACCAATATGGTGTCCTGGGGACTTGCCTACTTTGCCTACCAGATTTTGTGGTCCATGCTTCATAGGCTGATGTTATTTTGTAGCTATTTTTGAGACTCTTTAGTCATTTCCCCCCATTTCCTCCAATTCCACTGCTACCTATCCCTTAGCTTAAGAATTTTCTACATGTAGAGGGGGACCCTGCTTCCACAATCACAAATCCTGGAACTTGATGCCTCCTTTTTTGTTTGTTTTTCTCTGAGTATTTACAATGTCTATTATTTCTCCAGGGAGGTAACATTTCTCTTGCTGGCTATGGCTTTCCTCAGGCTCCAGTGGCAACAGATTTAGTGAGAAGGAGGTAACATGCCACATATCACAGGAGCTCGACTGGAAAAGCGTCAACTTTACTCCCTGCCAATAAATGACAGCCTAATAGATTATATCCTCCAGGTTGAACATTCTCTAATTTCAAGATTTAAGGTAAGATTCAAGTGAAAGTTGTTGGGAACAAACCAGTGGAGTTAGAGCTAGAAAACCATCTGGCTTTGCATGATGGAATAGAAAGAATACTGGCTCTGGTGTCCTAAGCCTCTGAGATACACTACTTCTATGATTGTGATAAAACCCTTTACATCCTGAAGTCTCAGTTTTCTCACCTATAAAACTAAGGGAATGGATGATTAAGTCCCTTCCAGCTCCAAACCTATGATCTTATATCCAAATGTCTTCGCAAGTCCTTCTCACCTTTATATCTATGATCTAAATCACCTTACATATGCTATCTGGAGCAAGTTACTTTTACACTGTGAAACTTTGTGTTCCTCATCTGGGGGTATGAATACCTGCACTGTCTAACTCAACAGGTATTTCTGTGAAGATCAAGTAATATGGGAGAAATGATTATTGATAACCAATGATTTGGGGATATCTAGAGTACCACCACCACCCCCCGCCCCTTCTTCTAAAGTCCTCATTTCAAAACCCAGTCTCTGAAATTTGAATTAACTTTGTCCTCAGTTATGGTCAAACCTCACCCAACCTTACAAAGAATTTAATCTAAAGGTAGAGAAGCCCATTGTACTCTTCTCAAGTTAGGGTGGGGACAAAATTATTGAATTGGATGGTCAAAGTCTGGACAATTTAAAAGTGACATAACCAGAGTTCATCTGATTAGGTTCAGCCCCTCATTGTAATATTCTTTCCCTCTCATTACTTGTTAATCAATCACAGTTGATTGCCATTCTCTGGAACATCCACCTTTCCAAGAGCAAATAAGTCTTGAAAACACATTCAAGAATGCCACTAAGCTCTTATTGAAATGACAGCACTATTAGTAAAATGATTAATTACCCAAAAATTATGTCTCTAGAACCTTTTAATGATAGATAAAATGTTTGAAAACATTCTGTAAGCTTCAAAATTCTTTATCAATATTCATTATTGCTAACTTTATAGTAGCAGGCTTAGATGGTAGAAAGAATGCTCTGCTTCAAATTGGGTTGAAATTCTTCCCCAAAACTCACTAGCTCTGTGACCATAAATAAGTCACATAATCTCTTGAACCTCGGACAATTCCCTAGGACTTATCTACTAGCCGAGATGCTGGTTGTGATATGCTTAGGTAGAGGGTATTCCCACCTTTTCTCAGTTAGGGAAATTCTCCCATGCTAACATAATCATAGATCCCTCTTATTTTTCTTACTCTGTCAACTGGGAAGGTTCTCAACTCTGCCTCTCAAGGTGCGGTTATGACGAGGGCTGCAAGAGTACTTAGCAGTCCAAATAATTATTATATAAATCATGAGCAAGGGCAACAAGGGAGGGAAAAGCTCCTACTTGCTCATATTGAAGCAATAAGAATGCATTGATTTTGCAACTACAGTCTCTGTTAATCCATTTTGAGTGACTCATGGAAGGCAACCCGTTAGTCTGCTGCGAAGAAACGAGGATAATAACAACGTCGAATAATAAGACTCTAAGCTTTTTGAGGCCCTTTACTATGTACCATCTCACCTTAAACTCACCATCCCTCTGGGCATTAGCTACGACTGGCTTTGTTTTTATTTCGAATGTAAGGAAACAAACAGAAAAGTTACAGTTTGTCAAAGTCAGTCAGCCAGTCAATAAACTTAAGCACTTCCTACATACCAGAAGTAACTGGGATCTCTACACACTGGAGCCTTGGTCTCCTGCTTTTTTTCTAAAACATAGAAATAGTCTCACTTCTCTCAGGCATCATAATGCAGGAAAGTCAACCCTTCCCTCTTCCCCTAAACTCTAGAGTGGAAGACTGTTGAACTTCCCACTGATATGGAATAAATGGAAGTGTATTCATTTGCCTGTATCTCCACACCCCAAATAATTCCTTCTGTAGCACTATAACATTTCAGTAGTCCCTTTCCTTAGAGTACTCACAGACTCTGCCCAGGTGATAGGGGCAAAGATTTAATGGGAGAGGGGTGAAAGGTGAACCCAAAGCAGGAAATGACCAAGTCCCTTTGCAGCAAATATCAGTGACCTTGCCTTACTTGGGTTGCTTTGATATTAGGATGTTGACTGTCACTTTGTTTTCTTTTCTTTTATGATTTTGATTGATGAAAAATGTTTATTTGTTCCTCTAAAAGATCTAAATCTTCCTGTATTCTGCCACCAGGTGGAGGTTCAAGTCAGGACAGAATATTTTAATCTTTGGGTGTATTTTATTGAATTTTTAATAAAAATAATCTTCTTTCTTTCTTTCTCTTTTCCTTTTCCTTTCTTTCTCCTTTTTCTCTCTTCCTTTCTTCTTTCTTTCCTTTCTCCTTCCCTCATTCCCTACTTACTTCCTCCCTCTCTTCCTTATTCCCTCTCCTTCTTTTCTTCATTCCTTATTCCCTTCTTCCTCAATTTTTCTTTCTTTTTTATTTTCCTTCCTTATTCCTTTCTCCTTTCTTTTTCTTTTTCTTCCTTTATTTCCCTCTCAATGTCTCTCTCTTCTCTTTCTCTCTCCACACACAAAAATATGTGTATACACATATATGCATATATGTTTTATACACACTCACATCCAAATGTACACATGCAAGCAGAATAGGTAAAAGAAAAGAAAGAAGCATGATATGGCAGAGTCGCCACATAGCTACCCTCAGTATCCATATGACTTTGGCTTGACCCCCACCTTCCCTATATCAGCTGGACAATCTTGAGAAAGTCGGCTTTCTTCTCAAGATCTCAGGGAACTCTTGAAATATAGAAGTTTCATACCATTGGTAGGGAAACCGCTTCACTAAGAGTTCCTTTACCAAAAAAAACACAGGTCCAGGGGAAATCTATAACCTATGACCCTGATATTAAATGTGTAAGTGTATTCACTGGTTCAGAATAGCAATTTGACTAGTATGTGAAATTCTCAATGTCTAAACCCCTTCACCAATGCAGATCAACAACTACCCTGTCACTGACAGTGTTAAGGAATTTTCTGGAAGCTCTAAAGTTACTCTGTGTTATAAGCAGGACTTCAACTCTGGTCTTCCCCTCCCCAAGGGCAGCCCTTTATTTATTATGCCATGCTCTATCTGCATTTACAAGTTATCTATATGTCACTTTTCTTCTATTGGTACAGAGAACTGAATTGAAAGGAACTAGGAAGGGGCTGAAGAGATCATCTGTCCCAACTTTATAAAACTGAGTCATAAAACAATCTTGGAAAAGATCCCAAATCAAGTCAACAAAAGATCTGCAAGCATAATTAAGGTCTCCCAAGCTCCAGCTCCAATGGTATGCCATTTATTCAACATTAACCAGTTCAATAGATCATGTTTAAAGAATATGTCTATGGTACAGTTTAGTGCTAGTGTTATACATGCTTCACCTCTACTGTTTGTCCTAAATGTGCTTAAAGTCAAAAGGTAGTTGTGGCAGTCTTCAGCCACTCTGATTTGTTTGCCATCCAAGTACTCCTCTGCTATTTCTCTATTTGTGTTTGCCTAAGATTTCTCTCAAACTTAGAGGTGGTTGACTCACCTTGCCTAAGCTGTTCAGATTCCTCTTAGAATTCTAAAACCCAGTTCAGATGCCACCATCAACAGGAGACTTTTCTTACCTAATTAACCTACTTGAAACTGCTAAGTACTCCCTTCCTCTCAAAATTCTTTTGTATATTCTTTATGTTTAGCTAGCATTTATTTGGCACTTTAAGGTGTACAAAGTGTGTTACATATAATATCACAGTTGGTCCTCATAACTGAGATTGGTATTATTATCATTATTATTACTTCCATTTAACAGATGAAAAAATTGAGGCTAAGGGACTTGCATTGGGTCACACAGCTAGCTAAATATATGTTGTAATTCTCTTTCCTCCCGGCTATTTAACCTAAGGAAGATGTAAGTTCTGTGCAGACAAGGATTCTTTTGTTTGTTTTTAGAAGTGCTTTGTACTTAGTAGCTAGAGGTGGTGGGGAAGGTTAGGGAGAGAATTCAACCCAGGAAGGTGGATTCAAGAGTCTATTTACAATACAACATGCTAAAGACAAAGATGGTGTAGTCAAAATTCAATTTAATCCAAGGTTCACTTACTAAATTCCTATCATAATTGGTTACTTCCCTTTGTGTTCAATAGGGCAAGTCCCTTCCTCTCTGGGCTTCAATTTATCTGCAAAATAATAGGGTTGGACTAAGGGACTTGAGAGTTCCCTTCTAGCTCTAACTGGACGATCCTTCAGACTTGTGTTTTACTGCTCAGTCATTTTTCAACCATGTCTTTGTGACTCCATTTGGGGTTTTCTTGGCAAAGATAGTGGAGTGGTTTGCCATATTTCCCCCTATAAATAAGAAACTGAGGCAAATAAGGTTAAGTGACTGACCCAGAGTCATACAGCTAAAAAGTGTCTGAGGCCAGATAGATGAGTCTTCCTGAGGTCCAGGCCCAGCGCTCTATCCCCCATACCAACTAGCTGCCCTTTCATAATTATAACACTGTGGCATGAAATGTAGATCAAATGTTGTCGCTGTTCAGTCACTTCAGTCGTATTTGACTTTCCTTCATCCCATATGAGGTTTTCTTGGCACAGATGCTGGAAGAGAACTCAGAGGTCTAGAGGTACAATCTCCCATGATCAGTTACTTATCTTTATGTTCAATAAGGCATGTTTAGTTAATGGAAACCCCACATGATCGCAGAACTCAAAGCCTGAAATTTTATCCGTGGTTCAATTGCAGCACCAATTATTTGGATTGAACATTTCACTCATGTTTGATTTCACCATAATGGAATCAGGAATATGTTGTCAGGCTACCATACACTTCCCCTCAACAGCCGTTTTTATCTGTTAAACTGTTTTTAGTTGTAGGGTGGCATAATCTGACAGTAAGTGTCTCCAAGTACTAGAGGAACCAAATTATCCTCTTGAGGCTGTGCGTGCCCTGACTGCTGATGGTGGCAGGCTTATTCTGTAGACCTTCCTTCCTCCTTCCCTCCCTCAACCACCCTGCTCAAGCCTGGACTGAGCAATGAATACAGTGAGATGTTTAATGAAAACCGTATTCACAGTTCTGAGCCAAATATGATCCCAACTATTGTTTCATCCTTAAGAAGTAATTACCCCTGTCACTTGAAAGACGTAATTGTAGGTGCAAGGACCTTTGTGACCAAGATACTCCAATAAACTATTAAACATTCATTTCTAACCACTTAAAGTATTAATACTAATGGTGAGATGTGTGGAAAATACAAATACTGTCATTGGGAGAAGTAAGTGTTTGATGACTTTGTAAGACTGTTAATTTGGGTGAGAGTTTCATCATGTTTTTCACATGCATTTCTTTGTGAGATGTATACACGATTCACCTTTTTATATATTTTCTTGAGCTAGCTAGCATGTACCTCAAATTCACATATTTGGATCTAAAGCAAATGAAGTTAGTTTTTGACTTTTACTAATTATGTATTTGCCAGGACACTTACCATTTTTTTTTTTGTTTTTTAAATCCACCATCATTTAAGTATATATCGAAATCACTTTGCTGGCACATTATTGACTTGATTCTGTGAACCTTGTTCATTTACACAATAAGCAGCATAGAAAGGGAGCTCTGAAAAATTAGTACACATATGTAAGAGTGCAGATAAATCTGCAAAAATCCCCTGAGAATGTTCTGAATAACATAGTCATCAAAATTCCTTGTCCAATGCCTGAAAACTTCCTGTGAGACCTTAAAATGAATTTGTGCTATCCTTTCTCAGTTCAGTCAAATTCCTGTAATGGATCATTAGTGGGGGAAGAGTTTGGAGGCATTGAGGGCATAAAGGAGAGAAGGACGCAAAGAAAATCAGTGCAACTAGCATAAAAAGAAGTTTTCAAATGGGTTAAACAAAATCTTTGTATCAAAAACCTGAGACAAGTCTGAGATCAAAAGCAAACAGCATAATATAGACCTGCATAGAACATGGTCTAAGTGTGCCAGCAAATCTAATCTATATTTTATACACTCCTATGTAGGGGAATTAACACAAATGAATAACCAGTGAAAGTCTAAGTGAAAAAGTAGAATGTAGTATGGGAGGAAAAACAAGGAGGCCAGTGTCACTAGATCTTAGAGTTCATGAAGGGAAAGTAAAGTAGAAGAAGACTGGAAAGGTAGGAAAGTCCACTGTGAGGTGCCTTAAATGTTAAACTGAGCACTTTATTGCTGTTCCTGGAGGTAAGAGGGAACCAGTAAAGTTTTCTGAGGAGAAGTATGACATGATCAGAGCTGGACTTTAGGAAAATCATTTTGGCAGCTAAGTGGAAAATGAGTTGGAGTAGAGAGAGACATGAGGCAAACCAATTAGAAGCCTATTGGAGTAGTTCAATCCAGGTAACAGGCCATGAGAGCCTGCACCAGGCAGTGAAGAAAAGGTGACATAGGGAATTTTGTAAAAAGAGAAATCATATGACTTGATTGGATATGTGGAATAGTAACTGAAGACTTAAGGATGACACATAAATTGTAGGCATAGATAACTTGGCATGGATAACCCTTGAGAGGAATAATTATAAAAAAAAGGTAGGAAAAAGAGTAGGTTTGAGGTGGAAGGAATAAGCTTTATTTTAGATAGATTTCTAAAGTATGTCATTTGAGGTATCCTAAAGGCACTTGTTGATGTGAAACTGGACCTCACCAGAGATATTAGAATTGAATGTATGAATATGGAAATCATAGCAATAATAATTAAACCTGGGGGATCTTAGGAGATCACCAAAAGAAATAATAGAGAGAAGGAAAAGAGAAGAGGGCACAATCAGAATCTTATGGGAAACACACAGTCGATGGGAGGGGGGGCCTGAATATCTTGCAAAAGGAACTGAGGAGTATGAGACAGGCAGCTTGAGAACCAGCAGACAGGAGTGTCATAAAAACCCAGAGAAAACAAAAGATCGAAGAGAAAGGGAGATCAGTAGTGTTAAGGGCTGCAAAGAGGTCAAGCAGAAAGAGCTGACAAAAGGTCATCAGACTTAGCAATGAAAGGATAGTATTAACTTTGCACTGAGCACTTTAAATGGGATGAGACTGAAATTCAGATGCAGAGGATTTATGAAATCACGAAAACAGAGAAAGTAGAGGCAACAATTAGAGATAGCATCTTTAAAGTATTCAGCCACAAAAGGAAGGAGAGATAGAGGATGACAGAGAGGATGGTCTTGATTAAGTGAGGGTTTGGGTTTTTTGGTTTTTTCTCCAGAATGAGGAGACATGGACGTATTAGAAAGCATCAAGAAAAGAGATAGTGGACAGGAAGGACTTGAAAATTAGAGGGAATGGAACTGGAAAAAAATAGAGAGGAAGGGATATATGTTGGTGAGTTAGTCTTGGAAAGAAGAGACATTTCTTCATGTGAAGCAGTGGTGAAAGGAAATAGAGAGGGAATATACCTAAATGATATGGAATGAGGAAGAGGGAGGAGAAGGAAAGTCTCAGTGAATAGCTTCATTTTTTTCAAGTACATTTATTTATTTTGAACATTTATTTCTTTTTAAATTTTGAGTTCTGAATTCTATCACTCCCTTCCACCCCTCCCCAACCCACTGAGAAGGCAAGCAATATTGTATTATATATGTGAAATTTTTCCATATTTCAAAAAAAGCAAGAAAACATAATGTGGGAAAAGTACACTTCAGTGTGTACTCAGAGTTCGTCAGTTCTATTTCTGGAAATGCATAATATTTTTTTCATCATGAATCCTATTGAAGTATCTTGGATCATTGTATTGATCAGTATAGCAGAGTCTTTCACAGTTACATTACTGTTACTGTGCATGATGATTTTCCAGTTCTTATTGCTTCATTTTGTATCAGTTTATAATAGATCTTGTCATATTTTTTTTCTGAAACAACCACCCTTCTCTTTTCTTATAACACAATAGTATACCACCACATGCACATCACACACAACTTGCTCAGCCATTCCCCAGTTCTTGAGCATCCCCTCAATTTCTAATTATTTGGCACTACAAAAAGAACTGCTTTGAATATCTGTACATGAAGGTCCTTTTCCTTTCTGGATGATCTTTTGGGGATACGGACTTAGTAGTGGTATTGCTGGGTCTAAAGATACTCCCAATTTTATAACCTATGGGTGTAGTTCCAAATTGCTCTCCAGAATGGTTGGACCAGTTCACTACTCTAATAGTTCACTAATAGACCTATTTTCCCCTCATTCCCTTCACAATTTATCATTTTTGATAGCTCTGAAGTGGTACCTCAGAGTACTCCTTTCAGGCCTGGAACTGCATATGAGCAATAGAGTTCCCAATCAGTGCCAACTGTACCCAATGCCAGCAAAGGGTCTCCTGGGCTAAAAGCTTTCAAAGATACTGCTGTGACCACTGTTGCTGCCCCTGTGCACTCTAAACAGGCCTCTACCCCAGCGTCAAAAATATCTCCTGCTGGCTTCTTAAGCTATCTTAGACCAGAAAAATGTTTCACCCTGATCTTGTGGTATCTCTGTGGCTCCAAAATTTGAGTTAAGGCATTACTTTAAAGTTGTAAGGGGAATGTAGAGAGAGTTCAGCTGAGTCCTTGCCTCTAAGCTACCATCTTGGCTCCAACTCCTAACTTCACTTTTTTTTAAAGAGAAATATGAAGTGTCACACATCCCCTATGGCCCATTTTTAGATGTGCTTTTAGGGTTAGAGCCAAGAACTGCTGGGCACAGGTTTTACTTATCTGCTTTTTATTATAATAAAAAAAGACTCACCAGCAAAGAAAAGGGTAGAGAAAGGATAAAGGAGTAACTGGAAGGACTGAGGACAGAAAGGGATGTAATATTTAGCTTCAGGATGAATATCTGGAGGACAGAGCATGCAATCTGCCATCCTCATAATCTTTTTCTCCTCTTGACTTTCCTATTTCTTTTTGCGGCACTATCATCTTCCCTTTCACATAGGCTCAAGAGCTGGCACCATCTTCATTTCGGCCCTTTCACTAACTTGAAACATCCTACGAAATTGGCAAATCCTATCGCTTCCATTTCTGCAATGTCTTCAAATCTCCTGGATTTCTGTTTCTACTATCCCTATACTATAGCAGAGACTCAATAGGATTAAATGATCATAGTTCTAGAACACAAACCACCTAGTTAAACATTCTCATTTTACAGAGGAAACTGTAGTCATACATGAAGTAAGTACCATAGGTGGGAATTAAAAGCAGTTTCCCTGTCTCCAGAGTCTCTTCCTTGACCTCAAATAAAAGGAAGAGACTCTGGATCCAGGGAAACTGCTTTTTTTTTCTTTTTTATAGCTTTTGTATACATATTTTCTCCACCTGTATTGATACGGCTTTCTTGCTTATGGTTAATATAATTTTGCTTCTTAATAAGATTCAAGATCTTCCCCTACCATGAATGGGCCTACCCATTAAGGGGAGTTTGATTTGGGGAGCTTTTTAGGAAGGCCCACACCTTTGGTTAATGAGACACTGGTTCTCAAGGGTTGTGATGCCCTCTGACTCTGAACAGTTTTGAAAGCCTGTGAGGTCAGGTTTTACTTGGGGCTTAGTTTTGGAAGAAGGTTTGTGTGCCAGATGAAACTCTGGGAAGCCACTAAGCAGCCCGCCCCAACTTTGAAAATCCAGATGCTGGTGCTTTTCTCTCTGGTAACCATGTATCTGTGGTCAGACAGTCGTCTGTTGATTTGTGATGTATATGTTGATTACATCAGGCAGCTGGAAGCCCTGTCTTTTGATCTTGATTTCTCTTTATTTTCTCTGAAGTTCAGGGTGCTGACTTGTCCCCTTGAACTAAGTGAATAATACATGTGCTTGATCAAAGTGATTGTTGACCCCTGAAGTTACTTTCCTTTTAGAAAGCAGATCTAAGAAACTGTGATAGCAGGCCCTCCTGTGTATGTCGGGGTACTTGCTTTTACACCACCCTACTAGAATATGAACTCTTAGTGGACAAAAACTATATCTTATTTATCTCTGTTTCCCACATGAACTAGTCTGTGCCTTGCATGTAGCAATAATAGAAGAATGAGTTGAATTCCATTGAGAAGTACTAGCAACTATTTTTGTGTGTGTTTTCTAAGAGAAATTTAATTTTGCCACTGTTACGTTTTTATTGATTGATGTTTCAAAATACTGATATCCAAATCCATTTGCATATCTATTATCCATCTACAAAGAGAGATGGGGGAGGGAAAGAGGGAAAGAAAGAGAGCAGGAGTGGAAGGGAAAAAAGAGGAAAGGATAGGAGGGGGAGATAGGAGGGAAAGGAGGAAAGGAAAAAAGGAGAAAGAAACAGATAAAAAGGAAAGAGGAAAAGGGAAGTTTATTAATACAATTAATGTTCACCTTACACACCCATTTGAGTCTCTGTGAGCCCTAAAGAACACCGAGCTAGATTATCATGATACTCTTATTGAAACTAGGCCACCCTTTTTTGGATAATAACTCATCCAGAAGTTTCATCAGTCAGGGGTAATTTTCCAGTCGTCAGCTTCAATGTTATGTTGCTTTATTTAGACTGATTGTGGTGCATCCTTGAAATGGCTCATCTCAGCTGTCCGTGCATGGCTAACCTTAGGTTGCTGTAAAGATAATATAGTGATAGTCTTTAATTACGGGGACCCTGCAAAGAAAGGAGGTTAAGAGACTTGCCAAGATCACACAGCTATTGAACATCGGAGCCAAGAATGAGACCCATGTCTTCTGGCCGACGGCTGCCTATTCATTGCAAAAGCTTTCAGATACTTGCCAATTAGGGATCACACTGGAGAATAACCAATAGTAAGTGTTGAAATCTTAAATGTCTGTTTCATATCCTTTTCATGAAATTACAGGCTAAGTCAGGCCAACAATTGTATTGGGGGGGAAGGGCATCAGCAGAGATTTGCCATTAAATCTGAAGTGGTAACCACACAAAAGCTCACGGGATAAAAGGAATGATGATTAAAGATGAGCAATTGAAGCCTCTTTCATCTCCTTTGTAGAGGCAATTTGGGCAATAGGTATGAATCAAACGTCTGTTTATAAGGCTGTCATTTGGAACTCACAACTCATTTCCTCATAGAAACTGTGTCAGTCAAATTTGAAATTGCAAGAAATGACAGCATCTCAGATTTAGAGCTGCATGAGGCATTAAGTCATTTGGTCCATCACCCTCCTTTTACAGATAAGAAGTAGGTCCTCTACCTTTGAGTCCATGGCCCTTTCTATAATCCTTCCCACTCAGATGAACTAACTAAAAGATTTATTAATAGTATAGAATCTATTTTAGTGGACACATTCATATAAGAAGATTGATAAGAATCTATTCTATTACCATCCTCTGGTGTCCCATTTTTTTCTTTGCATAGGGGAGTGGAGCAGAAATGCTTCTAGAAAGTGGACTCTTTCCAGACAAATAGACCAACTTCCTCATGACCTGCAGATCTTTAGAGATTTTATGGTTTCATACTGGTTAGAAAGAGAAAGAAAGAAAAAGCAACTAATATACTCAAAAATTACCCCAGTGGATTGTGCATTCAGTAACTAGGTGGTACAGTGGATAGAGTATTGAGCCTGTAGTTAGGAAGATCTGGATTCAAATCCAGTTTTAGACACTTATTGTGTGACCCTGGGCAAATCACAAATGTTCGGTTTGTGTCAGTTTCCTTGACTATAAAACTTGGTGAAAATAACACAAATCTTGCAAGGTTGTTTTAAGAATCAAACGAGATGTTTGTTAAAAGAGTATCTGACACATAGTAAGCACTATGTAAATATTTATTCCCTTCTTTCATTCTCTTAACCTTTATGAGTCTCAATTTCCTCAATATTAAAATGGGGAAAATATTACCTGCCATCCCTTCCTTATGGGGCTACAGTGAGGATCAAACCAGATGTCTACAAAGTGCTGTGGAAACCTTAAAACACAATATACACAGCAAGGAAGATCAGTTCCCCCACAATGTACTGGAATTGGGTTTCATAAATATCCTATTCTAATTCTTTATTGTGGACTTCAGATGACTCTGGGTTCTCAAAGATTTTGCCTACAGAATGATAAATAGGAAAGGCTCTTTGTATGACCTCAGCAACGACCTCTGGCATCCTGTTAAAATGCAAGCTCCATCTAGCAAAGAACTGGAAATAGGCCACATGCTTTTCCAAAGGGGAATGGCAGAAAAACTGATGGTGTCTGAATGTCATTCAATATTACTGAACCAAAAGAAATTAGGAAAGGTACTCTGAGAAACCTGGGAAGATATGCACGAACTAATGCACAGTGAAATGAGAAGAACCAGGAGAACAATTCAAAAATGTAAAGGAAGAAAAAGAAAGAGGAGGATGAAGTTAGATTACAGAGGATCCCCAAAGCCAGGCAAAGGAGTGAGAATTCTATGGGGTATGCAACAGGAAATCATAGAAGGGTTTTGAGAAAAGTGATGCCGTGGGAGATGCCTACATAAGGAAGGTAAGCCTGGTAGGAGTTTGAAGGATAGTTTAGAGGAGGATTGAATATAGATAAAAAGATTACAAAGAAATTTTTTCAATAGCCCAGATATGAGGTAATGCAATATTACGTTGGGAGTAGCAGTGGGAATACAAGAGAGGAGGGGAGGAACAAATATTTCCAGACAGAATTGGGAATGCTCAATAAACAACACTTTCCTTTGTCAATAAAATTAGCCTCTTTGACAGTGAGAGTTGTTTCATTCTTTATATTTGAATCCTCAGTGCTTAGAACAGTATCTGGCGCAGAACAGACGCTTATCACGGCACTACAGTATGGAACGGCAGTGAAAGAAGTATAATTTTAAGGTCTGGTTCCTACGACCAAGAAACTAAAGAAGGAAGTAAAAATTGGAGACAATTCTAAAAAAATGATGAAATGGGAAAGTCTTTCCTTGTCACTCTTCTGCCTCTTGTTCTGCATTTTCTTCTCATCATGTTGAGCCCAATCCAAAGGATGCTGGGCTGGCCAAACCAGGACACTTCTCCCCCAACCCATTTCAATTAGTTTTCCAGTAGTGCTAACTATTCTGTAGAGTTTTTTGAAAAGTAATCTACCCTCTGTTGATCTCCCTCCCATTCCTTGGATTGGTCTGGCAGAACATCCCTCTTCAGGGTACTATCTGATCCTTCTAATAGAGTTAACCCGTAAAGTGCCTGGAGTGCCATGATGAATAGGGACCAGACTTGGAACTAAGAAAATTCAGGTTCAGCACCTGTGTTTTGGAACTTTCTTGCTGTGTGTCAGTGAGACACAGGCAACTTTTCTGAAATATACTTATGAGTTGCCCACATCAGTAAAGGGAGCCTCCACAACCACAGTATTACAGGGGCTTGAAGTCTGAACCTTGTTGATTCTGCATAGTGTCCTGATTACTGTAAGAGCATACCATTTAGACCATGCCTACTTTTCCCCCCTTAGGATTTTCTTCTTGGATTCTGTTAATTGTTCTTATGCTAAGACCATGCCAATACCATCCCCACAAGGTTAGAGATCTTATACCCATCCATTACATGTAATCTCACTTAGGTGTAAGAAGGAAAGAAATTCAATTAAACTAATCTATACTCATATGTAAAAGGCCGATAGACTCACAGGGAAACTTACATTGTGAGATGTTGTTTTTTAACCTAAATAAATCTCGAGTTGGGAGAACTTCAAGTAGGATAACTATATAAAGAAAAAGAAATAGTGTGAGAAAAATGGATATTTTAGCTTAAGGGGAGACTACTGAATAAGGAAATTGTACCCATAGGGATTGCCCTTCTAGCGCTGATCTCAACCAATTTACTAAAATGCTCCTGCTTTGCATCAATTAAACAAAATTTTATTAAGTGCCTAAAATATACAAGTCACTGTGTAAGGAACTGGTAATAGAAAGGAAAATAGAAGCAATGCCTTCCTTCAATGAGGGATCCCTCATATCAATAGCCAATTGTTAGATATGCCACAGTGGAGATGCCTTTTGCATATGAGGTAAATGAGACAGTCAATGAGGTTCTTCTGTCTCCCGAATTCTGTGATTGTACTGGTTTATAGTTTACTGGTAGTGAGGATGGCTTTGGCAGGGGGATTGGGGTGGGGGTGGTAGAGCAATACAAAACTAAGGAAATATAGCAAAGCAAAGATAATTTGAGAATTTTCAACAATTTATGGCTCAGAAGTGACTTCCTATAAGGGATAATGTGTAAGTTGCCTTTCAGTAATGTAGTGGTTCTCTCAATCAGAGGGGAGGAGATGGATGAGAGAAATCCAAGGAAAGACAGTCAGTTAGTCACACTGGGTTGATCACAAAGGAAGCAATGAGAAGATGTGGGTTAAAGGCCTGGAAAGGCCAATGAGAGTCCATTTTTCACAGCTTCTTTCTTTCCCTTATGTCTGATCATATAGGTTCTCTAGAAAAAACTCTATTTTTTGCCATGAATCTCATGCCTCTGGGCTCTCTGGCAGTGAATAGGTCATAAAAAGTGGGTGTAGGAATACAGCAGAATGGACAAAGTATTGGCTAAAGTTTATAACTGATAGCCCCCAAATCCTGGCTTTGCCAGGTACCATTTATGTGACCATAAGAAAGTCACTTTTTTTCTCTTGTGTAAAATGAGGTGACTTAACTCAATTACCTCTAAGATCCCTTCTAACTCAAAATCTACATTCTTGTGAATGAAGAGGATACTTGCTAACTCAAATCACATTAAAAATATACTTCCAATCAATAGGGTGTCCCTTTGGTTAAATTGGTGTGTTCATAGAACTTCTAAATTTCTCAAGAAATAAAATTAAAAATAAACAAAAAAGCCAGTCTCTAGAATTTAATGGTATGCAAACATGGATGTAGTTCAGTCTCTAAATTGATGGTTCATATTTTTTGAACCAGAAGACCACATAACTATTGTTACGTGACTAAAGTAAAGTACCTAATGAATTTGGTTCTATGCCTACAAAAAGAACAACATCTAAGACTTCGGAGAAATTTCTCTTTGAAGATTTGAAATATTTGGTGGTTGGAAAGTAATAATCAGGCTGTTCATTTATGAATGATGAATGAATTTCTAAGGGACTCGGTTCTAAATTTAGAGAATTCTTTGAAAGAAGGCAATTGTTCCTATCATCAAGTATATCGAACAGGAAGCCACAGAAGAGCAAAGAAACATTTGTAAGCTGCTCTTGAAGACATTTCCCACCTCCTTCCATTGTGAATTAATTTGAGAACATAGAATGAGAGATCATATATCTAGAGCAGGAAAGGACCTTAAAGGTCACTGAGTACAATCATGTCATTTCAGAGATGGGGATGATTGACATGCCTGGCACACAATAAGGACTTAATAATGTTTTTTTTAATTCATTCATTAATTCTTCATTCATCCATTCAGGCAATATGCAAGTGTTAGAGGAGGAATTTTTATTGAAGTGGTTATTGACATTCCCGTTGATGTGACATGCCTTACAAAAAAAGCACTTAAATGTTTTTTTCTTCTTTTCTTTCTTTCCCTTCTTCCTTCTTCCCTCACTCTCAACTTTCCTTCCTTCCTTCTTTTATTCTTTCTTTCCTTTCTTCATTCCTTTTCTTCCTTCTTTCCTTCCTTCCTTTTCTTCCCATTCTGTCCTTCCTTACTTCTTTCTTTCCCCCTCCTCTCCATTTTTCCTTCCTCCTCCCCTCTCTTCATCCTTCCTTCTCCTATCTTCTTCCCTTTCTTCCTGTCACACAGGTAAGTGGCAAGATTTAAACCCAGATCTTCTTACTCAATTCCAAATGTTGAGGTTATTTAGTTTGAACTGAGCATTGTTAGAATGTGGTCTTCAAGAAAAAAATAGATTTCCTAGATTTTCCTCCACTGAGCCCTTTTAGGTAATGGATATCCTCTAGGATTCGTATGTTCAAACTTTACAAACCTTGAAACCCTATAAAATTAACTCATTATTCCTATTACTGTTATCGTTATTGCTCGCTATCATCCTCTATCCTTGGCAGTATCTCAAAGAGGATCATTGTTCTTCAAAGGCCATTCCAGCATAATACACCTTCTGGAAGGTCAAGAGGGAAATGCTTTGATAGTGGGAACCTCAGGTTACCCTCTAAGTATCGGACTCACTCAATCCAAGAAATCTAGCAGGTTGGCTCCTGGGTCATGATAGTTTTGGCCACAGCAATTTTCTAGAACCATTTCTTGAGTCATAGAGAAATCATAATCTGTGTCTGTGAAGGAAATGTTCATATAAATGGAATCATAGATCTTAGCATTTAAATAGCAGGCTATGAAAAATCATTCCTTTATGATCTATTAATTATTATCCTTTCATCCTCACACTTCCATAGTGTCTTCTGCCTCAAAGACTCTAGTTTTTCTGGTCTGGTATTTCTACTTGGATTGTTTCTCAACTCTAATACTTTAATCAAATTTTCTTTTTTTATCCCATTTATGAGTATGGTCCTGGTGCCACTTTGGAAACCTTTTCTAATGGAGTGCACTCATCTAATTCCTCTCAAGTCACAAAGAGGGAAAGACTCAACATATTCCCTCTAGTCTATTGGCATGTTCTCATCACTGTTTTATCACCATGACAATAGCGTTTTATTTTCTTTCTTTTTTAAATATTCTTTTTCATTATAACACTAAGAAACATGAACATTTCCTTGAAAAGAATAGAAAATGAGGATTGTATATAAAACTGTGAACTTATATACTTTTTGTTTTAAAATGCATATTTAATTCTCAAATTTCTCAACCAATTCTGCATTAGTAACAACATTATAAATAGTAACAATGTCAACAACAAAAAGTTGCCTTCAATGTTCCCTTCTGAACTTCTTCCTTTCTGAACTTCTACTTTCCTCTGTGAGTAAGGGAGGGGGAAATTTTGTGCCCTACCACAAGCTCAAGAGATGTAGTAAGGGACGGTAATCCCAGAGGATGAGGAATTCGCATATGAACAAGTCTGTAACAAGGCTGTTATCCCTTTAAAAATGCAAAGACTTTTCTCTGATTGAAACAGGAAGGAGAGGTCCATTGGCCAGGTTGAAACCTGGTCTTACCTCTGGAAGATTTTAAGTAGCAAATACTGTCAATAATCAACACTATTTAAGAGCTGGAGGCAGCTCAGAATCAGCACAGTTTGCCCCTGCAACTATACCAGATGAAGTGGGAATGGGAGAAAGTGTGTCTCTTCAAACCATAATTGGCCATGGTTCTTTGAAGAGTAGCTACTCAACCAGAAGGAGACACACCATCTGGCAGTTGCAGGCACAACTGGAATAGGAACTCACGCTTTCCAGATAAAAATTGTGACTTGTGAGTTGCCTTGAACACGTGTTCACTTCCATTTGTATTTTACAACTAATTTTGTGACTGCTTTCCTCATGGATGCTCTGCATATTGGCGAAAAAGTATACCCAGATTTGTGATGGGAGCATTTTAGCACTGTTATTCTTACTATTTTATCTCAATAATGCCTTTTTTCAAGTAGCTCAAGCAGCTACTGGCTGACTAGTAAAGAAAAACAGACCCACAAATTACATCTTACCTGGAAGTAGGACTCAATTAGCAAGTGCATATGCAAGGTCAAAGAGTAATGATTTACAGGTGTATTTTGCATTATTGTTCTATCATATATACATGCGTACATATATGTATGTATGTACATATGTGTGCATGTGTGTATATATATATAATAAACATACCTACACACATAATTTCTACTCACCAACTTCCCTCCCCAAACAAAAGCACAAAGCTTTCCCTTCCACCGAATGAGTACAAACAAAACAAATCCACATGTTGGCCGTGACTGAGGATCTATCTTTCATTCTGCATTTCTCTTCCCTCATCTCTCTGCCAGCTGAGGAGGAGCATAATTCCATCATTAGACTTCTGTTAAAATTTGTTGTTGCATTGAGCGGAGCCCTTTATTATTTAAAAGTCGATTTCCTCTATATTAATTAATTATCTTGTGAATTTTCCTCCTTGTTCAGCTCACCTAAACCTGAATTATTTATTATGGTTTTCTATCACATTCATATACAAGAATTTTTTCAACCATTTCTCTGTTAATGGACATCAACTTTGTTTGCAGTTCTTTAGTACAACCAAAAACACTCTTGATTCATCCAGTCCTTTCTTGAGGCCATAAATAGTAATAGTAATATTTTTGTGCACATAAATTCTGTATTTTGATCTCTTTGAAGTATATATCTAGTAGTAGTATTTCTGCATCAAAGGCCATGAATAATTTGGTGGCTTTGGGGACTATAGTTCCAAATTGCTTTCCAGAATAAGTTGGTCCAATTCACAGTTGTACCACCGATGAAGTGTAACTGACATCTGAGTGCTCAACTTTGCAGATAATTTTTAAACATCTGTTCCAACAGCCTTGTCATGGAAGACCTCTCTACCCCCGAGGCCTCTTCCTCTGATTGGTTGGTTCAACATCTATTTGATAGAGGGATGGTACCTATGCCAGTTCTGCTTATCTCCAACCTGATTCAGCTCTTGAATCCCAAGTCCCCTTCACACTTTTTAGCTTCGTTTTTGTCTGCTCCCAATAGACTGCAAGCATCTGGGAGTCAAGAACTTTCTTTTTCCTTGATTTGTTTTCTCAGTCCCTAGAATGTGGAGTAAGCTTTACCATGCTTTACATAAACTTCCCGTGTTTTCTTGAATAATTGGCATCTTCCTTTTTCATCATCTTTACTCCTGAGTAGGAGGTTGAAACTCAGAGTTGTTTTCATTTGTATTTCTCTTATTATGTGATTGGGAGAATTTTTTTTTCCTTCTGATTATTAGTGTCTTGAACTTTTGAAAACTTCCTAGTCATGTCTATTGATAATTTTATTTATTTGGGAATGGTTCTTATTCATACATATTTTTATCAATTCTATCTATGTTTTAAATATTAAATATTTATCAGAAATTTTTTTCAAGGCTCTCCCCAGTTAACTATCTCTCCTCTGATTCCCAGTGTTTTGAATTTTTTTTGTAAAAGCTTTTGAATTTTGGTTAGTCAAAAATAATTCATTTTGTCTTTTATTATCATACCATTGTTTGTTCATTTGAGAATGCTTTCCCTATTTATAGTTGTGATAGCCATAGTCTTCATTTCTTCTATAATTTGCTTATGATATGACCTTTTACATTTAGGCAATTCTTCCATTTAGAGATTATTGTGGTATGTGGTGCAAGTTGTTGTTCCAAACCCAATTTCTGCTGGACTACTTTTCCATTTTATTAGTTGTTTTGGTTAAATAGAGAATATTTTCTCTGGTAGTTGGTGGTGCTGAATTTATTGGATACTACACAATATATTCATTTACATCTGATTCTCATTGACTTTATCTGTTCCACTAATCAACTTTTCTGTTTCTAAAATATGTTTAAATATTTTTATATACACTGTCATTTGAGATCTGACATAGATATAAATAGATTATTATAGGGTCTCCTCACTTGAGTATCTTCTAGAAAAGTCATTGAACATACAATGTGAATATCAGGTATTAGCTAGTGTTTGATTTTCCTGATTACAAAATATATATATATATATATATATATATATATATACATATATATATCAAAAGTGCTTAAAACAGTCCCCCCTGCCCCCCAAAGTAAATTTTAATCTATGAGTGTGCATCAATAAATACAAATAATCAATCACACTCACTATACTCTCCTAAGAGGTAAAAGCTACTTCATGGAGCTGTTGAAATAACAGAAAATGGTACTTCATGTACACCTAACATCTGTACTAACTGAGAAATTCATAGGGTTTATATCCCTTGGCCAATCAGACATGGACTTCTGGTTTCTGGATAATCAGTCTGTGGTTATCTTCTCTTCTCTATCCTACCTATACCCTCCTTCAAAGGATGTTGTTATTGAAGTTCTTTCAGACTTGTTGGGAACCATCACTTGACTACAATTCACAACCTCTTCAATTTATCAGATTACTGCTAACGTTGGAAGTGTCCATTTCTCAGGGTCACTGGGGAATCACCTATGTTCAGAGAATGAAACATAAGGAATAGAAGGTGGTTAGTATACAGGCTAACTAAGGCAAATTCATATTCTCACTGCTAGGTGGATTGTAGCTGCCTTTGATGTTGAGAAGTTGGGGAAAGGCATAGGGAGAAAAATCTCACTTCTCTTTGCTGTACATTCAAGGGAGAGCAACTTTTTAATACGTAACAAAAGATAGTAAACTCTTTCTCTTTATGTATTCTTATAATCCATGGAGTGGGCAACTCCTCTGGACTCAGGAATAAAGCATTTTTTGGCACAATCACCTAGTTACTGAAATATCACAGAAACTCTTTTTTCTACTTTCAATTTGATTGTTGTGTTTTTTTTTTATTTTGTGTTATTTGGTTTTTTTTCAAGATATACTTCTTTATTTAACTTTTTACATTTATTTTCACAAAATTTTGGGTTCCAATTTTTCTCCCCTTTTATCCCCTCCCCCAACCCCAATACACCAAGCATTCCAATTTTCCCTATCACCAATCTGCCCTCTCTTCTGTCATCCCGCCCTTCTCTTGTCTCCATCTTCTCTTTTGTCCTGTAGGGCCAGATGACTTTCTATTCCCCATTAACTGTATTTCTTATTTCCTAGTAGCAACAACAATACTAAACAGTTGTTCCTAAAACTTTGAGTTCCAAATTCTCCCCATCCCTCCCTCCCCACCCATTCCCTTTGGGAAGGCAGGCAATTCAACATAGGCCATATCTGTGTAGTTTTGCAAATGACTTCGATAATAGTCTTGTTGTATAAGACTAACTGTATTTCCCTCCATCCTATCCTGCTCCCCATTGTTTCTATTCTGTCTTTGGATCCTGTCCCTCCCCAAGAGTGTTGACTTCAAATTGCTCCCTCCTCCCATTCCCCTCCCTTCCATCATCCCTCCCTCCCTGCTTATCTCCTTCTCCCCCACTTTCCTGTATTGTAAGATAGGTTTTCATACCAAAATGAGTGTGCATTTTATTCCTTCCTTTAGTCGAATGTGATGAGGGTAAACTTCATGTTTTTTTCTCAACTCTCCCCTTTTCCCCTCCACTAGAAAGTCTTCTGTTTGCCTCTTGAATGAGATATAATTTATCCCATTCCATTTCACCCTCTCTCCTCCCACTACATTTCTCTCTCACCGTTTACCTTAATTTCTTTTAAGATATGGTCCCATCCTATTCAATTCACTCTGTGCTCTCTGTCTCTGTATGTGCATGCATGTGTGTATGTATGTGTGCATGCACACATGTACATGTGTGTGTGTATGTGTGTGTGTGGTCCTACCAACTACCCAGATACTGAAAAGTTTTAAGAGTTACAAATATTGTCTTTCCATGTAGGAATGTAAACAGTTCACTTCTGGTAAGTCCCTTAAGACTTCTCTTTGCTGTTTACTTTTTCATGCTTCTTCTCATTCTTATGTTTGAAAGTCAAATTTTCTTTTCAGCACTGGTCTTTTCATCAAGAATGATTGAAGGTCCTCTGTTTCATTGAAAGACCATATTTTCCCCTGAAGTATTATATTCAGTTTAGCTGGGTAGGTGATTCTTGGTTTGAGTCCTAGTTCCTTTGACTTCTGGAATATCCTATTCCACGCCCTTCGATCCCTTAATGTAGAAGCTGCTAGATCTTGGGTTATCCTGATTGTATTTCCACAGTACTGGAATTGTTTCTTTCTAGCTGCTTGCAATATTTTCTCCTTGACCTGGGAATTCTGGAATTTGGCCACAATGTTCCTAGGAGTTTCTCTTTTTGGATCTCTTTCAGGTGGTGATCGATGGATTTCTTCAATACTTATTTTGCCCTCTGGTTCTAGAATATCAGGGCAGTTTTCCTTGATAATTTCATGCAAGATGATGTCTAGGCTCTTTTTTTGATCATGGCTTTCAGGTAGTCCCATAATTTTTAAATTGTCTCTCCTGGATCTGGTTTCCACGTCAGTTGTTTTTCCCATGAGATATTTCACATTCTCTTCCATTTTTTCATTCTTTTGGTTTTGTTTTATGATTTCTTGGTTTCTCAGAAAGTCATTAGCCTCCATCTGTTCCATTCTAATTTTGAGAGAACTATTTTCTTCAGTGAGCTTTTGAGCCTCTTTTTCCATTTGGCTAATTCTGCTTTTGAAAGCATTCTTCTCCTCATTGGCTTTTTGAACCTCTTTTGGCAATTGAGTGAGCCTATTTTTCAAGGTGTTATTTTCTTCAGCATTTTTTAGGGTCTCCTTTAGCAGGGTATTGACCCTTTTTCATGCTTTTCTTGCATCTCTCTCATTTCTCTTCCCAGTTTTTCCTCCATCTGTCTAACTTGATTTTCAAAATCCTTTTTGAGCTCTTCCATGGCCTGAGCCCACTGGACATCCACCTCGAATGTCTGGGATACAGAGTCCCCGCCCTCCACGTCTTTCCTTGATGGTAAGAATTGTTCCTCATCATCAGAATTGAAAGGTGGGAACATCTGTCCCCCAAGAAAGTAGCTTTCTATGGTCTTATTTTTCTTCCCTTTTCTGGGCATTTTCCCAGCCAGTTACTTGACTTCTGAGATTCCTCTCCACCCCTGCCTAGATCTGCCCAGCTAGTGCTTGGAGTCTGAGATTCGAATGCTGCTCCCCAGCCTCTGGGCTTTCAGTGGTGGGTGGGGCTGCTATTCAGTGTGAGTAAGTTCTGGTGCTCAGATGTGAGCAGGGCTGCCTTCCAGGCTCAGTTCCCTCAGAGGGTTTTTGCGGAGACCTTTAACAATGGAGCTTCTGCCTGCTTTGGGAGCTCCTGCCCGCTCCAGGAGCCCCTGGCCACCACTGCCTCTGCCGCTGCCTCCCGAGGGGGCCCCAGTCACAGAGACACCCCGCTCCCCTCTCAGCCAGTCCAGACGTCTCTCTCACTGACCTGTAGCACCTGTTAGCAGAGGGACCTTCATGGCTGCCAGAGGTTCCATCCCTGAAGCCTGCTCCGATCTGCTCCTCTCAGGCCTTGTGGCCAGGGCAGGACTGGGCTCTGCTGTCCGGAGCATGATGGACCCCTGGGGACGGCTTTCCAGGGCTCTCTGGAACAGAAATCTCTTCCACTGTGCTTCTGCACAGCTTGTACTGCTCCAGAATTTATGGGGAGTTCTTTTTACAGGAAATTTATGGGCTGTGGGTTTGGAGCTAGTATACGTGAGTCTTTCTACTCCTCCATCTTAGCTCCTCCCTGTTGTGTTTTGTTTTTACATTATATACACTTATTGATTACTCCTACTTTTGGAAAGGTTTCTTCTAAGAAAGTAAAACATTTAAATAAAATACAATGGGGCAATTAGGTGGTACATGCATACAGTGCCAAACCTAGAGTCAGGAAGACCTGAGTTCAAATCTGGCCTCAGGCACTTACTAACCATGTGAACTGAGACAAGTGGCTTACCCCTGTTTGCCTCAGCTTCCTCATCAGTAAAATGAGCTGAAGAAAGAAATGGCAAACCACTCGGGTATCTTAGCCAAGAGAACTCCAAATGGGGTCATGAAAAGTTGGACATGACTGAAACAACTCAGAAACAATAACAAAATATAATGTCCTGACCTAAAAGTACGTGTATCATTTCACATCTGTAGCAGTCTCCTCTGCTGCCAATTAGTCTTTGTCAGGATGCGTGCACAGATACGTGGGAAATGGCCCTTGCTAACAAATGTCCACACCCTGTGATTTCATCAGATGGAGTGGTGGCCTGGATTGACGAAGCCCTAATCTAAACTCTGCTGCACAAATACACACACATAGTATATGTTGTCACTATTAATACAATACCTTTTTATGAATAAAGAGACTAAGGCCAAGAGAGGTGAAAATAGTATTACCTATGACCTAGGCTCAAAACTTTGGAAACATCTTTAACTTTTCCATCTTCCTTACCCTAACATTCACTCTAACTTCACATTCTACCAATCTTATGACTCACTACTCTGGCAATGAGGCTGTTCTTTACATCCTAACCCCACTCATGTTTTGGGACCTAATTACCTTTCCTATAGAGCCTCCTAGATATTCCTGACCCTTCTAGCCCTACCATGTTACAGTCTGTGCTGTATACCACTGTCATACCATACCATGTCCATGGAAACAATCTGAACACTTTACTCTGCTAAACTAGATGCAATCCCTATTCCTTAGCTTGGCATTCAAAGCCCTTCAAACTCTGGCTTCAGTCTATCACCTTTTCATATATCTGCCATTCTGCAGAAATAGGGCTAAACAGGACTACTAATAATCCCCTGGAGGTATTCCCTACTTTCCAGCCACTCTACCTTTGTTCTCTTGTATTGTTCAGCTATTGACTCCCCTTAGTACCAAACCCAGAACCTTACACATAATAAGCTTTTAATAAATTATTTTTAAATGAATGAACTCAGATAAAGTCTACTGCATTGCTAAGCTTACCTGCAGCTATTTCTACACAATCCTTTCTGATTTTTCCATGCTATATGATCCCTAAGTTAACAGGAAAATAACCCCCCTTCTTCCTCTGCCAGACCATTTTTTTAATCCTTTATCAAATTCTTATGGAAATGTGCTTCCCTTCCCCAAGTAGAATGGAATGTACCATTATCCCCACCCTTCCCCCATCTCTAAAACTAGGAGAAAACACACACACATACACACACACATACCCACACATGTCAAGAAATATGATTCTTAGATTTGGGATTTTCTTATTTGGCATGCCTTCTGTTACCCTTATACTGTAATAGGGGACATCACATATGTGCTAAGCTCTAATGAGACTATATATTTTTACTAAGGAATAACACAAGGATTGACAAGATGGGAAGTTTTTTGATCCTCCAGAAGTCTAATGATTAAGGGTATTGCATACATTATTAAGGGCTACTTCAGTTTGAATCCGTCATTTCAAAGTCTCTGGGATCTAAATTCAAATTCAAGCCACCCTGATAGTGTCATCTTTAGAAGGCATCAATCATGATAAATCTTTTTTTCCCCTTCAGGCTACATATTCTCAGTTTCTTAAACCCTCAGATGGTATGATTGTAAAAAGGATTAATTCTATTATGGCATAGATCTAGTCAAGTTAAATGATCAAAAAAAGATCAATATACTGTAATTTTTGTGTTGACAAATAAAATATTTTCTATGCCTTTGGATCACATCTGAATTTCAATCATCTCCTAGAATAGATGGGAGCTTCCTTGGGGCCCTGTTTCTTTAACTTGCCTCCAGACAAACCAGATTGTCCCCAAGCTCAGAATCCAGAAACTCAGCCCTGGATAGCCTCATGTTCCCATTTCTGAGGAGCCCAATGGGGCTAGAAATGAAGACCAAAATCAATGTCATAGAATCAGAGAATTTTTTGAACTAGAGACCATGGCAATTAAATCTCAACATCTCAGAGTTGGAAAGGACCTTGGAGATGGTCTACTTTATCTCTTATCTCTACACTACATCCCACAGCCTTTAATTAAAGATCTTTAGTGAAAATGACCTCAATCCCTCCTGACAGTCCATTTCAATTTTGGCACGTGCAAAATATTCAGAGATTTTTTTCCTCCTTAAATTAAACTGAAATATGCCTCAGTAATTCCAATCTGTTGTTCTAGTTCTCTGGAACCAAGAAGAATACATAAAATCCTGCTTCCATGTGAGATCCCTTCCAATATTTGAAGGTATCAATCATGACAATTTTTTTTCCCCTTCAGGCTACATATTCTCAGTTTCTTGAACCCTCAGAGGGTATGATTGTAAAGCCCTTCACTACCCTGTTGATCCTCCCCAATATGCTCCCCAGATTAGCAATGCGTTTCTCAAAATATAATGCCCAGAATGGAACACAGGTCTTCAGATCTAGTCTGACTAAAGCAGAGTAATGTAGAACTAGTACTTCCTTCTTTCTGGAAGCCATGGTTTTCTGAATCAAAATGATATTGAAATATGGTTTTTGGTAATCATATTATACCACTTTAGATTACACAGAAGGTTCTTGAGTTATGTGAGAGAAGAATTGTTAGATACTAGACCTAACACATAATCTATGTCTGCTTCAGTTACCTCATCTATATAGATAGTAATAGTACTTATCTCTCTCAGAGTCATTGAAATGACCAAATGAGGTATGTGTAAAGTGCATTGAAAAGTAAAAGTGCTATATAAATGCTGGTTAGGCTGAGGAAGATAAGGAGGCCAGGTACAAATGACATTACAAGAACAAGATAGATTATATTGTTTTTATAAATGGTTAATGCTTTATTATTGGAGTTATCCATGAATGAGCTGCCAGTATACATTTAAGCCATATAATTGTCAGAATTATTAGTAAAGAGCATAAAGATAGAATAATAAGGAGAAAAATATGGGCATGATAGGAAAAAAGCTCAATTTAAACAAGTAGTTGAAAGTAAAAACAGAATTTGACACTTTAATGATATCAACACTAGCTATAATAATTTTACTTAGGAGTATAACCAATGTAAATTAATTGCCACAAGGAGTCCAAAAGAGTTCAGAAAATCCTTAGTCAGCAGTTAATTCCCTTGCCAAATGGAGAGAGATGGCTGCCAAAGGCAACAGTAGGTTAGAATATAAACTCATTAATAAAATCCTACAAAGAATCATGATGAACTATTACAAGTAGTATCATCTCATAAAGCAGAAATGAAGGCAGAGAACAGTATAAACAGATTAAAGAAAGCCTGGTGAAGTATCCAATTTTGAAAGACCTCCCAAGGTCATTTAAGAATAAATGGAAAAAGTCAATAAAAAGAGAAGACAAGGAAAAGATATAAACATTATTCTAACATACTTTTCTCAAAGTGGATATGGAACTATAATTTTTGGACCCAAATATCATGGATTGTATGTGCTTATAGGGGAGGTGGAAATATCATTAAAGACAACAAACACAGCAAAACAAAATGAAAGCAAATTAAAAAAAAAATAACCCTGGATTATAACACGTGTATGTAGAGGAGAAGAGTGTGGGAGGTATTTCAAAAGTGAGTTCTGATCTGTTAGTATGTCTGAAAGGTATTTAAAGGAAGGGGAAAGTAACAAAAGCATAGAAAAATTGAAATCATCTTAATGATGAACAATGAAAAGCTCCAAATAGAAGGAGATCATGAAAGACTGCCAATCTATAGACTTAAAGTCCCATCAATGCAAATCTGTATAAGAGTTTTTTATAAACAGAGGTCATCCTCAAAGCAGACTTTCACAATCTACATTCAACAGTGGTTCATATTTTTACCATCTCAAAACATACGAAAAATATAAAGGGCGTAATATTCCACTGTGGTTATTTTTTTTTTTTAGAGGATTTTGATTCAGCAGAACAAAGTACCATCTTCCATGCTCTCTTTCAGCTTGATGACTCCCAAACATAAATCAAAGTCATTCAAGATTCCTTGAAAGATATATTAACATAAATAACCCTGTTCAATGATCCCCTCAACATAACTATCAGGTGAGCCATAGAACAAGGAGATGTATGGTTGTCAAAAGTATCCACAGTGTGATAATCAATTGAAGAAGTAATTCCTGTGGATCAAGAGATACTCCAGGTGCTCCTCCTTTATAAAAGGGGAGAAACTGGCCTTTGGGGCTCACTCTATTCTCCATCTGCTGCCCTCATTTTTTTCAGCTTCCTAGAAAAAGATACCCCCATGCTGGGTACCCCCGATATCTTCTCCCTTCCCTTGCTTTCTTGCCTTCTTTTGTGTGTTGTCTCTCCCAATTACATCATAAGCTCTGTGAAGGCAAGAGCTGTCTTTTTATTAACAACATCCCTACCATTTAGCACAGAGGCTGACTCATAGTGGATGCTTAATAAGTGTTTATTGGATGGATTAGATTGGACACTGCTGTACCAATTATATTATGCCCTAGAACACTGTATAACTGCTTGGAAATGATATTGTAATCACTCAAAAGAATTTAGTTTGATCATCTACATAGGAAAGACCAAGCAGCAAATAGCATTGTCCAGATTACAACATGAATTAGAAGAAGTAAGCTATGTATGTGTGTATGTTTGCATATATGTATGCCATCGAAGAAACAAAAGATCGGAAGAGAAGATGGACGAACAAGGATGCGAGGTAAGAGGTAAATAGTAAGAGTGTTACAGTGCAAAGCTTACAATGTCCAGAGGAAGTAAGGACTCCAGAACGTTGGATGGACCATGGGCAATGAATTCATGGGAGAAGATGCATAAAAATCACACAGGATAGACAACCATAGATGAGTTGCAAGAGGTTAGATACATTTCAGTATTATATAATAGTCTGATCTCAAGTAAAACTATGAGATCTTTTCCACAGGAACTCTTTAATCATAAATCCCCATCTTAGACTTATGAAGTTGACCTTCTGAAGTAACTATAATTCTTAAGGCATCTTAGTGGCACAGTGGATAAAACACTAGGCCTCTAAGTCAGGAACTCAGGAAGACCTGAGTTTAAATCCCACTCAGACACTTACCAGCTGTGTAATGCTGGACAAATACCCTAACTTCTGCCTCTATTTCCTCAAATGTAAAATGAGAATATTAGTAGCACTTACCTTCTAGACTTGTTGTGAGGATCAAATGAGCTAATATTTGTTTTAAAAAAGGATTTAGCACAGTCTCTGGCACACAGGATACACTATATAAATTATTCTTCCATTTTCTTCATCCCTACCTCTGTCCACACTTCATTTCATTTTATTAGAGTCAACCTGGCGTTACAGATTTTCAAGTTCTTTTTGGATCCGATCTCTCTCATCTAATGTGTTTACTATTCCTCCAAGCATTGTATCATTTGCCATGGTTTTATCCAAGTTTTATATTTGATTTGACTGTATTACATGTACAATACAACAAATTTATAGCAAATAATAGCAGTTTATAGCAATACTATAAACCAATTAAAATCAAAAGCAATGCCAATCCATCTTCTCCACCAATTTAAACCTGATGTGCATTTCTTCCTCATCGGCACCTTCTCAAGTCCTTATCTTCCTTTGAAGCTCAGTTCAGGTACCATTTGTCCCTTGATGCTTTGCCTGATTCCATAGCCTACCTCCTACATAAGCTACGCATGTTTCCTCCCTCCTCGAATTGACCCAGAATTTTTCTCTGTCTGATGTCTCCTTTGATCCCTTAACTCTCAATCCTGTATTATGCTAAGCTGTGTTAATGCTCTAGAGAGTAGGAAAAATAATATAAATTTGTGCGTATATGCATATAGTTGGTGCATACATATAGTGTTTGAAACTGAAGATCTATCGAAGGCAAGCAGACTAAGAGAACTTGCCCAGCATTCCACAATCCACATTTAAGTCAGAATTTAACTCCAGATCTTTCTGGCTTTGAGGTGAGCTCTCTATCCACCATACTGTACTTCTTCTCAGTAACAGTCACCTGATAAGTGCTTTCCGAATGGAATTAAATTAAGCAAAGAGTTGCTGATGAAGCCCATCTTCAGTATTACTTGTGATAGTGACTATTAAAACAGTATGTGAGTTGGTGAGTGGGGACAGACTGGTAGTATTCACAAAGGATTAAACATGAGAAACACTAGAAAAGAAGCTAGAAAAGAAATGATTGACTAAAACAAACATGATAGACTGGATACACAGAAGAGGTGAGATTTATCTGAGGAATGGCCCACATGTTGCATCAATATCCTCCCAATATCAGGACTTCATGAAGAAGGCCCAGCCTACAGAGTGGAATGCCATTTTGGGGGAGGAAATAAACACAGAATGGATACACATTGAGGGATGGGCATCAGTATTATTGGAGGGAAGGCCCATGTTCATGAGATCACAGATCCTTTGATGTACTACCATGTTCCCCACACCCAAGTATGCTGAATCTTGCAGAGTGTAGACTAAATAAATTAGGTTCACTTGGAACCCTTACTATGTATCACATCATTGTTTAGCTTTGTTGATGGAAGTTATATTTCTCTTTTCCAGAATGGACTTCAAAAAAAAGAAAAAAATTTCATTCCATGCTTCTTAAATGAAAAAGAGAGTAAGATTCACAAAATGACAGCATACTTGAAAAACTCAATTCCATTTAAAGAAAAGGATTCCCAAGAAAAGGAAACATAGCATGACCACACCTGAAAGAAGGGAAGAACCCTCTTTAAAGAAAATTTGGCTTATAGCAAAAATAGCTGTAGAAGCTTCAAAAAGCGAAATGTGTATGTTTCCTTCCTTGAAATGGTCCCCAGCTAGTGAACTTTGACAGGGCCATGGTTAGTTTCCTTATGGCTTTTAGGTCATCTACCTGAATTTCTTGAGAAGGCAATAATTGACTAAAATAAAAAGATTGTTTTTAATTAAAAAATACATCAAATACCTCCTGAATGCTAGATTTCTACCACAGAAAAATTTGATCTCACATCTCACTAGTGACCTCCTTTCAATTCCTTCTGATTCAGGAAAAATAATAACTGGAATTTATATACTATTTTATGTTTGCAAAACAATTTCCTTAGATGACCTCAAGTGGTCCTTATAATTACCCCAATGACAAACACTACAGGTATCTTTATAGATGAAGAAGCTAGCTCTGAGAGGTCATACAGCATGCCCAGGATCTTGCAATTCCTGACTCCAAGTACATCATTTTATCTACTGTGCCCCCATTTTGCAAATTGGTGCTTCTAGGATAAAGCACAAACTCTGCTCCCTGACTTTTCAAGCCCTTCAAAATCAGACTTCAATACTTCTTTCCAGATTTATTTCATGTTTCTTCCATAGTGCACTCTATGATCCATCCAAAATAGCCTCCTTGCTCTTCTCCATACATGGCACACCATCTCCTGCCTTTTGTGCAGATCATCCAGCATACCTAGAAGTCACTCTCTCCCTCTTCAAACCCCTACTATCCTGCAATGATCGGTTCAAGAACCATTTCCATCAAGAGGCCTTTCCTGAAACCCATAGTTCTTATTTCTTTCTGGCCTACCCTTTTAGTTCTGTAAAATTTTTGCATTTATTGGCATTTATTAATTTGCTACCTATGAATTTATTTATTACCTATTAATTATGCTATTATATGTATTTATTTATTACCTATCATTGTACATCATGTTTTCCCTCAGTAGCATACAAGCATTTTGAGGACAGGGCAGG
Organism: Bettongia penicillata ogilbyi; assembly: GCA_023548195.1. NCBI lineage: Eukaryota > Metazoa > Chordata > Mammalia > Diprotodontia > Potoroidae > Bettongia > Bettongia penicillata. The sequence continues at coordinate 5,895,526 of JAJHZJ010000496.1, forward strand.
GACTGTTCCATGGGGAACAGCCTATGCATCTGTAATTTCTTTGTCTTCATTGGATATTTGTCATTGTATATGATACTTTTCCTTAGTGGAGTCTAAGCTTCTTGAATGCAAAAATTATTTCCTTTTTCCTCCTTTTTATCCTCATCTATTGTGTAAAAAACAAAAGAAGGAAGAGGGACTGGACCTGTGATTTTAACTATCAGGTGAGGAAACTTCTAATAATGCAGGTCAGCATGTTCTCTGCCACTTATAATCTTAGACAAAGGGTCCCTGGATAAATTTCAGGGGGACCTGCAATTGTTTTTTATTATATTTCAATATCATTAGTTTCATTTGTAATTCTATATGTTTTCTTTTTATGTAGTTAAATAGATTGTTCTGAAAAGGAGCCCATTGGTCAAAGGGATCCATGATGGAAAGAAAAAGCTTTGCACTAGACTAAGAGAACTTGCCCAGCATTCCACAATCCATATTCAAGTCAGAATTTAACTCCAGGTCTTTCTGGCTTTGAGGTGAGCTCTCTATCCACCATACTGTACTTCCTCTCAGTAGTAGTCACCTGATAAGTGCTTTCCAAATGGAATTAAATTTAGCAAAGAGCTGCTGATGAAGACTGTCTTCAGTATTACTTGCGATAGTGGCTATTAAAACAGAATGTGGTTTAAATGTGACCTCCAGTGGAGCAATTAGCCAGGGCACTGGAGTCCTGATCTGCACTAAGCATCTTGTTCCAGCCCAACTGGAGGTCAGATTGAGGGAGAAGCCCCCATGATGAGCTAAATGACATGGACCTAAAGTGCCTGGAGCAGGGGGCCTGCATTTCTCCTTCCCCACTTGCAACAAATAGGCTCTCCTACTTTCAGTCCTCAATGGGATGAATATAGATTGGTTTTCTATTTAAGCCTAATGTTGTGTACACCACCCCTACTGGCTCACTGTGCTCTTCTTGCAGGGGGTAGAACAGCAGGACACCAATTGACCACTTTTAGCACTCATTTCTTGGCTTTGTTCTTCCATTCGAGCAGATGAGAATGTCAAGTTGTTGGGAGGGAAGTGAGAAATTCGATGCTGAGAATCATGGGACAAGTTGAGAACACACGTTTGTCTTTCGTTCTGTCTCCTTTTACCAGTAAACAACAAAGAACGAAGTCAAAGTAATTTTGGCTCAGGGATGAACTAGAGTGAGCTAGGTCAGGCTGTAATGACCTAGACTGATGATAAAATTTACATCCAAAAATAAACAAGATCCAGGCTAGGTTCCAAGGTCTTCTTGTCATCTCAATACAGTGAGGTGCTACAAATTGTTTTTGTTTATTTTTAGCTTCTATTTTTTTTTAAATCAGGAAAATTAAAAGATTTTGGAAAAAACACATGAAGTCATCCAGATATAAATAAACTACTTTCTGCTTCATGAACTCGAATAATACTTTGAAAGAGAGCTGTGATTTTATCAGTTTCAAGATTGCAACCCATTTAATATAGTCTAGAAAGTAGTTTGAGGGAAAGGAATCTAGGAGACTTGTCCACTTAAATCCACTTTTAATAAGACAAACATACATGTACATTTCATGTATATAAACATATATGTTATATAAAGTTGTATGAGTGGGGGAGAGGAAACAGAGACAGAGACAGAGAGGAAAAGATAGAATATAAAAATCTATATGTGTACATGTCTCTCATTAATAGATAAAAATCTATATGTGTATATGTCTCTCATTAATGGACAATTTCACTTTTGTCCCCAGAACTTCTTGGGGCAACTTGGTGGCACAATGGATAGTGTGGGACCTGGAGTCATCAATCATGCAGTAGACACTTAACTACCAGTGTGATGCTGAGTAAGTCACTTAACCCTGTTTGACTCAGTTTTCTCATCTGTAAAATGAGCTGGAGAAAGAAACGGCAAATGCTTCAGTATCTTTGCCAAGAAAATCCCAAAAAGGAGTCACAAAGAGTTGGACATGACAGAAAACAACTAAAGAGCAGCAATGAGTGCAATTCATCTCAAGTATTTAAACATATCAGAGTACTAACAGAAGCTCCTGCTATAAAAATTAAAGTAATTCATTCAAATCATTCAAAAGAAACAGAACTTACAGAAAGGCTGAAGAAAATAGTAGCGGTACATTAATCATCCAGTAAGTAGTTCTAAAGTTGGAGGGGCTCAGCTGAAGAGGAGGTCTGATAGGGAAGGCTGATTGAGGGATGTTTCTGCAAAGCTGCCTCCCTGATCTGTATCTCCAGCCCCAATCTCTCCTCTGAGCTGCAGTCCCACATCACAAACTGCCTTTTAGACATCTCCAATTGATTGTCTTGACAGACAACTTATCTAAACCTGAACACATCATTCCCTCCTAAATCTTTCTGTCTCATACACTTTCCCATTTCTGTCAGAGATACCACCATCAATTGGAGATGTCTAAAAGGCAGTTTGTGATGTGGGACTGCAGCTCAGAGGAGAGATTGGGGCTGGAGATACAGATCAGGGAGGCAGCATATATATATATATGGCAAGCTTATTACACGTAGAATTTTTTTTTATTTGTATCCCTAGTACAAAGCAAATTGCCCTATCTGGAAGGCATGTAGAAGAAAAATCCTTATTGGTGGATTCATGTTCACAAAAACTAATTGATGAGTTTTAGAATGTGTGGGTTGGACAAAACTGAATGGGAACTGATTTCTGAGATGCCATTCCCTTCGCAATATACGGAAGTTAAGAAGTGATCATGTAGAAACTTAATGTAAAATGAAGAGAATGTCAGAATGACATGAAGTAAGTGTTAGAGATGATCACTGAAAAATTTCATTGAAAAGATAGGATTGCTTTCATATGCACTTATTATCTAAGTGTTCCATGCAATTTGAATATTTTTATTTTATTTTTTGAAACTGTGTCTCCATATCTCACCCTGTTTAGATATGCAATGGTTAGTCATAGGTCTGATTTCACTGCTGATAGGTCTGGAAGCTTCCATCTGCTCTGTGTCCATTGTGAACCTCTTCTTATGTAGCAGAGTAGATTCATCCTGTCTCATCCCTCCTAAGAGATTCACCACACTCATGATGCACTCAGTTCAGACATTGTGTTCAAGTTCTGAAACCCTACTTCAGAACTCCTGAGTACAAGTGATCTACCAACCTTAGCCTCAACTTTATCGTAGCAAAATCACAAGTGTGCGCCACCACATCCAGCTAAAAGAGAAAACAATGATATTTTCTATAGTCCTTTAAACTTGTTAATATACATAGATATTGGAAGATTAAAATATGGTCACAACAATCTCATGAAATAGGTAGTACAAGTGCTAGAATAAAAGAAACTGGAGGCTCAGACAGGTTAGGGACTTTCCGCTATCCTGCCCTATACTTCTTTTAAAGACAGAAAAAATCTAGGCAAGTATTTGAACCCAGAGTTCCCTTAGGTACAGTCCCATATCTGCTATCATCCTCTGCCCAAACATGCCCCAACTGTGATTTCTTGTATTTAGACATGTGCTGGAGCCAGCTATGCTGTACACTAAGAACTCAGTTGTTATCTTTCCAATGTGCACATTTACACATTGGAGATTCACAAATGCTATAAATCAGGGCTTGAGTTACTGTTTGGTTAATTATCAAGACTTAAGAAAGTAATGAGGAAAATATTAATAATGCAGATGAACCTGAAATGTGTGTTCTGCATACATATTTTTCTAGCAGACTGGTTGTTATACATATGCCAGCCACCTCTAACTCATATTCAAAATGAAGTCTTTCTTTCTTCTTGTATTTGCATTTATGCCTTTCTGCTTGTATCTGTATTCACAGAATTTAGAGCAGGGCTTGATTTACCATGAGGGACTTGATCTCTAAAGTCCCACCCATGTGTGATTCTCTGTGAATGACTCCCTTGACAAGAATCTTGAGTTTCAGTCAACAAATCATCAGCAAAAGAAACCAGTCACTGGGTAACAATATGGGGAATTATCTATGTTCTCTCAGAAAAGGGAGACACCCATCCTTGCCAGTTTGACAAAGGTCTGTAATCTCATTAAAGTGATTGAGCTGGGCTGTGGGAAGAATATGGCTCTGGACACAGAAGACTTGAGTTCAAACTAGGTGGCATAGTAGATACAGTACTAGAGGTGGGTTGAGGAAGATCTGAGTTTGAATCCTCCCACGCTTTTTAGATTTGTGATCCTGGACAAATCAATTAATCTGAGTCTCCGTTGCTTTCTCTATTAAGTGGGTTGGTGTAGATGTCCTCTAAGATCCCTTTCACCTTTAAATATTTGATCCTATCATCCTGTCACTTAAATTCTTTTGTCCCAAGTTTTTTCATTTATAAAATGGAGGAAGAGAATATTAGATATCATCTCACTTTCCTTCCCATTCTAGAGCTTGGATCACCCTCTCCCTACAATATGTTTTTGTTTTTATTATTTTAGATTATGGAACTAAGGGCATGCCTTATTTGGACACCTTCATGTCATGTATCCCAGGGTTTCTACCATTGCAGTGAACAGCATGGATTGAATGAGAGGGAGGAGGGCCCCCACCCGAAAGACCAACACTTTGACCAAAGGGTTCAAGTCCTCTGTCTGACTCTTCCTTACCATCTGTGACCATAAACAAGTTTCTTAATTTCTCAGGGCATCAGGCACCTCTCAAAAACTAAAAATTACAGATATACTCTGAAGTTGCATCAGTGGAAGAAATTTCTACCCTGAGAGTTCCCAATATGGGTAAAATCATGGATGTGGATAATTACAACAAAAGCGTTGTCCCATCAGCAGCTTAATTTTTAATGTTCCTTCATAACCATCAGCCCCTATTCCTGACATCCTTGGGCCTTTGACTTTGACTTGCTTTATTTTTGTTTCTTTTATTATTATTTTTTTGTCACTAGAAGCCAAATTTCCAACAACAGTATTGTCAGAAGATTATATTCTCTTTTAAACAGAGCCTCAGCTATCTGCAGACCAGGGTCAATCACTGTGTGGAAGGCAAAGAAAGAGTAAAAAAGAGTCTCTCTCCTCAAAGAGCTCTCCCGTATCCACCAAGAAAGTGGGAGAAGAAAAGCACAGATAAAAATGTAAGTATGAAATCTAAGTCAGAATGGGACTGAGGGCCCCCAGAAGCACAAGCAAAGTCCCCCCATGGGGGAATTTGGATATAGGAAAGATCAGACAGCTACAGGGAGAGTGCAATCATTACATTAGGCATCATAAAGAAAGAGAGGAGGGGAGAGAGGGAGTAAGAATTTATCAAGTGCCTACTTTGGCCCAAGTTCAGTGGATAGAGTGTTAAGCTAAGACAGGAAGACCTGAATTCAAATCCAGCCTCAGAAATTTGCCATTAGAGAAAGAAACAGCAAAATACTCTGGTATCTTTGCAAAGATGGATAGAAATCCACAGGATCACAAAGATTTGGAAAATGACTGAATAATACCAACCACAAGAAGGGCCAGGAGCTGTGTTAACAAAGATTATCTTATTTGATCCTTGCCACAAACTCTGCTGGATAAGTGCTTGTATCCCCATTTTTACAGTTAAGGAAACTGAAGAAGGCACAAATTAAGTGATGCATTCAGAGCTGCACAACGACAAAGTGTTTAATGCTGAATTTGAACTCAGTTATTTATGGCTTCCGAACTAGCACTGTATGCACTGGGGATCTTAGTCTGAGCCCTGAAAAATGAATCAATATTTACAATATTATTAAGAAATCCAGGGGCAGAGTTAAGATGGTGGAATGAGAGCAGCGACTCACCTAAGCTGTTCAGATACCTCAAAAAAGAGAATCTGACCAAACTTGGGAGGTGCAGAATCCAATAGGAGACAGGCTGTGGCAGATTCACAACCCAAGGCAGACTGGAAGGTCAGTGGGAAGGATCTGTTCTGTGGGGGTGAGCCCACAGCGAAACCAGCACAGCACGGCAGGAAACCCCAGCGAGGCCTGAGGCAGCAGCAGGTGGAACAGCAGAGTGGCCGCCCAGGATAAGAGACCAGCAGAGCTGAGCAAGTGACAGCTGCTGAACCCCAAATATCAGCTGCAGCAGCTCCTGAGACTTTCAACCCAAAGACCAAATGTCTGTAAGTCATCTACTAGAACTTCTGGGAACGAAAATGGTGGAGTGATCAGTAAAAGCTCTCTCCTCCCTGCTTGTTGACCTTGAAAGAACAATGGAATATTTCCCCAGAAAATGCCCAGATCAATGGGAACAGTGAAGGGGCAAACAGTCTCATAACACCTGAGGTTAGGAAAGTAGCTAAAGGGGGTTCTTCTTACTGTGGCAGAGGTGAAACAGAAGGAGATGGGCCCCAGGGTGGTGGAAACTTGCAGTAGGACCCAGGCAAGCCTCAGTGCTAGGAGAGGAGCTCCAGGAGACCCAGGTGTGCCTCAGTGCTCCAGGGGAAATGGTAAGACAATAGGGCAGCCAGGATCACCAATCCCTGAGCTTGTCTTTGCCTCAGCTCAGCTGAGGAGATCTCTCAAGACCAGACCACCCCTCTCCCACACTTAACAAGCTAGCCCCAGGGCTGATCAGAGAAACACAAAACAAAAAGATAAATTACTCTTTTACACCAGTCAGCTCAACACCAAGTTCTGCAGCTTCTAACTGAAAGAACTAGAAGCCACAACACAAATCATCATCATGAGCAAGAAAAAGCAAAGCAAGGGTGAAAAAAACCATAGACTCTTTGGGGACAAGGACCAAAAGAAGAATACCAAAGAGGTCAGTAGTGAGACTGTACTTCTATCTGAAACTTCAGAAGGGACCATGAACTGCTCACATGCACAAACAGCTCTCCTGGAACAGCTGGAGAAGGAAATAGAAGAAAAACTGGCCAATGATTTTAAAAGTACAAAAACAGAATTCATTGATGAGAACATCTCTTAAAAAGGAAAATTGAACAGATGGAAAAGTAAGCACAAAACCTAACTGGGAAAATTGGACAAAAGGAAGGACAAAAACTAACTGTAGAAAGTAACTTCTTAAAAGAAGCAATTGGACAGATGAAAAAGGAAATGCAAAAGTTAACTGAAGAAAACAACTTGATAAAAATTAGAATTGGGCAAATAGAAACTAATGACACTATGAGACATCAAGAATCAGTCAAACAAAATCTAAAGAATGAAAAGATGGAAGAAAATGTAAAATATCTAGTTGGAAAATAGACCCAGGAGAGAAAAATTAAGAATTATTGGCCTACCAGAAAGCGACAAGGAAAAAAGATACTGGATAATATCTTCCAAGAAATCATCAAGGAAAACTGCCCAGAAGTGCTAGATCTAGAGGGCAAAATGGTCATTGAAAGAATCCATAGTTCACTTTCCAAAAGGAATCCCAAACTAAAAACCCCAAGAAATATTGTTGCCAAATTCCAGAACAGTCAAGTGAAGGAGAAAATACTACAGGCAGCCAGAAAGAAACCATTCAAATATTGAGGATCACACAGGACCTTGCAGCTTCCACATTAAAACACTGAAGGAATTGGAATCAGATATTCTGTAAGGCAAAGGAGCTGGGACTACAGCCAAGGAGCAATTACCCAGCAGAGTTCAGCATAACGTTTCAGACAAGGAAATGGACATTCAATGAAATTATGATTTCCAGACCTTCCTGAAAAAAAGGCTAGAACTCAATAGAAAAGTTGATCTTCAAATGCAGATCACAAGAGAGGCATAAAAAAGTAAACAGGGGAAAACAAAAACTTGTTACTGAACTTGGGCAAACTGTTTACCTCCCTATAAGGGAAGATGATACTTGTTAATCCTGAGAATTGTACATCTATTATGAAATATAAAAGGGACATACATAGAGGGAACGGGTATAAAGTAAATGATGTGATGATAAAAATATGACCTAAGTGTGCAAAGGAACTGTAACAGGAGATGTGAAATGGAGAAAGAAGAAAATGGTAAATTACATCACAGGAAGAAGTACAGAATTATAATAGAGGGAAAGAGGGGAGAGAGATGAGCAGTGTTTGAGAGGTACTCTCATCTGATTTGGTTCAAGAAGGGAGCAGTAAACTTAATTAAGTATATAAAACTCACTAGGTCTACAGGCAGGAGGAAGGGAGGGGGGAAAAAGGGGAGGGTAAGCTAAAATGGAGGGAACAAGTAGTAAGGGAAAAGGGGAGTAAAAGGGAGGGGGGTTGAAAGAAGGAAGGGAAGACTGTGGGAGGTGGTGGTGAAAAGTAAAAACTCTATTGAGGAGGGGAATGGAGATGGGAGAACTAAAAGCACAAACAGTGGGAAAGAGGATGGAGGGGAAGACATGGATTGTAATCATAACTGTAAATGTGAATGGAATGAACTCTTCCATAAAACAAAGACAGATAGCAAAATGGATTAAAAGCCATACTCCAACAATGTATTGTTTACAAGAAACACATTTGAAATGGGGGAATACACACAAGGTAAAAGTCAAAAATTGGAGGAGAATATATTGCACTTCAGCTGATGTAAGAAAACCAGGGGCAGCAATCCTAATCTCAGACAAAGTAAAAGCAGAAATAGATCTAATCAAAAGGAAGGAAATTATATCCTACTAAAAGGTACCATAGACAATGAAGCAATATCATTACTAAATATTTATGCTCCAAGTGGTATAGCATTCAAATTCTTAGAGGAGAGGTGGAGGGAGTTGAAGGAAGAAATAGACAGCAAAACTAAACTAGTAGGTGACCTCAAATACCCCCTCTCTGAACTTGATAAGTCTAACCTTAAAATAAACAAGAAAGAGGTTAAGAAGGCAAATAAAACTCTGGATAAGGTAGATATGATAGATCTCTGGAGAAAATTGAATGGAAATAGAAAGGATTATACCTTTTTCTCAGTAGTTCATGGCACATATACAAAAATTGACCATGTTCTAGAGCATAAAAACCTCACAATCCAGTGCAGAAAGGCAGAGATAGTCAATGCGTCCTTCTCAGACCACAATGCAATAAAAATTATATGAAATAAAAGGCCATGGAAAGATAAACCAAAAATAAATTGGAAACTAAATAATTTAATCCTAAAGAAGGGATGGGTTAAACAAGAAATCATTGAGATGATCAACAACTTCATTGAAGAGAATGACAATAATGAGACAACCTACCAAATCTTATGGAATACTGCAAAAACAGTTATTAGGGGAAGTTTTATATCTTTGTATGCTTACATGAATAAAATAGAGAAAGAGGAGTTCAATGACTTGGGCATGTAGCTGAAAAAGCTAGAAAAAGAAAAAACTGAAAAGCCTCAAGTAAATACAAATTAAAAATACTGAAAACCAAAGGAGAGATTAATTAAATTGAAATTAAGAAAATGATTGAATTAATAAAATTAATAAAAAATTAATGAAAAAACTAATAAAATTGATAAACCTTTGGTTAATCTAAATTAAAAAAAAAGAAGAAAACCACATTACTAAAATCAATAATGAAAGGGGTAAACTCACCTCCAATGAGGAGAAAATTAAAACAATAATTAGAAATTACTTTGTCCAACTTGATGCCCATAAATCTGACAATCTAAATGAGATGGATGAGTATTTTAAAAATACAAATTGCTCAGATTAACAGAAGAGGAAATGGAATACTTAAACAACCCTATCTCAGAAAAAGAAATTAAACAAGCCATCAATGAACTCCCTAGAAGAAGTCCTCTCAGATTCTTTTTATGATTTTGATACCTGAACCAGGAAGACATAAAATAGAGGAAGAAAATTGTTGACCAATTTCTCTAATAAATATAGATGCAAAGATTTCAAATAAAATTTTAGCAAAACAAATACAGTAACATCAAGAGAATAATACATTATGATCAGGTAGGATTCATACCAGAAATACAGGATTGGTTCAATATTAGGAAAACTATTAGTAAAATTGACAACAAAACTAACAAAAACCACATGATTATCTCAATAGATGGAGAAAAAGCTTTTGACAAAATACAACACCCATTCCTATTAAAAACATTGGAGAGCATAGGAATAAAGGGAACTTTCCACAAAATAAGAAGCAGAATCTACCTAAAACCTTCTGCAAGCATTATATGCAATGATGATCACCTAGATGCATTTACAATAAGATCAGGGGTGAAACAAGGATGTCCATTATCACCACTATTATTCAACATGGTACTAGAAATATTAGCTATAGCAATGAGACACAATAAGGAAATTGAAGGAATTAGAATAGGCAAAGAAGAAACTAAGTTATCAACTCTTTGCAGATGATATAATGATATACTTAGAAAATCCCAGAGATTCAAGTAAAAAACTACTTGAAACAATAAAGAACTTTGTCAGAATTACAGGTTACAATTACAGGTTACAGAATTACAGGTTACAAAAAAATTACAAAATAAACCCACACAAATCTTCTGCATTTCTATGTATTAACAACAAAGCCCAACAGCAAGAGATAGAAAGAGAAATCCCATTTAAAGCCAGTGTAGACACTATAAAATATTTGGGAGTTTACCTGCCAAAACAAACCCAGGGACTATATGAACACAACTACAAGACACTTTTTGCACAAATAAAGTCATATCTAAGTAAGTGGAAAAACGTCAGTAGCTCATGGGTAGGCCAAGCCAATATAATAAAAATGACAATTCTACCTAAATTAATTTACTTATTTAGTGCCATACCAATTAAACTATCAGATAATTATTTTCTAGAGCTGGAAAAAGTAGTATCAAAATTCATCTGGATGAACTAAAGCTCCAGAATATCAAGGGGACTAATGAAAAGAAATGCTAGGGAAGGTGGACTAGCTCTACTAGATCTCAAATTGTATTATAAAGCAGAAATTATCAAAACTATTTGGTACTGGCTAAGAAAAAGAAGGGTAGACAAGTGTAATATGCTAGGTACTCAAGACACAGTAAGCAATGAATACAGCAATCTATTGTTTGATAATCTCAAGGTCCCCAGTGTCTGGGATAGGAACTCATTTTTTGACAAAAATTGCTGGGAAAACTGGATAAAAGTGTGGCAGAAAGTAGGCATAGACCAATGCCTGACACCGTACGCAAGAATAAAATCCAAATGGGCACATGATCTAGGTATAAAGGTTGATACTATGGACAAATTGGTGGAGCAAGGAATAGTGTATTTATCAGATTTATGAAGAAGGGAAGAATTTTTGACTAAAGAAAAGATAGAAAGCATTACAAAATACAAGATGGATAATTTTGATTACATTAAACTGAAAACTTTTTGCACAACCAAACCCAATGCAACTAAAATTTGGAGGGATTTAGAAAACTGGGAAAGAATTTTTACAACTAATCTCGAAGATAAAGGCCTCATTTCTAGAATATATAGAGAATTGAGTCAAATGTATAAAAATACAAGTCATTCCCCAACTGATAAATTGTCAAATGATATGAACAGGCAATTTTTCAGAGGAAGAAAGCAAAGGTATCTATAGTCATATGAAAAAAATGTTCTAAATCACTTTTGATTAGAGAGATGCAAATCAAAACAACTCTGAGGTACCAGATCACACCTATGACAGAACAGGAAGATGATAAATGTTGGAGAGGATGTGGGAGAGTTGGAACACTAATACACTGTTGGTGGAACTGTGAGCTGATCCAACCATTCTGGAGAGCAATTTGGAACTATGCCCAAAGGGCTACAAAAGTGTGCATACCCTTTGACCCAGCTATAGCACTTCTAGAACTATATCCTCAAGAGATCAAAAAATGAGAAAGGGTCCCACATGTACAAAAATATTTGTAGCAGCACTCTTTGTGGTGGCCAAAAACTGGAAATCAAGGGGATGCCCATCAATTGGGGAATGACTGAATAAATTATGGTATATGAATGTAATGGAATACTGTGCTATAAGAAATGATGAACAGGAAGACTTCAGGGAGGCCTGGCGAGACTTATATGATCTGATGCTGAGCAAAAGGAGAAGAACCAGGAGAATTTTGTGCACAGCAACTACCACAGTGTGTGAGAGTGTTTTCTGGTAGACTTGGAACTTCATTGCAATGCAAGGACTTAAAAAAAAATTCCCAATAGTCTTCTAAGGCAAAATGCCTTCCACATCCAAAGAAAGAACTATGGAATTCAATTGCAGAATGTAGCAGATCATTTGTGTGTGTGTGTGTTGCATTTTGGTTTGTTACATGATTTCTCCCACTCATTTTAATTCCTCAACACAGCATGACTATAGTGAAAATGTATTTAGAAGGGATGTATTTAATAGAATCTACACAAAATTGTATGCTGTCTCGGGGAGGGAGGGGGGAAGTATGAGAGAGGGAGGGGAAAATAATCTAAGTTATATGGTAGTTATTGTACAACACTGAAAGTAAATAAAACTAATTTAAAAAAAAGAAATCCAGGTCAGACCACAGCAAGAGAAAACATTTAACACATCAACAAAACATTTTTAAAATGCACAAAAGAAAACAAAGAAGTTCAAAAAGGACATCACTGGAGTATTTTGATCACTACCTTGCTATGTTGAACATGCCCTTTTAAAAAAAAAAAAAGAAATGTTTAACAGAAATTCATGGTTTCATATATGGTGTTGTTACTGTTGTTGGGTAATGTCTGACTATTCATGACTCCATAGACCATATATAGCATGTCAGTCCCTTCTGTTGTTCACTATCTCCCAAAGTCTGGCCAAATTCATATTCATTGTTGCTATGACAGAATCTATCCATCTCCTCATAGGACATGTCCTTCTCCTTTTGTTCTCCATCTTTACCGACATTAAGGTCTTTTCAAATGAGTCCTATCATCTCATTTTGGGGTCAAAGTATTTCAGCTTCAGCTTCAGTATTTGACTTTCTAGTAAATAGCCTGAATTACTTTAAGTATTGACTGATTTGATCCCCTTGCTATCCAAGGGACTTTCAGAGTCTTCTCCAGAACCACAATTCAAGTGTCAACTTTGTGGAGCTTAGCTTCGCTTATAAGTCCGACTCTCACAGACATACATTACCACTGGAAAAACCAAAGCTTTGACTACATGAATGTTTTTGGCGAAGGGGTTTCTGTGCTCATTAGTATGCCATTCAGATTTGCCATAGCTTTTCTTCCAAGGAGCAAACACTTTTAATTTCATAGCTGCAGTTGTCATCTGCAGTGATCTGGGAGCCTAAGAATATTAAATCTGATGCTGCTTCCATTACTTCTCCCTCTACTTGCCAGGAAATGATCGGACCAGTTGCCAAGATCTTTGTTTTGTTTGGGGTTGTTGTACTTGTTAAACTTCAAGCCAACTTTTACATTCTCCTCTTTCACCCTCATTAAGAGACTTCTTAATTCCTCCTCACTTTCTACCATCGATGTAGCATCATCAGCATATCTGAGATTGTTGATATTTCTCCCAGAAACTTTAATTCTGACTTTTGATAAAAGAGGTTTCATATGTAATCTTCTTTTAACCTATCCTTTGCATATTGAAATTCTTTGCATTTGTTGATGATTGTTAATAATAATGATTTGTTTTATTTTCCCAACCCAAGAAACTCCCAAGTAGAGTGTTGGGCTTGGAGTCAGGAAATCCTGGATTCAATCCTAGTCTTTAATATTTGCCTCCCTGAACCTCACATTCCATACATATATAATAAGGACAATCACATGTGATAGAAATGTCATTTGGGGACTTGAATGAGATAATGTTGTTAAAGTGTTTTGAAATCCTTAATGTACTACACAAATGTCAGTTGTTATTGTTGTTGATGAAGTATGATAACAAGCTTATAGTAGGAGTGCATTTGCATTTTGGAAATAAATGATAGCTGGGGTAGATAGAGGTGGTGTCAGATTGTCATCCTCATCATCGAACATTTGTTAATTAAATATGCATATTAGATTCTGAATGGAGAATGTCTTGAAAGTTAAGCTGAGTTTGTATTTTATTTTCTAGACTAATATCCTCCAGAAGCTTTTTTTTATTATCCTCCCTTATCTGTTAAAAAAGATAAAGCACACAATTCTAAATATTTGCATATTTAAGCAATAAATCGACTAGAATTCATTAAGTATCTGCTATGTACCAGGCACCTTGTTAAGTGCTGGGGATGCAAAGGGGAAAGAAAAGAACAACCTCAGCTCTTAATGATCTCACAATCTTTTCTAAATTATTTGTATGTAATATATAATAAATAAATTATAAAATTATATTATATTATGTAATGGTCCATTATAATATAAAAACATAATATGACATTTTAAAATTTGGGTAAAAATATGAACTTGAGATGTTCATATAAGAAAAATCAATATTTGATTTTTTTTTTGTCAACAGAAAGCCACTGAAATCTGTTGAGTAGGGAAGTGATATAGTTAGGCTCGAACTTTAGAAACTTTAGGGAACCTTTTTCTCTAGTAGATAAATGATCAAAGAAAGGACATGAAAAGGCAGTTCTCAAAGGAAGAAATATAAGTTTTTAATGCATGGGAAGCATTTCCCCAAATTGCTAATAATCAGAGAAATACAATTAAAAGTATCTCTGAAACCTCATTTCATAGCTATTGGATTGGCAAAAATGGCAAAAGATGGAAATAGTCTATGTGAGAGCAGTTGTGGAAAAACCAGCAAATTATTGATGGAGATATAAAATGTTCCAGCCATTCTGGAAAACAACTTTAAATTCTACCCAAAAAAAGTCATGTAACTGTGCATTCCCTTTATCCCAAATCATACCAGTATTAATCTAATTCCACAAATGATTGTAGAAGAAGGAAAGGACACATTTTTACAAAAACAAAAATGTGTTTACCAGTTCTTTGTTCAGTAGCAAAAAAAAAAAAAAAAGTGGAAGCTAAGGTGGTGTCCACCCATTGACCACGGCTGAAAATCTTTTAGCGTATAAATGTAACGGAAATCCCTATGCTGCAAGATAACATGAAAGATCGTTACAGAGAACCCTAGGAAAGTTTGCATGAACTGATGCAAAGAAAAAATGAACAGAACCAGGAAAACAACTTATACTGTAATGTTGTAAAAGAAAAAAATTACTTAACTGACCAATTCAGTGATCAACCACAGCTAAAGAGAACTTATGCTTAAGCATGTTGTCCACCTCTTGACAGAGACAGATGATGGACTCAAGCTTTAGAAGAAGACATACTTTTTTGGACATGGCCAAGGTTTGGGTTGGTTATCCATGACTATGGCTATTGGTTACCAAGGTTTTTTTTTTTTAATTATTTTTTGTTCAGTGGAGCCTTGGGGTGGCAGGGAGGGTAGTCTTAATAGCAAAAAGAAAAGATAATCACTGGTACATTTAAAGAAAATGCAAAAAAGAAATCAGAAGGAAATCCAGAACCAAATACAAACAAGTGAATTTTTTTTAAAAATAGTATGCTGAGTGTGTTACATGCCTTTTTAAGAAGCAGTTTTTAATAGATTCACAAATTATAAGATTAGCATGTTTGTTCTAGAATGTATAGAGATATAGATATATGGAAATGTTATTTTTTCCTTTGATGTTTGGGTACAGAGTAAAATAAAACTATTAAATTTTATTTAAAAAGTAATGGCAGCTGAGTGGAAGATGTATTGGAAATGGGAAGCTCAGCCAAAGAAATTAGGAGGCTATTGAAATATTTCCAGTCAGAACTGATGAGGATCAATGATGGTGGCTATGTGAATGGGAAGCTGAAGGATGGAAAAGTTGTCCTGGAAGAAGAAATGGCATTATTTGGCAACTGAATGGGTATGGGGACAAGTTGTGCAGATTGACACCAAGGTTGTGAACCTAGGTAAGTGAAAGGATAGCAGGATCTTAAATAACAATAGATAGGTTTGGAAGGATTTAGGTTTTTTGGAAAGGATAGTGTAATGAGATCAAAAACACATATTAGGAACACATCCATTAGCACTTATCCTATATGACTGTATCAACAGAAACAAAAAGTGGTGGGAAAAGGATATTACTGCAAATTGTCCTAGATTAGGCTTACACACCAACGGGAAGGGCAGTCTGGAGCTTTAATGAGTAAAAACAATAGTGTGGGTGTAGTGGAAAGAAACACAGTAATTGAGCAACACATGGTGGGTTGAATTTAATGTAAATTTCTACCCTCTGAGTTAGTTATCCTCATGAGTCATGCTATGGTCTTCCAGGAAATGGGCCTCCCAGTTTGGAGGTCTCTGCTCTAGCCAATGGGGAACCACTGATGCTTTCTGGTCCCTGGAGGGAAACATTGGAAATAAGTTGGAAATAAGTGCTCAGGAAGTTCAGATCTGTGGTTCTAGCTGTCTTCACTATTTGAAGGGTTGTCACATGTAAGAGAGATTCCTTTATATCGACTTTTCCCCAGAGGACAGAACTTAGAGCAATTGGTTGAATCTATCAAAAGGCCAGTTGAGTTTTATGCTAGGCAGAAAAGAGAATGCCCTGGTCATTAGCTCTGCCCAAGTAGCTTTTGCCCTCCCTCAAGATTTTCAAGCAAAGGTCAAGTTTGAGATTTATAATGGGTCATTTATAATAGCACTGTTATTCTTTCTTAAAAATTATTTTTTTTCTTTTTAGTTTTAAACATTTACTTCCCTAAGATTTTGAGTTCTAAATTTTCTCCCCTTTCCCACTCCCCTCAAGATAGCATGCAATCTGATATAGGCTGTATGTATGCATTCATATACAATAGCACTTTAAGGTTTCCAATGTCTGTTATATGAATTAGTTCATTTGAACCTTATAACAATCCATAAAATGCTTTTATTATGCCTATTTTATACCTAGAATGTGTCTGAGGCAGCATTAAAACCCAAGTCCTCCTGACTCAAAGCCTAATAGAGTACCTACAATGCAAACGTGCTTCTGTGTAAATGATCTAAGGACCTCTCAGCATAAATTGGAGTGGGCAGTGACTCAAGGGAGAGGATCAGGTCAGCTGGCTAAGAACAGGACTTGGCAACCTGTTAGGCATAAACTATGAAGCAGAGTGATGTTTCACATATCTCAAGTGCAGTTATGCCTTGTCTTTAGGCCATGTATTTTATTCCCTTTAGAATTCAAGCTCAGTAAATTCCACTTTGAAGACATCTGAATAGCTACGCGTAGAAAAAATGGAGAGTGAGTGTTCAGTATAGTCAACTTTTCTCATTTGTTCCTTTTTTTAAGTGAAAAAATTTGATGACCCCTGTAAACTTTATAAATCAATAATTGATTCTTTTTCCTTTCTATTTTTCTTTCTTGACATTAAAAAGATCCAGCCCCAGAAGACCTCAAAGATCTTCAAATGTCTATGAATCAGCATGAGCCCCACATACAGACTCAGCATCCCTGATTAACTCAGATGGCCCAGGCCTCCTTCTAATGCAAACAGTATTCAAGGAGCCAGAGGAGGAGGAACACTTGATGGAAATTCCGGTACATAACGAGGAAACCAACCTGTGGGTACCTGGAAAGAAATTCAGGTACCAAGATATTCATAATCTGACAAATGTCCTTCAAGAATAAACCAGAAAGAGAAATACTAATGATAACAATGGTTCACAGTGTGTTTCCATGGATGAGCTCAGTGGATTAGCTTCTCTTGTTGGCTCAGCTCTCCTCATAGAAATCTGACTGTCAGAGATGCCAGAGGGGTCATTTCTTTGTGAGTTAGAAAGCAGGCAGAGATTATCCCATTTAGCAGATGGGGAAAGGGGGGCCCAGAGGGGTTTTTTTTGGTCAAGATCAACTAATTAATCACTGGGACTAAATTGTGGGGTAATAAAGCTGTATCCCTCTGGTGCCAAAACAGCCAATTGACAAGTGAAAAATTGAGTCAATGAGCCAGTTGTTTTGTCTACAGAATGGCATATTTTTAGAATGACAGATAGTCTGTCTATATTGGCCAGCTGTTTTGGTTACATTGTACCAAACAATGGGTATGGCAATTAACCCATTCCTCCTGCCAATCCTGTTCTCAAGCCTTGTTAGAAATGAAGAAAAGAAAAGAGCGGGACCATTGCACTAGGATCATCCCACTGATGTCTCTTTCAGCATTTGAAGCACAGAAGTTTAGAATCCAATTCATTCTTAGATATATTTCAAAGCTAAGATACAGAACTGCCATAACCAGCTGCAAATAGGTGTATGTTTATCCCCAATAGTATTCATCCACTTTAGTATTCTCATATTTACTGTCAATTATTAGAAGGACATGAAACCTTAGAGCTTCTCATTTTGCAAAGATTCATTGCCATCCATCTCTCCATTCTTTCATACCTATAGTCCTCTTTATGATAAGTATCTCCTGGAAGGGGGTAAGGACTCCTTGGAGTTGTAAGGACTGGAAAAGAAAAGAAGGATTGAAGTGGGAGCATAATATGAAGATGAAAAAAATTATCTAGTACATGGAATGAATCATTAAGTCTTGACTTCTTGTCAGTTCTCCAGACAGAAATAGAGAAGACTCAGAACATGCTGAGTAGAGAAGAGTCCTGTTCTAAAGAAAAGCTACATTCTAACATATTCTGGATAGCAGCTGGGTGGTGCCATGAATAAAGAACCAACCACAGAGTCAGGAAGACTCATCTTCATGAGTTCTAATCCAGCCTCTGATACTAATTCCATTTGTGGCTGGGCAAGTCACTTAACCCTATTTGTCTCAGTTTCCTCATTTGTACAATGAGCTGGAGAAGAAAATGGCAAACCACTCCAAGATCTTTGTCAAGAAAATCCCAAATGAGATCAACGAAGAGTCAGACATGAACGAAAAGACAACAATAAAACATATTCTGAATTCAGAGAATTTTTTTTCTGCAGGGGGAGCAGAAGGGAAGAGGTAAATAACCATGCAGCTTTGTGGTATTCAATAATACTAGTTCCTCCATTTATAGCTTGTGAACCCTTCAATTAGCCATTCAAGATCTCTGGACCTCAGTTTCCTCCTCTGTTCATAAGCATTCTCTTCATCATAAATGTTCTATATGGCACTATATGGCAGTCAGTATGTTAAATATTTTACAAATATTATCTCATTTGATCTCACCCTGGGTAGTAGGTGTTATCATTATCTCCATTTTACAAATGAGAAAACTGAAGCAAAAAGGGGTTAAGTGACTTGCCCAGCGTCACTCGGCTGCTAAGTAACTGAGGTTACTTTTGAACTAACTCAGGTCTTCCTTTGGTACTCTATCCTACTACATCACCTTCTCAAGACTCCAACTATGCATCTCAGTCTCATAATTCTGAGGTTCCTGTTAAGAAGCCTGAGATCTCTGTTAGAATTCTTGTTTTTATAAACAATGAGTAGCACTTGGATCTTAAAGCATCAACAAGGCACAATTTTCTGAAATTCAAAGTCTCTGAATTATAATAATTGGGGTTTCTGACTCATGGAAAAACCTAATCAATGTTCTCTATTTTGCTTTGCCAAATTAGTAAATGGATGGAAATGCTTTCAATATTCATGTAATGTGTTTGCTTGCATTCTGAATTTTAAGCCAAAACAGTTTTAGTTTTTGTAGCAAAATGGAAGGTAGAGAGAGTCTGAGATACATGGAATCTGGGTTCTTATTCTATCAGTTCCTTTACTTTACTTATCAATCTCCAATAAAGCAATTCACCTGTCAGACCTCAGTTTCTTTTTTTGGAAAAATGGAGGGATAAACTAGAGGATGCCTAGGTGGTGCAGTAGAGAGTGCTGGACCTGAAATTAGGAAAACTCGAACTGAAATCTAGCCTCAGACACTTGCTAGCTGTGTGACTCCGCAAGTCACGTAACCCTTGTCTGCCTTCATTTCCCCAACTGCAAAATGGGGATACTAATAGAACCAATCTCCCAGGGTTGTTGGAAAGATGAAATGAAATAATATTTGTAAAGGGCTTAATGCAGTGCCTGGCACAGAAAAGGCTTTACATAAATGTTTATTTCCTTCCTTCTAGTTTTCAATTCCTAGGATTCTATGAATAGCCA
Organism: Bettongia penicillata ogilbyi; assembly: GCA_023548195.1. Classification (NCBI taxonomy): domain Eukaryota; kingdom Metazoa; phylum Chordata; class Mammalia; order Diprotodontia; family Potoroidae; genus Bettongia; species Bettongia penicillata. The sequence goes on from JAJHZJ010000496.1 coordinate 5,915,406, forward strand.
CCAATTTAATCAGAAGACATTTCCACTGGGTGTCAAGAAGAACTTTTGTAGCATCACAATGGTAAAATCTGGAAAAAGGCAGGACCTCTACCATAACAAGATCTTTTAGAAGCTGAGCCATAGAATAATCAATAAACATTCTGTCTGTATAGAATCACCAAGCCCTGTACCAGATATTGGGAACACAAAGGCAAAAGCTAAACAATTCTTGCTCTCAAGGAGTTTACAATCTAACAATGGACAAAGCTGCACATCAATAAACTTATCCATAAAAAATAAACAGAGGGGATGGCAGTGATACTTGTAGTCTGGGGGATCAAGAAGGGATCATTTAGACTTAAGTGAATTTTCAAGAAACTACGGATTCTAAGAAGCAGAGAAAAGGAGGTGCATTTCAGGGAGAAGGCAAGGTCTGAGTAAAAGTGCAGAGAAAGGAGATTCAATGTCATGTGTACAGAAAATAAGAAGGGCATTTTGCCAGGCCATGGAGTGCACAGAAAGGAGTGATATTCAGTATGATGGGAACTGGGCTGATTGGTTTAGAAAATTTCTCTACCTGAAAAAAAAAAAAAGGGACAGACACTATGATATCTAAATGTCATTTCTAGGTCAATGGTTCTAAAAATATTCTAATGGGATCATAGATTTAGAGCAAGAGAGGACATATCTGCCATCTCTAGATCTATGATCCCATTACCTTGGGCAAATCACTTATCATCCCTAGGCCTCAGCTTCTTAAATTGACAGAGTGTAGAGCGGTGGGCCTTGTACATAGTAGAGACTTCTTCCTCCTTCCCTCTCTCCCTCCCTCCCTTTCTTAATTCCTTTCTTCCTTCCCTCCCTTTAAAAGAGGTTGGCATATATGTGTGTGTGCATACACACATATTTACACACATGCACACATGTGTGTATGCATATATGTATACATATATGTATGTACATACACACGTGTGCAATACACACATGCATCAAATACAAACATATACAATAAATATGTATACACAAAGATTATATACAATGTACATGCATGTATGTTGTGTATCATCACATCTAAGTCCCCACCACAGTGAAGTTCCTGGACTCTGTATTCATGAAACTCCAGCATGTTTTCTATAGACCCCTCCCCATACCATCAAGAGTTCCTATCAAAGCTGTAAACCGGTGAACTAGGAAAGACTTCAGAGGAAAATCCCTCAGTCTCTTGGTCTTGCATAGGACTGGCATGTCCTGAGCACAGCCCTGAGATCTGATTGGAAAATGACTCTAACCCAGCTAGTTTATAAAAGGAATGAGGATCTTCAACCTAAAATCGTTCTTTCTCTTTTTTTCTTTTCTTTCTTTCAATTTTTGTTCTTTCCCTCTTTCCATCCTTCATTCTTTTCCTTTTTTGTTCCTTCTTTCCCTTTTCTTTCTTCTTTCCTTCCTTTTTTCTTTCTTTTTCCTCCCTCCCTTCCTTCCTTTCTTTTTTTCTTTCTCTTTCTTTCTCTTCTTCCTTCCTTCCTTCCTTCCTTCCTTCCTTTCTTCCTTTCTTCCTTTCTTCCTTCTTCCTTTCTTTCTTTCTTTCTTTCTTTCTTTCTTTCTTTCTTTCTTTCTTTCTTTCTTTCTTTCTTTCTTTCTTTCTTTCTTTCTTTCTTTCTTTCTTTCTTTCTTTCTTTCTTTTTCTTTCTCTTATTTTACACAGGAACAATAATGCCAAGAAGCCAGCCCTTTTACAGTCTCTCAGGGACTTCTTCTCAGCAAGGCAGTTAAAGGAGAATGGAAGCATCATGCTTTGGGGGAGTTGCATTTTCATGTCTGGAGCTGCTCTGTCAGGTCAGCCTGTTAAAGGGACAGCTCATTCCTAGGGGTGTCCTTGCCTGCCTCTGTACAGAATGTCTTCATTCCAATCCCTAACTGCACTGTTCTCCTTCTTATTCATATAGGCAAATAGTTTTAAATTAGAGAGAGGTGGGGTAGGGAATGGGGCTGTGCAGAAAACTTCCCACTGTGCTTTTTACCAGTGGCTAGGGGAGAAAAATTTAAATATGATATAAAGAATAAAGAGAAGGCACTAATACATCACATTCTGCTATTTCCAGGATGGAATGTATAGATAAATAATGATTTCAAAGAGTCCTCCACGGAAGACAGCCAGCTGGTTTGTGTTTCTCCTCTAAAGAACAAGGGGAAAGGCAAAAATGGCAGTTCTATCCCTGAAAGATGGGAAGACTAAAGATCCTAATCCTATAAACGTTGTGTTCCTTTGTTCTCATCTTAAGATTTGTTCCAAATCCTCCAGTAGATAAAAACATGATGAGGGAAGGAGTTAAAAAGGGGTGAGGTGAGGAGTGGGGCTTGATTTTGTTCTGTCTCCAATTTTAGATCACATAGATATTTTCCATTTTTCCTGTACAGTGTAAGAAAATATAAAACATCATCTTGACTTTCTTCAGGAAAATGTCAAAGGGAGTTTCCTCTAACTAAACTCCATTTCCCTCATTTAGAGATGGAATTCCACCTGGAACTTTATTCCTTTGACTACTTACTAAAAATGGAGGGGCTTTCTACAGCTGTTGACTTTCCAGATCTGCATTTTATTTTTTTAACATACTGTTTCCTTGACATTGATAAATAAATCCCTGCTTTGTTAATTTCTGTACCTATTTTTCACTTCTTTATTTATTCATTTGTTTTGTTTTTAATCCTGACTGTGAATGCTAATAGCCATATTAGCCAAACTCTTCAAGAACTGTCCACAGTCTCACTTGACTGGAAATTTATTGAAAACTGCTTGAATTAAGTGGGTCATTGCCTGGGACTAGGAGGTCATAATATCATAGATTTAGAGTTGCAAGATATATTAGAAACCTTTTAGTCTAAGTCACTCATTTATAGATTATAACTGATGACCCTAAGAAGGAAGTGGTTTGCTCTGTTCTGTCACACAAGTAGTAGGTAGCAGAGGCTAGATTTGAACCCAGGTCCCATCTGCATCCTCTTACTCCAGAGCTGGTACTCTTCCCATTATAAAATCTTGTCATTATTATGCAGAGATTCTCCCTGTACCATTGTTTGCTGTGAGGTAATCAATCCATATTCTGGATTCCTACTTTTACCTTTTCACTGCAGATGAGCCGGTTAAAGCAATGCCAGAGACCAAGCTCTCATCTTTGAGATATGAAGGATTCTTGAAACAAAAAAGTATCATCTAAGAAAGAACTATTTATAGTTTCCTAGTCTATGAAAAAACAAAGTAATGAATATGTAGATATTATAGTCAAGTAATGATAAAACATAATTTTAATGCTTACTAATTTATGGTTATCTTAAAACATTTTAATATGTTTTTCCTCAGGAAACATACCCACAATTATTCTAGCATAACCATACCTGTAATAAGTTGCAGTCTTTTACTAGTGGTGGTAAATTCATACAAGTTTTTCCAGGCCTCTCTGAAATCTTCCTGATAATTATTTCTTACAGCACAATAGTATTCCATTTCACTCACATACCATGACTTGTTCAGCCATTCCCCAACTGATGGGCGTCCCCTTGATTTCCAGTTTTTGGCCACCACAAAGAGAGCTGCTATAAATATTTTTGTACATGTGAGACCCTTTCCCATTTTTATGATCTCTTTGGGCGAGAGTCCCAGAAGTAATATGGCTGGGTCAAAGGTTGTGCATATTTTTGTAGCCTTTGGGGTGTAACTCAAAGTTTTGAAAACAAATGCTAAGAATTGTTTTTCCCTGAAACTAGAAAATAAGAAATACAGGCAATGGGATATAGAAATCTATCTTGCCCTACAAGAAAATAGAGGAGGTGGAGATAAGGGAAGGGAGGGGTGTGATAGAAGGGAGGGCAGATTGGGGGAAGTGGTAATCAGAATGCATACTGTCTTGGGGTGAGCAGAGGAAGAGGTGGGGAGAAAATTTGGAACTCAAGATCTTGTGGAAATGAATGTTGAAAATTAAAAATAAATAAATTTTAAAAAACTATTGATCTTCTTCAAAAGTTATAAATTACTGAACAGTTGCAGATTCATATTGGCAAAAGTTTTTCTGCAACAGAAGTTCCTTTCCACCTACATTCTTTAGCTATTCTAAGACCCCACTCATTAGAGATAAGAAATACTTGCCTTTTTCTGATCAGCATGTCTCCTAGAACTGGAGATCCTGTTGGATCATAACCTACTAGAGACTATGGAGTGGGGGGTGGGGCAGCTAGATGGTGCACTGGATAGAGCACCAGTGCAGGAGTCAAGAGTACTTGAGTTAAAATCTCACCTTAGACACCTGACACTCACTAGCTGTGTGACCTTGGGCAAGTCACTTAACCTGAATTGCCTCATCCTGGGTCATCTCCAGTCATTCTGATGAATATTTGATGACTGGATTCAGATGGCTCTGGAGAAGAAGTGAGGCTGGTGACCTTCACAGTCCTTCCTCACTCAAAACAAAGTCAAGTGCAAGTCATGTCATTATTTCTCTGATGGCATGATCTTCGCAACTAAAGACAAACACACACACACACACACACACACACACACACACACACACTGGAATTTACACTTATTTAGTGCTTTAATGGATCTATGATCTCTTTAGTATTGGTTCCCATTACTAGCCATCTACACATACATTTCCTTTGTGGTCCATGCCCATGTCTATCCACACAGATCATCCAGAGGCAATCTTTACATTACAACAGAAACCTTCTGAAAGAAGGTTTAAAATCTTCTGGATACCTGAGAAGTCAAGTGTCCATCTCTTTTCTTTGTTTCTATGATGTGACCAAGTCACCTCCTTGTCCAGGTCACAGACATCTTTGAGTATACATCTTGATGTTACTTTCTGCCTTTAAGTCATCATGGGTAATATTGTATAACTGATTTATGGCTACTCTATACCTCTGTATTCCTTTGCACTCACAATTTTTGTTTTTTTTGGAAATGATGGTGTTTCATGATTTATAGCCATATGGCATCAAAAGAATAACACTGGTGTTTGAAGAATGAGGTTTGTTGTTCTATTTTGTTTTGCATAAGGAAGTAGTTTGGGGTGTTTGAACACGTTGTGAAAACCTCCAAATGTATCAAACCTGTTCTCTTCCTCTTACTCAACAATTAATTTTCAATCTGCAGTACCTGTACAAGAAAGATATATTAAAGAATCAACTCTTATGAAAGTGATTGTTGAAAACTGAAAGCAAATAAATTAGTAATAATAAAAATAATCACCTCAATGGGTTGTCCCAATAGCTAGGTGGAGCAATGAATAGAGAATTAGACCTGTGGTAAGGAAGACCTGACTTCAGATCTGACCTCAGAAAACTCCCTAGATACTCCCTGTTTGCCTGAGTTCAACTGTAAGATGGGGATAATAACAGCACCTCCCTTCCGGAGTTTTGATAATGAGATAATATTTGTAAAGTGCTTAGCATAGTGTGTGTGTTTGTCCTTCATTGCCGAAGAAGACCATGTCATCAGAGAAATAATGACATGACTTGCACTTGGTCTGTTTTGAGTGAGAGAGGGCTGCACAGGTCACCAGCCTCACTTCCCCTCCAGAGCCATCTGAATCCAGTGACCTGATATTCATCAGGATGACTGGAGATGACCCAAGATGAGGAAATTGAGGTTGTGACTTGCCCAAGGTCACACAGCTAGTGAGTGTCAAGTGTCTGAGGTGAGATTTGAACTCATGTCCTCCTGACTCCTGCACTAGTGCTCTATCCACTGTACCACCTAGTGGTCCCATAGTGTAGGAACTATATAAATTCTAGTTATTTTTATTGTTTATGTTTGTTATTGTTAATAAGATGTCATAAATCTCGGGAAAATAGTCCTCATAAACTTGTTATATCTTGTATGAATTGGTATATTGATCTTTTAGAAAGGCTATGGGATACATTGAAAACCCTGCAATCTTATGAAGTTTTACACACATAACACATCAGAAATAGGAATATTATGAATCAATACTTGAGTTTCATCATTTGTAAAATGAGCTGGAGAAGGAAACGTCAAACCACTCCAATGTCTTTGCCAAGAAAACCCACAAATGGAGTCATGAAGAGTTGACATGACTGAAACAACGGAACAACCACAAAATCAACAGAGAATTCTTCTTGGCATTTGAAGTCTACCCAGGACGTATATATCCATTACCTTTGGTGAAATCCATGTTGGAATGTCTTGCTTAATGTTGAATTGGAATTTCTGAAGAAAATCATCTCTTTTTCTCCACTTATCATAGCACTTTGTAGTCTTGAGATATACATTGGGGCCACCTTGTTGGGGGAAAGTGTTTAGGGAAGCATTTTTTTAACAGAGACAAAATAACATGTATAATCAACAAATGATAAATTTAATGGCATCTTTTATTCTGTACACATTTTATTTAATTACATTCTTTAGTCAATGAAGAAATGACATTCTGCATAGAATCATTAGAGAAAGTGTATTCTTCCTATCTTGTATTTGCTTCAAAACTGTCTCAATATGCAATTAATCAATTTCCATAACAAATATATAGATGAGACAGTAGCTTAGTAATCACTGATGTCTTCTCAGTCACTTTGTTACTATTATTGTTAGAGTGGAGGACGGTAATAATCCCTTTCCTGGTGTTTTCTCATCCTTTTTATATAGTCACCTCTTTGAGACAGTTTGAAATGCATTTCCTCAGAGTATTAAAAAATGTATTCCTTCCCTGATGTTTCTTTCTATGTGTATTTATCTAGCTTTATATTACCATTGCCTTAAGCACCATTTCTATTTCCTCATTTAGCACATCAAGGAAAGACAGTTTTGGGGTCCAAATCCTCTGATACCACCATCACTGATGATAAAAAGTGGTTACCAAAGAAAGGAGGTAAATCTGGCATAGCTTGTATTTTGTTTAGTTTTATTTTCTTCTATAAAATTCTATTTCTCCTTATTTCACACACATCTCTCATCACCTCCTCCTCTCTCTGCTGTTGACTTTCATGACACAGCGTTCTCTTGGTCCTCTTCCTATGTGTTTAATTAGTGTTTTTCAGTATCCCATGATAGATCATCATATACTCCCCATCTCCTAAAAGTCTATAAGACTCTATACTGTGTCTTCACCCTCTCTCTCACTCTGATCACTCCTTTTATGTCTTCATGTGCTTCCATTAATTCAATTATCAACTCTACTAATGTGACCCCTGAATTCACATTTATTAATAATCTCTCATGTGAACTACCATCCAATATTGTTGTAGATGTACCGTTGAAATCTCAAACTCAGTATGTCCAAAAATCAAACGAAAAAATTATCTTCTTCCTTGTTTTAAAGTCCTTTATTTCTGCTAACCATTATCCTCCCAGTCACCCAGATTTGGAACTTTGGAGTTATCTTGGCTTCTTCTCTTTCCTTCTCCCTCCACCATCCTGTCTATCCAATCTGTTACTGTTTCATTGATTCTTCCTCTGCATGTCTTACATCTGCCTTTCCTTCTATTCATAGAAATACTAATATGATTCAGGGCCTCATCATGTCTCACCCGGGTAAATGTTATGGCCTTTTAATTGCTCTCCCGACTTTTAGCCCCTTTGTTCTGCAGATTGTTCACACAGCTGCCAAAATAATCATAAGGAACAGGTCTAAATATTCTACTCTCCTGCTCAAAGCCGGTAACACCTTATCATCCACTGCTGAATGAACCCACAAAATGCACCTCACATACTCTGAAAATAATTCTTTCAATATGTGGCAACCCTAAGTGTGGTGATTTGCATAGATCGTATTTGGAGCCCATCATCATAAACCAAATTCCTTCATTGAACCTATTTATCACATTTCCTGGCTTTGTTTGAAAGACAAGGTTCCTAGGTTTTAGTACCTCTGTCCCACAGGGGTTTTTACGTGTTTAAAAGTGCAAAAACTTTAGAAAGTTTTGAGTTTTTTTCCCCATATGGTATGCAAGAAACCCCACTTAACATACCTAATGTGCACTGATTCATACCAAACAGCAGCCTGCCTTTAAGAATAAACTTCCCAAATGTTCTAAATGCAAGTCCACTTACTTGAAATCAGTTATTTCCTGCTACAGATGCTTCCTGCTTCTCTGTGTTAAAAGTATAGGTCAATGATTGTTGTCCATTAAAAAAAATGATAATAACCCACAATCGAATTGGGTGAGGCATCAGTTGAACTGAGGCTGACAATGCTGTGAATGTCATCATTACAGAATAGAGACTATTTAAATTTTCCCTGTGTATGTGAAGGAGAAACTATCACTGAGGGTTTGTCTAATTTATCTGTGAGACCAATTTCTTCTTTATTATCCATTAATAGCAGATGCATTAATGGCTATTTAATTTTTTCTCTGTCTTCTGATGTCTTAACTGCTATAGGGGTGGTGCTATTGACAAAGAATGGTTACCCAGTGCTGGACTATGGCAAGAGACCATTTGGCATTTGCCCAGTGACTTCACTTGGGGATAACATTAGGTAAATTTGTCTACCTGGCTTCTTTGTCTTTCCTCACCCTTTTTGCCAGGTGATATGTCACTAGTGGGTGAATTAGGTGATCCTGGAAACTAGAATAATGACAACATACATTTACATGAGGCTTTTAGGTTGGCAAAGTATTTTACTTCCATTATCTCAATTGAACCACATAATAGCTATTAATTTACTGTATATGCTATTTCCCCTGTGTTACAGATTAAGAAATTGAGACTCAGAGTCTATAAGTAATTTGCCCTGGGTCACACATTTATTGATTGTCAGATGTGGGATTTTAAACCTGGTCTTCCTAAGTCCAAGAAAACCATTCTTGGTAAATTTCATTCTCATTGACATTCTATGTTAGGGATATAGAAAGAGAGACAGACAGACACAGACAGAGACAGACATAGAGACAGAGAGACAGAGACAGAGAAACAGAGACACAGGGAGAGAATGGGTATTGGGTGAATGAGTGAATTTCATTGAGATTTGGAGTTCATTCTACATGTTATGGGAAAACCTCCAATCTGGAAATCTCTAAACATGCTAAGGAAAACGTAATTTGCCCTTCAATTTGTGTTAGAGATCAAGACTATATACAATCTCCACCCTGCCCCTGGAGACTAGGCAATTTCAAGTATTTTGTGACAGGAAACATTAGAGAACCAGACTAATGGAAATAGAAAGAAAAATGGGGGAAGCTGGTTAGAGACCACACTTTAGGAAGGAGAAGATTTCAGTGAGTAGTCTTAGTTTTTAGCAGGCTGCTAAACTAGAGGGTTTCCTGACATCTTTTGCCTTAACTTCATACTGTTAATCCCCACAATCCCAGAAAAAAAAGCAAAATAATTGTCAATTCTCTGACTCCTCCCACTGGAAAAGGCAAACACAGTCTAAGCACAGAGATCATTTATTTAGTGTTAAAAGCCACCAAGTAATTCCAATGTGTGATCTCACCAGGCCATCACAATAGCCCCATGAGATATGCATTATATATTCTGTTATTCCCATTTTACAGAAAGGTATATAGAGTTTCAAAGTAAACCAGAGAGTTAAAGTGATTTGTCACTGGTCATAAAGCTACTAAATGTCAGAGGCAGTATTTAATCCCAAGTCTCTCCAGAATTCATGTCCCACATTTGTTCAACTACACCAATTTACCACCTCGAGACCTACTTCCAGAAACCTTATTTTCACTAGTAAGATGCTCCAGAGGGCCATAGAGAAGATACTCCCAATGTTCAGATCCAGGAGTCCTCAAGGATACCTATGACCTTGTCGGTTTGCTGGCAGTGGAGATACCTTCAAATCCTCTCCTACCTTCCCATACCACTTCACTGTGAACACAACCTTAACCACTGTGGTAACATCAGCATCCCTCCCTTGCCAAAATGTGTCTTTAAATAGGCTGGGGTTAATGACCATCCTTGACACTTTTCAAGGCTCGCACCTGTTCTGTTTTCCCATCTGCCTGTTCAATGCTGAGGTACATTGCATCAAGGTTTAGAAGAGACTTTAGAAGTCAATGAGTACTATAACCCCCATTTGGGGTATGAGAAAAGTGAGGCATGGAGAGAGAAAGTGAAATTTGCTCCAAGTCACACAATGAATTTCTTGTGATAACTTTCAAACCCAGGTCCTTCTACTTTGCAGCTCAGTGCCATATTAACTCCACAGAGCTGCCCTCTGCCTCTTTACTAGTATCTCTCCACTCTCTGGGCTCTTGATTCTTCCTTTTCCTCAACTCCACCTAATGTGATGGGCAAGTGTTTTCGAGCTGCCTGTGAAGAAAAGAGTTCATCAGCTAAGACTGTTACAATTGTTCTTACTTGATCTAACCACAACCCTGGGAGGTAGATGTTATTAGTATACCCATTTTACAGATGAAGAAACTTACGCAAACAGAGGTTAAGTGACTTGACACAGTTAGAAAGTGACTGAAGTCAGATTTGAACTAAGGTCCTCCTGACTCCGGGATTGTATCATTATAAATGACTCTGAATACTGAGTAGCCAAGTTCTAAAGGGCTTAAAATAATCCCTGCAATAGTTAGGAGTCAGGCGATACTGGCTACATATTTAGAGACAACACTAGACATCTTAAGTCTAATGAGTATGATATGTGCCACTGTGGACATGGTAATGGCAGTTTGTAGGCTACAATGAAACTTCATTTCTTAGTTCTAATAGGAGAGTCTTAGCTCTTGACTGACTACTCCTATCATCTCCAAAGCTTTTCTCCTGCTAGAAAAGCCTTCTGCACCACCTGAGCCCCCATTCATGCATCACCTTCCCAGATGGCCAAGGCAGACAACTGTTCAGCCTCCAGTGTGTCTCTTGAGGTGTCACACACTGCTGGCACTGGAAACAGTGACTGGAGAGTTCTGTAAGCTCAAGAGCACTGCCGTGTTCTTAGAAAATTCTTCTATGGGCTACCGGGATTCTTTTACTGACTTGAGATGCACAGGAACAGTTGGATGACTTGGCTGCTCCTTCTTTCTGCTTCCCCATCAACTCCCAGATGGTATGCAGTCATCAGCAGGAATTGCACCCTAACCCTGCTTCTTCAGGCCTCTCCAGAACTTGGCTGTGAGTCGCAGGCCCTGGGGTGAGATGATTTGCACCATGGAGCCATCCTACATCCTTCAAACAAGAGCAGACCATCTGTGGAGCAGATGGTGGGTTTGGGCAGGGGATCAAATGACACCGTCTGTAAAAGTGCTTTACATTTCAGAAATTTCAAGTTGGAAGGAAATGGAGCGACCATCTAGCCCAACCCCATCATTTTAGAGAGAAAACTTAACCAAAACAGAGAAAGGAAATGACTTACCCAGGGTTACACAGGTGGGAATTTGCAGAGCTAGGTCATTGGAATGCAAATCCTGTGTCCTTCCCAGTATGCCTTACTGACTGTCCCTAATGAATATGCTGCTATCTTCTTAGTATTTAATTCAATCCTGTCCAACACATATTGATTAAATGTTTGCTTATACATAAGATATGAAATCATACAATAGAGATATAATGATAAGAAATTAAAAACCATTGTTTCAGAATAAACTCTCGTAGTTGACCTTTGCCTATTGGACCAGGACCTCAACCATTCCTCTCTTACGTTACAACTTGCTTCATCTGGCTTCCTCCTCCTCAAAACTGCCCTTCCCCTATGTGGGTACCCTTATTGCTTACCTGTGACTGTGAGAAACTGTAGTATGAGTAGCATTCATACCCCATTACAACCATCTAGATAGATGGGCTAAAGCAGGTAAAGGGAAACAGACCTCAAAACCATCAGTGATTTAGCGGGATATCCACCCCAAGCACATGAAGACTTGGTCCAGAGGAATTGACAGATGAGAACAATTTGTTCTAATGGTCATGAAGGTGGCTGAAGCAGATGCTGTGGAGTGCTTAGAGCTCGGTCAGACACCAAGGTCATCTAATGCACCGTGGACCATCTCTAGTCAGTTTGATGACTCTTGAAGAGAGAATGAAACTAATGACTTTGTATAACTTTGCCTCACTAAAATTCAATTCACATAATTCAAGACACCACCTGTGATGACATTGGTCCTCTTTGAAAACAAAGGACAAACAAACAAAGAAATTCTCTGAGGGTAGAGAGTATCTGGCTTCCTTTGTTTTCTTAACACAACACAATGTACATAATAAATGTTTAATTAATACTCTTTCTATCCATCCATCCATCTAGCTCTATCTAACTATATTTTGTGCAGAAGTCTCCATCATCTTTATGAATTGACATTGGCTTCACCCTTATATATAACATTTAACATCTCAAGCACAACATAGTCCTACTATGTGCCAGGATGCCCATTCAGATGATGTGTTTTGTCTGAAGCGGAACAGGATGCCAGTTACTGCCAAAGAGTATGAAGAATTGTATGCACTTTGAAAGTAATGTGATGATTCCCCCCAGAGGATCTATAGACAGAAATGCCTTCATCCTTCCATCACATGCACACATGCCAGATACAAACAATGGTTTTGTTTCTTCATTTTTGTCTTTCCATTGGTTTGTCTGGCTATTATCAATGGAATGAAATTCATAGAATCAAAAGTGAACTTAGAGGTCATTGGTCCTTTTTTTCAATGAGAAAACTGAGGCACACAGAAAAATTAAGTGACTTACCCAAGGTTTTATAGGCAATATTTTAAGTGTGCTTGTATCTACATAGTGATTTCATAGATACAGAGAACTTCTGATGAGGATCCTTTTTGCCATGCTGGTCAGAAACTATTCTGCAAGTGACAAACATACAGAATTATTTGGGATCCTGAGAGGCTAAGGCATTTATTCATGATCAGGTATATTAGAGGCAGGACTGGAATCCAGGTTTTTCTGACTCTAGATCAGCCATAAAACTCTTATATCATATTGTCTCCATTCCTTCCTCATTAAAGAGTGAAGTCTACTGTTTTCTTTGATTTCAAAGTTTCTTAATGTGATAGATTATCAGTGAGTTGGGCCCAGAAATAAACAGTAACAAGAAAAAAAAATAGGTATTGGAAAGTGATATTTCACTGGTATATACCACTCCTTTGTGAGTAAATTCCCCATCTCTATGTTCTCTATGACTTATAGTTTTACTGTTTTGCCTAGAATACTTAGAAGTTAATGACATGCCTAATGTCACAAAGCCAATACATGTAAGAAGGATACATGAACCAGGGCTTCTTTGCTCCAAGACTGACTCACCATTCGTAGTACCATCTTATGTAGGGAAATTTGGAAAATGTAGCTCTGTTGGCTACTATAAAAATAAATCTGTTTAATACCATATTCTCCTAGTGCTGCTACATGTCTCCAAATAACAAAACATCATGATTTAGGGAAGAAAAATTGTCAGTGCCCCAAAGAGCAATTGAAAAAGGCAGTACTGGACCAAATAAAGCTGCAGAACCTGACCAGAGATAAGTAGGTGGATAAAACTACATTTGTGGCAATCTTCCTTGCTGGAAGGAATGTTGTTGTACTAAAATGCCATGATGCATGGATGCAAATTTCTCTTTCCTGCTTTCTTGGATATGAGGAATAGAGAAGTGGCCTGGTGACTTACTTATCCTACACACCATTTCCATGCATTGTCTTTCACCTATCCCTAAAATACTCCTAATTCCTTTCATTTAGAACAGAGATGAGCTTATAGGAGATGAAATTCCTACATATTTTAGATCAGATTTCACCAAAGTTTAGTAATCAAGGATATTCTGTCAGTAACCAAAATCACTGTACCCTGATCCTGGATAATATGTGAGTCTGTCCTGTAAAATCTATTTCTCAAACTCCTCAGTGATATATTCTTTCTGCACAGGTGATCTGTGCTGTAAGCCAGTGATGGTATCATCACTTTCATTATGCCTCCATTGGTTTCCATCATGTTTTCTAAGGTTTCTGAATTTCCCCATCTGGAAATGTCTTCTTAGGGTAAGAATACAAGTTGCATTTACTCCCACACACTGAACCTTGATTCTTTTATAAGGTGAGAACATATCTCAGGAATTGATTAATCAGAGGTATAAACTAGGTCTGAACAAGTCTGGACCTCAATTAATCGATCCAAAAAAAATTCTGCCAGGTATGACAGAAAGTTTATTTGGATTGGTTAAGGGACTTGTGCATCTTCTTAAAAAAACAGATCAGTTCAGAACCCTAGGGATCCCAAAAAGTGGGAAGACATGAGAGAGTAATCCAGATAAATCTCTGAGAAGGAATCCTTTGGGGAATAGGGGAAGAATTCTGCTCCCATAGCCAGTTTCATTTTGTCTCTTAATCATCCCAACTACCTTGACTGAAGGAGGACCTTGTTAACATGAGAACCAGAGGATTTAGCTTTCTCATCAGCATCTCAGCAGAATCCCCTGCTGAACAATGGCAGCCAGTGGCTGTATCAGGAGCTAAAGATAGACTGAATGTAATGAGGAAAGGAGAATTCAAAGCCCTCCAAGTATCCTGGCAGAAAAGTACATCACACATAAGATGACAATCTTGAGGACTTCAACAAAAGGAATTCTGGAATCTATGAGTTTTCCTCTTTGTCACATGTATTCTAAACTTGACACTATTTCCCCCTGGAGTCTATATGCCCATGTGTCAGAGTGGGCTATGAGCCTCTGAACATTGTGCACCAACTGTACCACTGTAGCAAATACCCTTTTCTATGTCTAAATATAGGGGCAAGCACACTATGAGGGACTCATGAGTTATAGTACTATAAATGACTCTGCCCTATCCTAGAGCCCCAAGGGGATATAGTCTAGCCAAGTTCTGAGTACCCAGCCTGCCAATGGAGTTGGAAGAGTGGCAACATGAATATAAAATATTAATCTATCCTCTTTTATCTCTTTCTTATCTCTGTCTTCTCTTTCTCAGACTAAACATCTCCAGTGTCTTCAGTGAACCCTTAACTGTCAGGAATTCAAACTCCTTCACCATTGTGGTTGATATGCTTTAGACACTCTCCATGCATCAACCTCCTTTGTTAAATGCAGCAACTAGAATCAAACAGGATATACCAGAAGTGGCACAACCAGAGGGGAACAGAAGGATGGACTTTTGGATGTTACACCTTTCTTCAGATTTCATTAACCTGTTTGGTTATACTGTGTGTTTAAAGTTTGTAAAGCACTTGACATATGTTAACTCAGTTAATTAAGGCCTTAGATGTGCCAGGAATGATGATAAACACTGGAAATACAGATGTGAAAAGTGAAAAAGTCCCTGCCCTCTTGGAGTTCATGTTAGAATAGGAAGAAATAATGCATAGAGGGAAGGGGTTGCTAGGGAGGGATATTTGGTCTAGGGAGTCACAGGGGTGATGTATAAGACAATCAGTTGATCCACCCTTCCCAGAAGCCAAGGTGGCTTTGATTTGATCACTGTGTCTTTGGACAGAAAGAGGGCTGAGGCTGTATATGTGGTGAAGGGTAAAAGGCAAAATGGCCTTGGTGGACAGACAGGATGGGATATAAACATGATCTGGGGTCTGAAGCCTTAGGCTCACTCAATATAATAGACCAGATGAGCAAGGTAGCCTCTAATCAAGACAGCTCAGTCTCAGAGCAGAAGTCCCAAAGTCAATCAGTTACGATTTGTGAAACATCTACTATGTGCTAGGAACTATGCTGAACATGGAGGATACAAGGAAAGGCAAGAAAACAAACCTGCTCTCCGAGTTCACTTTGAAATGAGTGAGAAAAAAAGGAAACCACTATGTACACACAATATATGTATATATATATATATATGTGTGTGTGTGTGTGTGTGTGTGTGTATGAAGGGAGAACTCCAGACAAGGGGGAGAGCCAGTGAAAATGCTCAGAGTAGGAAGATAGGTTGTCATGTGGAAGCAACAGCAAGGAAGTCAATGTCCCTGGAGCACAGAATATCTACGCAGAAGTAAGTTATAAGAAAAATGGGAATGTGTGAAGGCATCAGGCTTTAAAAGTCAGAGGATTTTATATTTGATCTTGAGAAGGCATAACTAGTGTAGTCTATTGAATAAGGGTAGTGACATCGTCAGATTGTTTAGGACATGGTTTCTTAAACTTTTTCTACTCACAATCCTTTTCATGTTTCAGCAGAGTTCGTTGACATTGCATAACATGACAGCAAACACAATGCAAAGTGCACATGCTATGTGTTCAGAACCAAGGCTGCAGTGAAGTTGTATAATGCAAAAAGGGCAAGCCCTGCCAGAAATACCTTGGATTCATTTATGTGCTTGATTTTTAATTGGTTTTTGGTCATTATACATGCAGAAAACTTTTGCTGTTGTCCCCATATGGGGTTGAAACTTACAGTTTAAGAAGTACTTCAAGTTTAGGATTCTCTCTTTCTTCCCCCCCCTCTCTCTGTGTGTGTCTCTTTCTCTCTCACACACACAGATATAGAGAGAGAGAGAGAGAGAGAGAGAGAGAGAGAGAGAGAGAGAGAGAGAGAGAGAGAGAGAGAGAGATGACTTTCTTCTGGTTCTCCTCCTACTTGTCTGACCACTCTTTCTCTGTTTCCTTCTGCATCCAGGTCATGCCCAATAACTTGGCTGTTCCCCAACCCTCTTTCCAGGACCCTCTACTTACTCTATAATATTTCACTCGATGATCTAATCACCTTTTAATTATAATCTCCAGGGCAAGTGATCACATGGTGGTCAGAAGAAGCAATACAACGATACTCTCAAGGTCTCCCTCAAGAACTTTGGAATTGGTTGTGTGACATGGGAGACACTGGTACAGGACCACTCAGCATAACATGGCCACATCAAAGGAGCTGTGCTCTATGATCAAAGCAGAACTGAAGCAGCTGAAAGGAAATTCACAATGTGCAAATTTAGAACATCCACCTGAAATGTTCACACAGACTATTTGTGCCCAACCTGTGGTAGAGCATTCCAATCTTGTATTGGTCTGGTCAATCAGCCAAACACATTGAAACTTGACTTTAGCACAGAAATGTCATTTTGGTCCTCTTCAAGAATGAAGGGAAACCACCAACCAACCAATCACAGTCTCCACGCAGGTAACTATGTGATGTACTTGTCCAGCCTGAATCTCTCGTACTTTCTGATCTAATATCTCCAATTGCCTATTAGACATTTCAAATTGCATATCTCATAGAAATCTTAAGCTCAACATGTCTAAAACCCCCAAACCTTCTCTTCTTCCTAACTCCCCTATTACTCTTGAGGGTACTGCCATCCTCCCAGTCCTCCAGGATCACAATTTATTCATCTTTGACTCCTCACTCTCTCTCACACCCCTTCCAAATTCCCACCAGCTGCCAAGTCCTGCCAATTCTACTTTTATGGCATCTCTGGTATGTGCTCCTTTCTTTCCTTTGACCCTGCCATCCCCTGGTTCAGACTCTTCTCACCTCATATTTGGACAGCTGAAACAGCTCACTGGTTGGTCAGTGGGCATCAAATTTCTCTCAACTTCAATCTACCATCCACTCAGCTATCAAATTGATCTTGCTAAAGTGCAGTTTCAAAACTGGAACTAGGGGCATTCATTCTGCAGGTTTAATACAGAGGGGACTGTTCCATAAGTGAATAACTGGGGCTGATGACAAGATGGTCTGAGCGAATGACAGGATGGTTTGCATATCACAGTCTGGTCTGAGCTCACTTAGCTAGAGGGATCCAGGTGTCACCTACCAAGACAGCTCAACCCCAGACTAGGAGCTGAGTCATAGTTAAACTATCATTACAGTTGTATCTTTGATTTATCGGTACCTTTCCTTTCGGCTAACACATACCTGTAACTGTATTTTGCCTACTTATAAAAGCAACACTTAGAATAGGCACTTTAAAAATTGATTTACATTACAATCCACATTAAGGATTTTTACACATGACCATTGCCCAGGTTTGAAAATAGCATAGTGTTATTTTAACAGGAGAAGAAAAGAAGGTCTCACTGTTCACACAACTTCAAGATCCATTAAACTACAGAGATGCTTTTAAAATAGATTTCCCCCTCCCAAATTTAGCTTGGAAACAAATAAGTATGTTATAGACAACAGAACAGGTGACCAATTCACATCTAAAGGCTAGAAGGGAGCAGCTAATGTGTGTTGATGCAGAAGAAGGTGAGCCGGCTGAAGCTATGTATGTCAGACCCTACCACGCTCACTTCCTGGGATGGCCTTTACGATCCCAGCTGCACACGGCTAGAGGGCTTAAACCATTACTTCAAAAAGCAGCAGAAGCAGAGGCGATGCAGATAGGATTCAGGCAAGCTGCCAGGACCAGCTGCCCCAGTCTATTCCCTATGGATTGAATCCATTATACTAGCAAATATGGCTTTGGATTTATTAACTGGTAATTCTCCCTTATCATTGGCATCTGCAGATATTTAAGGGCACACTTAGCTTCCTCCATCATTTTAGCCCTTGGACCACAGTCTTCCAATCTGCCCTGTCCATTCCTATCATCCATCGGGATGTCAGTCTTTACATGGTCATAGATTTAGAACTGGGCAGGACCTTGGAGATTATCTAATCGGATTCCATTTTACATATGAGGAAATTGAGACCCAGAGAATTTAAGTGATATGCCAATGGTCACTCAGGTTGTACTTAGAAAAAGGGGATTTGACTTCACCATTTGACTTCAAATCTAATTTTTTAGCTCCTTTCAGCTTCAACTTTTTGTAAGGGTCACTTTCCAGGAGGAGGTTATAATTATTAGTCTCCTTTCCCTTTCCTGTTGGAATTCTCACTTCTTTCCTCAAGCATCTGGCAAAATTCTCTTATAAGTTTACTTTGCTGCTCTGAGAAAGTCGTGACTTTCCCCAAGATGTTTTTCTCCTTTCTTGGAATGAAGAAGTGTTCCAGCACCAGCAGCATCAGGTGTTGTTCTTTTGTGTGAATTTCGGGTCTCCAACACAGCTCCTACAGATGACTTCATTCATACAGGACCCAGATAATTCTAGATATTTTCCATCAACAAGCTGCCTCAAAATCAGGTGTTTTCTCCTAGAACAGTTTCCTTTCCACCTGGGAACACCCACTCATGAGTCCTTTTTTGTTCATGTGAAGCTGGAATTTGCAAGAATTTTGAACTAAATAGACTTGGGGTTAGAATAAGGCAGGAGGATGAGAGTTAACTTCAAATATTGAAAAGTGGTCATGTGAAAGAGAAATTAGACTGGTCATTTTTGGTCTTATGGGATAGATCTTGCAGTAATAGCAGCAGTAATAACAGGTGACATTTACATAGTGCTTTAAGATTTGCAAAGCAGTTTTAAAATGTTATCTCATTTTATGCTCATAGCAACCGTAGGGGGCATCCCCAGTTTACAGATGAGGAAACTAAGTCAGACAAAAGTTGAACAACTGCCCAAGTTAACCTTCTAGTAAATAATAAGCTGAATGTGAAGTCAGGTCTTTCCTACACCAAGTCTTTAACAACTCTACACCCTTCATGACCTAGCTTCCTCAAAGCAAGGTAGACTTCTTTAAAACTTAAAAAGAAAACTTCTCAACAATAGGAATTATTTACTAGTGAAATAGCTATCTAAGGTCACACTATAGGTTTTTGATCACTAGACATATTCATGGAAAGGTCAAACCCTATTTTTTGCATATACTGTAAAGAAGATGGTAATTCGGGACTAGACAGACATTGACAAGCTTTGTGCCTAGCCCTCTAAAGTTTTGTTGTTGTATCTGTCTCGCTGTGATTCCAAGGACCCTAGCATGCCAGATCCTTCTATCCTACGCTATCTCGTGAAGTCTGTCCAAGCTCATGTTCATTTCATCCATGATACTATCTATTCTACTTTGCACTTCTTTTCTATGTGTATAACTTATATATACATTTTTTTTTAATTTTGTTATCACCAAAACATGCACATACCCCATTAGAAAGTGATTTCCTCAAGGGCTGAAGCCATTTTAACTTTTTCATTGACTCCCTTTTGTATGGGCCAGGAACATAATAGACAGGGATAAGACTAGAACTTTGATTTCCTTGGCACAGAGAACTCCCAGGTCAACAGCTCTCCTTACTAATGCCTTCTCTTGGACTTGTAGATTGAGAGGATGGCTGGAGTGTTGCCCAGGGTCACAGAGCCAGTAGATGTCAGAGGTAAGACCTAAGCCCAGGCATTCCTCTTTTCAAAGATCTCCATTCACTCTGACACACAGTCTCTGTACAGATAGTGAGTGTAAAAAATGTTTGTTGATTCATTGAATAAATGAGTGAATGAACCATTGGTATGTGACCATTGATTTACTTCCAGAGAATCAGCTCCATAACTGAGACGTTTGCTCTAGAATGATTTCCTCATCAGTCACTTTCCATCCTTCCCAGTTTGGTCAGCTGTACTCCTGCTGTTGAGCCTTCCAACACTGTCTCCTCCTCACCTCTGGCGACCTCAATTTCTGTCCAAAGTACTCATGCACACATGTATGATTGCCTTTTAGCCCTTACCATTGCATGGAACTACACCATCTCCAAAAGACCAAACCAGAAATGCTGCTTTCTGACCCCAGCTTCCTGCTCTCCTCTGTCTCACACTTCTTCACTCATGTACAATTTGCTTTTGACTCTCACTATCACCTTTGGTCCTTTGAACCCCTTTATGTTTTCCTTATTTATCTCAGATGACAGTTGGTCCGAAAAAGACATGCTCCAATCAGGCAACATCTGTAGCATTGTGTCCAGTTCTTGATGCCTTATTAATTTTTACTAAAGTTCCTAGTAAAAGACTTTTGGTAGAAGCACACAGGCAACAGTGCTTAATTTTATTAAGCTCTTAGTATGTGCCAGGCAACATGCTAAGTGCTAGGGATACAAAACAAGCCAAAAAAATGACCCCTCCCTTCAAGGAGCATACATTGTGAAGGAGGAAGACAATACTCACAAGGGAACAAAAACATTGCTGGGGGATGGGGTAGGGGAGAGTGAAGTTATCACTGCTAATAGGAAAGTGAAAGTTGTCCAGCTGGAATCCCACTCCAAAATGGAAGCCATGTGAGGAACTCACCAATGGGAGAACAGGACTGGCATGACAGATGGATAGTCTAGAATAAGGAGGCCCCATGAGTTTAGGGAGGTTGCAGGGTGAGACTGCAGCACAGACATATAGTGAAGTTGACATTTTATCTTCAAGCTAAGGTCGCAATGAGAGGTTAAATGACTTCTCCAAGGTCACACAGTCGATCCATGACTAGTACTGTCTTGTCCTGTTCATACTTTTCAGTTCTTCAGTCATGGCCAACTCTTCATGAGCCCATGGACCATAGTGCACCAGGTACTTCTATTGTCCACTTTCTTCTGCCGCCTCTATTTACTACCGCACCCTGAGCTTGCCACATTTTAGGTAAGGGTGTGGATAAGCTAAATGCATGTTGCCAGATCTGATGGAATTCAAACATAAAATTATTATAAGAGCCCAGGAAGATGATAGAGGAGAAGGATAAGGAAGGAAAGGAGGAGAAAGAAAAGAAAAGGAGGAAGAAGGATACTGCAAGAAAGAAGAGAAAGGAGGGTATAGATAGGGAGAGGAAGGAAAATAAGGGGAATAAGAAGGACAAGAAGACAAACTATTATTTCTCACACACTTCAAGGTTTTCAATATTTGCTTTATCTCATTTCAGCTTCACAGCAGCCCTGCAAGGTCAGTGGCAAGGAGGGCCTAGGCCTTGGAATAGAAAGGAGGGAACATATATAAGAAATGCTATGGAGGTGGAATTCAATATCTGGAAAATTTAAGTACTAGTTGCGTCTGGAGAAATCACTAAGTCACTTAACAATCTCTGCCTCAGTTTGCCCAATTTTGAAAATTAAGATAACAGCCTCACAACCTCATAGGTTTGTTGTGAAGATGAAATATTTCTAAATCCCTTAACCAGATATATACAAGTTGCTAAAGAAATGATTACCCTCTCTCTTTGCAATTCTAAAGAGTGTGATGGTTTAAAAGGTACTGTTCTGCCTTAAGTCTTTCAAGGTAGCCAGTGCAAATGTGGTCATTGTCGATTTTAGTACAGAGACAGCAGAAGGAATGAAATGACTTTACCATAATTACACAGTAACAGAACTGGATCTTGAATGCAAATGTCCTGAACGCCAAGTCCTGGGCTCTTTATGTGATATGATACTGCTTCCTTTTATATGGGACAGGAAAAGGGTATGCCAAACAACTAAATATAAGATAGTATGTAAGTGTGTGGGAGAGGTGGAACAGAGAGGTATGAGAAATTCCAGGAGAGAAAGAAGAAAGCACTATAGAACTTAAGAGTTTTCAAAGTACTTTCCTCTCAGCAACTCTATGAGGCAAATAAAGCAAAAAGTAGTGTCTCCATTTCATAGATAAGAAAATAGAGTTCAAAGAGATTATTTGATTTTCTAGGTACTCAGCTTGTAAGTGATAGAAACAGGTACTTAGGAAGATTTCGTGGGGTAGGGGGATTGTGATCTGAGCTCTGAAGGAGGGGAAGAATTTCATAAGATCAGAGATATCAGAAGCAGACCTATTTGAGGACTTTATAAATCACTGATTCCAATGATTTCATGTTGCAGACAAATCCATTGATGCCCACAAAGCAAAATTGGTTCACCCGGGACACACAATGACAATACACAACATTTGGACATGAGTTCAGGTCTTCTGACTACAAGTCTAGTTCACTTTTCAGGATACCAAATCATAAAAATGTAGAGTGACTCCCTCTCTCATTATGCATAATTGGCTTCTATGAATGCAGTGTAAGATCAAATTAGCATTTGAAGCAGTACATCACATTGCTGACATACATGAAGAATCCATATGACAGAGATCAACAAATCTTTTGCTACTTGTAGCAAACAAATGTGTTATTTTACCACATATCCCAACCTGTACTCATAAAGCCCTATGTAGTCAGTGAAAACAAGGCCTGGAGTTCACTGTGGCTCAGATCATAAGCTTCTTAATTTAGACTTAAACTGAAGAAAATTGGGAGAACCATCAGATTATATAGGTATAATATCATCCATAAATAACATCCCTTATGAATATAAAGTAGAGGTGATAAATAGATTTAAGGGATTAGATCTGGTAGATATAGTGCCTGAAGAATTATGGGCAGAGGTTCACAGTATTATACAGAAGGCAGCAACAAAAAATACTCCAAAGAAAAAGAAGAGCAAGAAAGCCAAATGGTGGTCTGATGAGGCTTTACAAATAGCTGAGGAAAGAAGAAAAGTGAAAGAGACAGAATAAAAGGAAAGATATACCCATCGGAATGCAAAATTCCAAAGAGCAAGAAGAGAAAAGAAAGTTTTCTTAAATAAGCAATGCAAATCAACAAAAGAAAACAATAGAATGTAAAAAAAGGAGAAATCTCTTCAAGAAAATGAGAAATATCAAGGGAAATTTCATGCAGATAAAAGAATAAAAGAAGGATTTAACAGAAGCAGACAAGATTATGAAAAGGGGGCAAGAATAGACAAAAGAACAGACAAAATGTTAACATCAGCAATAATCCATTTCTGGAGAATGAAGTAAAATGGGTGTTAGGAAGCACTGCTAATAGTAAAGCTAGAGGGGGAGAGAGTGTTCCAGCTGAGCTATTTAGAATTCTAAAAGATGATACTATACTCAATATGCCAGCAGATTTGGAAAACTCAACAGGATTGAAAAAGATCAGCTTATGTCCTATCCTAAAGGAGGGCAGTGCCAAGGAAAGTTCAAATTACAAAAGAATTGTGCTCATTTTATACACCAACAAGGTTATGCTTAAGATTTTGCAATCCAGCCTTCAACAGTGTGTGAACCAAGAGTTACCAGAAGAGCAGGCTGATTTCAAAAGAGGCAGAGGAACTAGAGACCAAATTGTCAACATTCAATAGATTATGGAGAAAGCAAGGGAGTTTCAGAAAACGAACCTGCTCCCACTTTATTGCCTACATTAAAGCCTTTGACTGTGTAGATCACAACAAAATGTGACAAGTCCTTAAAGAGATGGGCGTACCAGATCATCTTACTTGTTTCCTGTGGAACATGTATGTGAGCTGGGAAGCAACAGTTAGAACCAAACATGTAACAACGGATTGGTTTAAGATTGGAAAAGAAGGACAAGGCTGTATATAATGTCACTTTATTTATTTAACTTACATGCAGAGTACATCATGTGAAATGCCAGGTTGTATGAATCAAAAGTTTGCTGGGAGAAATACCAAGGATCTCAGATACACAGATTACACCACTCTAATGGAAGAAAGTGAAGGGGAATTAAGAAATCTCTTGATAAGGGTTAAAGAGGAGAGTGTAAAAGCTGACTCAAAGGTTAACTTAAACTAATATCTAGGCAACGGGTTCCATCATTTCAGGAGAAGAAATGGAACTAGTGTCAGATTTTATAGTTTGGGGCTCAAAGATCACTGAAGATGGTGACTGCAGCCATGAAATTAAAAGATGTTTGCATCTTAGAAGGAAAACTATGGCAAATCTGGATGGCATACATAAGAAAAAGCAGAGAAATAGCCTTGCTGATAAAGATCCATACCGTCAAATCTATAGTTTCTCCATTAGCAAGCAATATACAGCTGTAAAAGTTGGACTATAAAGAAAACTGAGTACTGCAGAATTGACACTTGATTTGTGGTGCTGGAGAAGCCTTCTGAGAGTCCCTTGGGCAGCAAGGAGATCGGATTAGTCAATACATAAAGAAATTGATTCAAGCTACTCACTGGAAGGTCAAACACTGAAGGTGAAGCTTAAGTACATTGGCCACGTAGGTGGAACTCACTGGAAAAAACCCTTATGTTGGAAAAGATTGAAGGCAAAAAGAAAAGGGGACAACATAATATGAGATAGTATCATTGAAACAATGAGCATGGATTTGGATAGACGTCAAGAGATGGAGGAGGAGAGACAGAACTGATGTGTTACAGTCCATGGAGTCATAAAGAGTCAGATACAATTGAACAGTAAGGTGGAAAATTCTTCCTTTTATCCTTTCTTCAAAACTGAGACAACTATCAATCATAAATCCTTTAAAATTAACCAGGTTCTGGTGACTGGAAC